>CM035409.1:152729030-152904030 GCA_020310875.1 Ceratopteris richardii
GCATGTCTCCAAATTGGCCATTTGCTTGGAGAGCTTCCCTAGATGGTTCATATTGGTTGTATCCTTGGGAAAAATTGGCTGTTTGGGATTTCAGGTAATGCTCCTATACCTGCCTTGTTGTACAAGAGTCTTTTCAGTTTTAAACTTGTTTTCGCTGTAGTTAGTTCCTTTTGCTCTTATACATTTTTGGAAAATGTCTCAGTTATCTTTGCATCATGTAGAAGAGGACATGGTCTCAGTTAACCTGAAGTACACTAAGCTTTGGTCCAACCTTCAAAGAAACAAGAGAGTACCCAAACAAGATCCTTGCATATGCAACATATTTGTGAATAAGAGAGGATGATGATGTTCTTTTCACCTTCTCACAAGCCCTCATGGGTACCTTTCTATGAAAGAAGGGGAAAAAAATGAAGGATAACTTTTTCTTCTTTTGGTTATCCATATTATCATCTTTCCACAAAAAGTATGTAGGAGCAGAATTGAGTATTCAGTTAGAAAACCTAAGTCAGCCCTTTCAGAGTTTTTCCAATTTTTAGTACTGCAGATGTACATTTGCTCATTTTGAGCTATAAAATACATCTGTTACACCTTATAGACATGCTAACTTTGTTCTTGTTAATATTTCAAAATCCATTCATGTTTTTCTTCGATCACTAATTAAGGATTATTTTTTGAACTCCTCCAATAGGTCCACTTATTTATTTGATCCTTATCCACTAAGCTCAAGGTATCTAATCTGATGATTAGCTTGATAGTTTAGAACTAGGCTTCAATCTATAATGAATTTTTCTTTGATTAAGCTTTCCTATACTCAACCTCACAACTAGGAGTAGCCATAGTAATCTACTTCTTTCTCTACCAAGATATGCATAAGTTACCTATTATGAAGGAAAAAATACTTGTGGACACATGAGTGTCATAGCAACCAACCTAATATGAGTTAGAAAAATCATATAATTATGGAAGTAAGGATCCCTCGTTGGGATAAAACAACCCAAGTAGTCGGGTATCACTCAAGTAGCAAACGATGTGCTTAACCACATGCCAATGCTTAAGACATGGGCTATGCATAAACCTTCTCATATGAGAGACAACAAACTAAATATCAGGTTGTGTTATGCATAAGTAAAGCAAGCATCCAATAGCTTGTTGATAGAGAACAACATCAAACGCGTCTCTAGCATCTCGAGGCCTCAATCTTAAATGTGTGGCCATGGGATTTAAGATAGCTTTGAAATGCTCAAGGCCAAAATGTGTGTCAATGTACTTTGCTTGAACACAATGCTATTCCCCCATAAACTTGGATAAATTGAATGCTTCCAAATAATGATGTAAGAGCCCTAAATCTGACATCTCAAAAGAGGCATGCAAATCAGCCTTGAATTAAAAAATATTCTTTTCATTAGCGTCAATGAGCAACATATCATCAACATATACAACAATGATGAGAAGTACATCATCTATATGCTTAATATAAAGGTGCTCTCAATCAGTCTATTCTTAAATCCATAAGCTAGCAAGTAGGCATGTATCCTTCCATAGCAAGCACATGGTGCTAGTTTCAATCCATAAAATGCCTTTTTCAATATGCACACTTTGTTTTCTTGTCCTTTTTGCACAAAACTACCTGGATGAAATACATACACCTTGTAAATTATCATTCAAAAATGCAATTTTAGTGTGCAACTGATGTACATTCAAACCCATGATGAGTTTCAAGTGCACAAATGCTATGAGCGGCTTTCATTCGGCTCACAATAGCAAAGGTCTCATCAAAATCAATGTCCTTCTCTTGAGCATAACCTTTGCCAAAAAGCCTAGCCTTATGCTTATCGATTGTTTCATCAAGCTTATGTTTTAGCTATATGCCCATTTAGTGCCAATGTCCTTTTTGCCAAGAGATAAGTAACATAAAGGACAAGTGCCATTCTTCATAACGATATCAAATTCTTATTGCATAGTAGCCATTCAATTTTCTAATTTTTGTGCTTTACCAAAAGATGCTTATTCTCATAAAAAAAGCTAGAGACAACCATTGCATAACAAGTTGATGCAAAAAATCATTATGAATGTTGATATATTTCATAGTGATATGTGTGAACACACTTAGGGCCTCTCAGGCACTTTTTTTTCCTCTTTAAGAGGTCCTTTCCCTCCGCTTGTATATATGCCTATAACTCTAATGGATCACTTATCTTTGTACATTCACCTGGTAATGGAATTAGTATTGTGTTAGTATCCAAGATCCTTTTTCTTGTGCCCTTCTTGTGCTTTCATAGACCTCGATCTCTCACAATTGGTATCAAAGTAGGTAGTCACTTCATCTAGGGCATCATCCACACTTGCTTACAATCTCATAATTGCATGAAAATTGCTGAGCATACTCGAGGTGATTAATGAGTTCAAAACAACTTTGTTATGTGGCATCAAAATTTTCATTTGAGCTCATTTCGGCCTCCGCACGTACTATCACAACGATTGTACAAAGAATTTGTTCCTTTTGTACCAAACATATATATAGGTTTTAGTTCGCTAGTACAAGTATCTCAAAGTCTACTATAAGTTTAGTAGATCTAGAAAAGATGTTTCTATTCAACTTTTGAGATACAATCAAAATTTTGTGCATCATGGTATTTCGTCACTTGCCATGGCTAAAAGCAATGATGTATTTTGTATATTGGTTGTTGAGAAAAAGTTGGATGGTAATAATTACCCATTATGAGCATACATGATGCATCATGTATTGGTTGCAAAAGGGCTCTGTAATATTGTGCAAGGTGTTGAAAAACGTCCTACTACACTTGCAAATATAATGATTGATAGTGATATAAATGGTCTTAAAGATGACGATCTTCAATTTCTTGGTCATGCTACAGTTCATGTTGCACCTATTGATGAGCAAGTTTGTTGGGATGGCAGAGATGCACAAAGACATGCATTGATGGTTTTGTCTATCAAGGTGCCATTATCCCTCATATTCGCTCCTACAAAATAGCTAAAGATGCTTGGGATACTCATACAACATTATAATACACAAGAAATGATGCTTGTGTTGCTTACCTTGAAAAACACTTGGAGAGTGAGCATATGAATGAAGGAGATTCAATGGATACTGTTTTGATAAAGATCAAAGATTTGAAAGAGGAATTGATTTTTGCTGATGAAATTTTGCTAGATAGTTCACTTGTGCAAATTGTTCTAAATAATCTTCCAAATTTTTATGAGAGTTTTTCTTCTACGAAAGGCAATCCAAATGTCTTAACCTTTGAGAAATTAGTCTTTGTTTTGCTATAAGAAGATTAATCTTGGAAAAATAATCAATTATGAATGTTGCGAATCAAGCTTTCTTACCTAGTTAGAAGGGCAAAGGTAAATGGAGCTCAAAGAAGGAAGACAAAGTTGAAAATAAAATAAAAAAGCAAAAACAATTTTACAAGTACTATAAGGCAAATGATCATGTCATAAAGGGTTGTCCAAAATTGGCGCAAAGGAGATAAAGAAGAAAAAGTCTAGAATGGTTGTTCCAGAGGCCTCTACACTTGAAACAAATTCTTCTTATCTTGTTCAAAATGAAGAATGAGCATTTATTATTGTTTGCAACTATGAGCCATCTTCTCATGAGTAGTGCATGTTTATAATAGACTCCAAAGTTTGGTACTTTGATAGTAGTGCAACCAAACATAATACCTTGCATCACAGTTTCTTTAGTTTACTTGAGCCTTGCCTTATAGGGAGTACTATCACATGTGCTAAAAACTCCTGTTATGATGTAATGGGAACTGGAAAGATCATTCTAATTGCTGCTAATGGAAATTCTCTCACATTATCAGATGCCTTGTATGTGCTAGGGATGAAAAATCTGTTATCAATTTCAACATTAGCGAAGATTGTATTAGTTGTCAAATTTTCTGCTGAGAGATGTACAGTTCACGATCTCTCAAATGGTGATCTTATTATTGCTTCTAACATTTTATATCATTGGTTGTATAAGTTCATATAGTATGAAAAATCTATGAATGATTCAACATGTGTAATTCATGCTTCTTAGGCTGTCTCAGATGCAAGGCTTTGGCATGCATATTTTGATCCTTTGAATTCTGCTACTTTGCTTCACTTGCAGAAATTCGAAATAGTGACCTCTCTACCCAAACTTGAGGCACCTTATAAAGATGTTTGTGAAGGCTATATTTCAGGAACAATGTTGCATTCCTCCTTCACAAAAAATGGTTCAATTAGAGCTTCACATAAATTGTAGTTTATTCATAATGATATCTATGGTTCCATGTAGATACCTTCATTTTGGAATTACCTATAATTTGTGACTTTAATTGATGAATTTTGATGCATGCATGGGTTTATCCATTGAAAGCAATGTCCGGGGTGTTTATCTGCTTTAAATAGTTCCTGATCTTCGACAATTTGGTGAAGAGTCCAAGGCAAAAGTTGGGATCCTACACCTGTGTGGGATCGCGAAGCTATGGTGGAAGTCATATATGCAGACCCGAACACATTCTGGTCCAATTCTATGGAAGGAATTTAGAGAACAAGTTGAAAAGCGCTATTGTTCTCCACACTACCATATGGAGAAGAAGATGGAGTTTTACAAGTTTCGACAACATGAAAATGATAAGCATAGCTTATCTGTTGATGAGTATAAAGAGAAGTTCCTACATCTTCATAAATATGCATTAGAGGTTAGTGGTAACGCTCTAAAGAGTAAATTTATTGAAGGGCTTCTTGAGGAACTTCGCTATCAAGTCAAGGGATCTGGATGCATTGATTTTCTTGATGCTGTTGCGATGGACGAGAACTTTGAGAAGATGGAGAAGTTCAATTTGATGAAGGCAAATAGAAGCAGATTCATTGCAACGGGACATAGGCCACAAAGGCCCGTTGAAATGAACATGAGCAATTCAAAGAAGACTCCATCTTCAAATAACCAAGGCAAGAATCCTGCTGAGGTGGAAAATCAAAGGAGGCATCAACCAATCGAGTGGCAACAAGACCCTAATTTTATTGAGAGGGCAAAAAGACTTGGTCTGTGTTTTCGTTGCGGGGAGCAAGAGCAAGGGCATTAGACATATGAGTGCCCGAATAAGGCAGTCTTTCGACCCGCACAATCAAAAGCGATAAATATCATCGAGGAGGGTACAATTATTGAGGAAACAAATGATGAAGGAAAGTGCCCTGACTCTACTTTACATTGCATGGTGGTTAGTTCTTTCCCAAAGGCTTCTGTAATCACGATTTCAGGTATGATTTTTGCGCATAAAATTAGATTTTTGATCGATTCAGGTAGTACCCATTGTTTTTTATCTTTCAAATTGGTACAGAATCTAGGTATAGCCTTAAATATGCAGATAACCAAACCTGTAGAGATGGCCAACGGACGATTACACTACACGAAAGGATATATTGAAAACCTTGAATTTACTCTTTTTGATAGGTGCTTTTCTGGTAGTTTCCATGTAATTGAGATGAAACAGAGTGATGCAATCATAGGCATGAATTGGTTAGGTAAAAATTATGCGATGATTCATTGTGAACAAAGAATGATCACTTTAAAGATAGATGATGAATCTATTCATATTCTAGGTGATGCCTATAGCCCTAAACCTATCCTTATTTCTACTATGCAGATAATTAAAGGTATACGTGATGGTTGTAGAGCATTTATAGTGTATGTAAACAATGTGCATGAAGAAGATAATGAGGAAAGTGTTCCGAATTATGTAGAAAATCTTTTGAAAGAATACGCAGATGTATTTCCAGAAGAGTTGCCTGGTATACCTCCACCTAGGCAGATTGGCCATGCCATTGACCTATATCCAAGGAGTAAGAAATATTCTAGAGCACCCTATAGATTTAACATCGATGAATTAAAGGAGCTTAAGATTCAATTAGATGATCTGCTGAAGAAAGGCTTGATAAGACCGAGTGTCTCACCTTGCGGTGCACCTGTTTTATTTCAGAAGAAGAAAGACGGCTCTTATACATTATGCATTGACTATAGGGGGTTGTGTAAAAGAACAATTAAGAATAAGTATCCACTCCCTCACATAGATGAATTATTAGGTCAATTAAGTGGAGCGACTGTATTCACTAAGATTGACTTAAGATTTGGATATCACCAAATTAGGATCAAAACAGAGGATATTCCTAAGACAGCTTTTCGAACACGATATGGTCACTATGAGTTTACTGTTGTACCTTTTGGATTAACAAATGCTCCTACCATATTTATGTGCTTGATGAATAATATTTTTCATGATTACCTAGATGAATTCATCTTAGTATTTCTTGATGATATATTTGTATACTCTAAAGATGATTCTGAGCATGCGGTACATCTCAAGAAGACTTTGCAAACGCTTAGAGAACACAAATTGTATGGAAAAAAGAGTAAGTGTTTCTTTGCTAAGGATAAACTTGTGTATCTAGGAAGAGTAATATAAAAAGAAGGAATCCTTATAGATGAAGATAAAGTAAAAACAATAGTTGATTGGCCGATTCCTAAGATTGTAAGGGATGTTAGAAGTTTTCTTGGGTTGGCACAATATGAAAGAGCACATATTAAGGATTTCTCTAAGTTAGCTACTCCCCTCACATAATTGACTAAAAAGAATGTAGGATTTGCATAGAGTGATGCCTGTCAAAAATCATTTGAAACATTGGATGGCAGGGTGATCGCATATGAGTCCAGAAAACTAAGAAAACATGAATTTAACTATCCTACTCATGATTTAGAAATGCTTGCTGTTGTGCATGCACTTAAACATTGGAGACATCTATTGTTAGGGGTTAAGTCTCAATTGAAAACAAATCATTAGAGTCTAAAATACATCTTCACACAACCATTGCTTAACAACAGGCAGAAGTGTTGGATTGAATTATTAAGTGAGTATGATTTTGACATTAGTATCTAGCTGCTAAGGAAAATAAGGTTGTTGATGCATTGAGTCCGAGACCTTTGTGTAATCTTGTTTCTGTAATAAACTTTGATTTTCTCAATCAAATTCAAGAAGAGATAAAACATGATCCTTTTTATGCACCTACTTTGAATTCTTTGAATGTGAATAAGGGATTCATGTATGAGGAAAAATTTCATTTGCAGAATGGAACATTATATTGTAACAATCGGCTATGCATATCGTCTGAATCTCCATTAAAAGTTAAAATATTGCATGATTGTCATGATTCCTTTTTCTGCACATCCAGGATATTCAAGGACCTATGTTAAAACAAAGTATTCTTACTTTTGGACATGTATGAAGCGGGATATTAGAAAATATGTAAGTGAATGTTTGAAGTGCCGACAGGTGAAATTTGAGTTTAAGAGGATGCCTGGAATGCTTCAACCTTTGGCTGTTCCAAATCAGAAGTGGGAGTCTATTTCTATGGACTTTATCACTAAGCTACCTATGATCAGAAGTAAGCATGATATCATATTTGTTGTAGTCGATCAGCTTACCAAGATGGCACATTTCTTTCCTATGAAAAAGACTGATACTGCATTGAATGTTGCAAAAATCTTTGTAAAAGAAATTTTTCGATTGCATGGAATGCCTAAAAGCATAATTTCTGATAGAGATTTTAGATTTACGTCAAACTTTTGGAGAGCGACATTTGAATCGATTGGAACTCAACTTCGTATGAGTACACCTTTCCATCCACAAACTGATGGGGAAACCAAGAGGGTTAACACGATAGTTGAAGATATGTTGCATATGTATGTAAATGAAAAGCAGGATAATTGGAGTGAATATTTACCCTTGGTTGAGTTTGCATACAATAGTGCATGGCATGCATCTATAAAAATGACTCCGTTTGAAGCTATGTATGGTTATAATTGTTTGAATCCACCTTCGTTTTTGGGTTTTCCAAATAAAGTAGAAGTGTCCAAAGAAATGCTTGATAAAATGGATGAGGAACTTGGGAAAATTAAGAAACACATAAAAGAAGCTCAGAAAAGACAAAAGAAATTCTATGATTTAAAGAGAAGACCACTTGAATTTCAAGTTGATATTGTATTTCTTAAAGTTAATCCGCACTGATCTAACTTGTTGCTAGGGAAGGATCATAGACTTTCTCCTCGATATGCAGGTCCTTTTAAAGTTTTGAAAAAGATTGGATCTCTTGCTTATTTGCTAGAATTACCTAAACATTTAAATGTGCATCCCGTATTTCATGTTAGCTTACTTAAAAGATATGTATCTAATGTTTCTCATGTTTTGCAAGACAATTATAAGCTGAAAGATGATGGATCTTTTGAGCTTCAACCTGAAATAATATTAGATAGAAAGGAAAGATTTCTTAGAAATAGATCTATAGTAGAAATTTTAGTGAAATGGCACTCATACCCAATAGAAGATTCGAGTTGGGTGAACTTGGACGATTTTCTAAAACATTATCCTTCTTTCCAACTCTGAGGACATATTTCTTAAAGGGGGGAAGAATTGCAATAGGCCTCTTTTCTAGTGAAATAATTCATTTTGAACTTTCTGAATTTCATGGTGGGGATAATGCTTAGAATGAATAATTAGGTCATTTTATGCATGTAGGAAAAAATTTGGGTTGACAAGTTTCATATTCTCTCTCTAGACCTTATTCACATCATGTTTTCTAGTGGAATTTTGAAGGTGAAGATGAAAGAATTAAGGAAAACTCTGTATGAGGGAAAGGTAGACCAAGTAAAAGAGAATAAAAGTTCTTGTGTGAAATTTTTATGAATCATGTTTTAAGTACCTCGTTCAGGGTCCTCCATTTAGTTCATTGTAAGAAAATTCCTTGATTGTACTCTCTAGAATTTTGAAACTTGCAGGGTTCAAAAATGGCATTTAGAGGTGGATTTGGACCTCGGACGTCTTTAACACCATCGTGCATATCAAAAAATTGAATAAAAGTGTCTCTCACAAGCTTAAGCTAATTCTCACCGTTCTTGAGTTACAAAGCTTTGAAAAGTGCCGTTTTCCAACACTTAAAAAAAAAGCCAGGGCTTTTCTAATTCTAATCGAATCCGTGATTCTGATGCTCACGTGTCACCATGTCTAATTATGGATATTTTTGGATATGTCTTTTTGGTGTTTTTCTCCAATTTTTGACAGGTATGCTAAAGAAAGAAAGCACACTATGATAGCATGGTTTTGGGAAAAGTTTTGGAGAAACTCGACTTTTTCTAAATTTGGTGGATCGCACACTTCTTTGGGAGGGTAGCGATCAATATCTGATATAGTGAGACCTGCACATCAACAAAAAAAATAAAATGGCACAAAAATCTGAGAATTACCTTGTGATTGAGAGTGAGAGTGAGAGTGAGAGTAAGAGTGAGAGTGTGAGTGAGAATGCGATTGTGATAGCTCGGGGGTGGTCAGGAGGTAGAGGCTTTGTCAAGAAGGTTGTCCAAAGTTATTGTAACCAT
Source organism: Ceratopteris richardii (assembly GCA_020310875.1). NCBI lineage: Eukaryota > Viridiplantae > Streptophyta > Polypodiopsida > Polypodiales > Pteridaceae > Ceratopteris > Ceratopteris richardii. Next base: position 152,738,449 of record CM035409.1, read on the forward strand.
TGATTCACATCTATAATATTAGAATTCTTCCTTCTCTGGGTCATATTTGTTTCTACTCTTTCGCACTAGATTTTCTCTTACCTTGTGCAATCTTAGCATTCTTCTTTCCCCTGTTATTTTTGAGTGATCGAAAGATTGTGATTGGGGATAGATTGTGATTGAGGAAGCTCTACACCCATCCCAATACTATTTTCCTTGAAGCTCATTTAACTGTGGCAATCTCTTGCCACTAAGCTACACTCTTGTGGCGCTTTAAGAAGGGGAACGACTAACGTTCACATTATCTTCAACAAGTTTTGGGCCCTCAAAGCTTCATTCTTTGCTTTCAAAGCCTATTTTTGAAGCATTTTTTGGGGTGACTCTTGGAGCTATTTTGGAGACTTTCCTACATAATGCTCTCCATAGATGTCCCAGAACATCAAGAAGAGTGTTCTTTGTACTTCTTTGACAACAAATGTTCACCTTTCGGGCTATATTTTCAGCCACACTAGTTAATCTATAGGTTTCTTGAAAGCTTTTTGTTGTGGTGGGAGCAGCCACCGCAAGTCTACGTAGGTTTTTGAGCCTAAGGAACAGAGTTGAAAAACACTTGTAGGTGTTGTTGGTGGGTGTTTGGGCAATGAGTTAAGCATTTGAATGCCATTTTACTACATATATTGATCACATACACACTATGTATGTTTCTGTGGATACCACTTATGTATGTCCATGTGGTCATTGATATAACATTTATGTCCTTTTACGTTTGATAAAGAGGTCCGTGGTGAGGTTTTCTTAAATAGGAGACACCTAGATGTCGGGATCTCTTTGGTGATCCAGGTGGAAGACTTACCTAGCCTTGCCATAGGAGATGTATGATAGTTGTTCATAGGTGCTTGATAAGCCTAGTTGGCTTTTCTTGGGTAAGTGATTATATGCAATGGAATCAGTGATTGAATATGCTAGTAAACATGTCAATACTTGCAGATTTATGAGATTTTGACATTGATCATATGCTCATTTTGTAGAGGATACTCTGGCAAAATGTTTTCCAGATTTTTTGGTTTTGTCAACTATACAGTGGTCGATTTACTCCTTGATACACTTATTGGTGTGAGCACATTTGTTCTCACATAACCCTTACTGTTAATTAACTCATTTTTTTGGGAAGACTACTAAATTCTCTCCTAGAATCGGACACTTGGTCTTCCTTCTTTGAACCTTAGTGGTGTTTGGACTCTTCTAGCTCCATTATCATTCTATTTAGTTCTCTACCATCATGGCATCAGAGATCTCAAACATGTATGGTGGATCAGGGTCTAATGCTAGTGTTCCGAAGAAGAGCTATAACTTGCAGGGCAAAGACTATTTTGAGATCCGAAAATTTGATGGCACAAACTTTTCTCTATGGAAGAATCAAATAAAGATGTGCTGATTTAGAGGAGGCAGTGGAAGCTAGTAAATGGAATCTCAAAGAAGCCTACTAACCTGGATGAAGATGATTGGGATGAATTAGATGAAATGGCTGGTCTACCATTCGATTGCACCTGGCAGATAATTTTTACTGTACAATATTAGACTGTGAAAGTATACATGACCTTTGGAAGAATTTATGCAATACATATGAAAAAGGATGGCATCAAATAAAGTATATCTCATGAGAAAGCTATATGACCTTTGCATGAAGGACATAGATAGCGTTGCTGCTCATCTAAATGAGTTTGATGCTATATTCTCCTAGTTACACACTCACAAAATGGATATGGATAATGAAATGAAAGCAATCTTGTTGTTGTGCACCTTGCCATCATCATGGGATACATTTTGCATAGTTATTAGAAATAGTGCACATGGTGGTAAACTAGTCTATGATGACATATGTGGAGCACTCTTGAGTGATGAGATTCATAGAAAATCTATGGTCCGCTTTCAAAGTGGAGATGCATGTAATGTTCGTGATTCTTACCAAGGAAAGAATCAGCAACATGGTAGGAGCAAGAACAAGGAAAAGAATGGTCAATGGAATAAGAGTATAAGTAAATAAAGGAAGAGGGATATCGAATGCCATTATTTTCATAAGAAAGCACACATGAAGAAAGACCATTATGCATTAAAAAATGCTAAAGGTAAAGGATAGAATGTTGATGGGCATGTTAAACAACTACTTGCACCATCTACTTATACTATGAAGATTGAAGGAATTAATGCTATTTCTGATGGTGCTGATGTGTTGACACTTAATGCATTGTGACAATTGAGGCTCTTATGGATAATTCTCTTTTCCACATGTGGCTGCTAGATTTTGGTGCTTCTTTCCATGTGACACCACATAGAGAATGGTTCTCTAACTATGTAGCAAAGTCTCTTGGTGAGACTTGGTGACTCTTACCAGTGTGATGTGGGGATTGGAGATGTCGTTGGCCAGTTCATTGATGGTTCAAAATTTACTATGCATAATGTATGCTATGTACCTTAGTTATCATGTAATTTGATGCAAGGTGCTCAATTTGATGACCTTGGTTACAAGTTGGTCTTCTATGCTCAGTCTTTTACATATCAAAAGGTAATATGGCTATTGCAAAAGGAGCAAAGTTGGCTCACTTTATCCTTTCTTTGTATCATAGAAAGAAAACTTGTTAGTTGTTATTGAACAACCTATGTCTTGTATTTGGCATGGCCGTTTGGGCCATATATCACGTAGTGGTATGGAAAATCTTTCTCGTTCTGACTACTTACCTGCGTTATCTTTCTGAGCATTTTCAATATAGAAAGCAAACTAAGAATGCAAAATTACTTGTAATCTTGCATTTTGTGAGCATTGTCAATATGGAAAGCAAACTAGGAATGTGCACAAGATGCACATTGACTCTTCAATTTAGCCTTTAGATCTCGTTCATACAGATGTGTGTGGTCCTATGCCCACAAGGTCATTAGGTAGTTCTCTTTACTTTGTCACTTTCATAGATGATGCTACTAGAAAAGTCTAGGTATATCCTATCAAAGCAAAGGATGAGGTATTCCCTAATTTCAAAAAATGGCTTGCTTTAGTGAGACTGAAAAAGGAACTAAGATTAAGGCTTTACATTTAAATAATGGGGGTGAGTATACCTCACATGAATTCATCCTTTTCTATCAGTCTAGAGGAATTCCTAGAGAGCATAGAGATCCTTATATCCCAATATAGATAGGATAGAGTAGTTTCTATACCACATCATGCAAGCCTTTCACAAGTGTTTTGGGTAGAAGCAATATTACTGTAGTTCACGTGATTAACCTTACAACTAGTACTGCCAAAGGTCTGAAAGTGGCACAAGAGTTATGAATAGGGAATCCATCATATTATGATCATCTTTGAGTTTTTGGGTGTGAAGCATATGTTCATACACCTAAGAATCTTAAAAAAGTTGGACCATAAGTCAAAGAAATGTATCTTTCTTGGATATGGTCAAGAAAGAGAATTTGGATATTGCTTATGGGATCTTGAACCATGATCAGTGATCAGAAGTAGTGATGTCATTTTCAATGAGTGTAAGATGCATAAAAATCTGATTAAGGAGGTTGAAGTGAGAAGAGTGGTGTTTGAGGATACTAATCCTCCAATTAGCATGCATAAAAATGCTACACATAGGAATGTTCAAGAGAATGTCCGATCAGATCAGTGTGCAAATGTTCCTATTTAGCAACCATTGAGACACTCTACACATGTATCACATCCCCTAATAGATATGTTCCAGGTTTGGATTTTGTTATGCTAAATGTTGGTGAGCCTTCTTGCTACAAAGAGGCTATGCAGACATTCGATCATGTCAAATGGGAGTGTGCCATGAAGAGTGAGATGCATTCTACTCACAAGAATGGTACTTGGGATTTAGTACCTTTGCCAAAGGGTAGGAAAGCTTTACCATGTAAATGGGTGTAATAGCTGAAATTCACATCAGATAGTGCTTCTCTAAAGTATGAAGCACGAGATTTTGCAAAGGGTTTTAAGCAACAACATGGTGTTGATATGGAAATCTTCTCTCTAGTGGTTAAGATGACTACCTTGCACATGTTGCTTGGATTCGTTGCAATGGAGGACTTAGAGCTAGTCCAAATGGATATGAAAACTACTTTCTTGCATGGAGATCTTAGAGATGAGATTTATATGGAACAACTAGAGGGTTATGTAGTTGATGGCAAATAAAGTCTAGTTTATAGGCTCAAGAAGAGCTTATATGAACTTAAACAGTCCCCTAGACAATGTACCAAAAGTTTGATGCTTTTATGAAGTCTCAAGGCTATTCTCGAAGTAATGAGAATCATTGTCCCAAACATATTCTTGGCATGCGCATTACTCGTGATAGGAGTAAAAGATGCATATTGTCTCAAAGTGAGTACATATCCAAAGTACTTCATAGGTTCAATATATAGGGTGGAAACGCATTGAGTACACCTTTAACCACATATGTGAAATTGAGCAAGGATGATTGCCCCAAATCAGATGAGGAAATGGAAGTTATGACCAAAATTCCTTATCAGTCTACTGTTGGTAGTCTCATGTATGCTATGGTAACTATGGGACCAGGCATTGCATTTGCAGTGGGAGTTGTGAGCAGATATATGTCTAATCTTGGAAAGCAACATTGGGAAGTGATTAAGATTATTTTGAGATATCTAAGTGGCACTAAGGACAAGTGTCTATGCTTAGGTAGAGGGAAAGCATCCATTATTGGCTACACAAATTTTGACTATGCTAGTTGTGTCGACAATCATGAATCTGCACCAGGGTACATTTTTCACTTTGGTGGAAGTGCTATCTCTTGGAGATCTCGTCTTCAAGAATGTACAGCAGTTTCCACCATAGATGCAGAGTATGTTGCAACAAGTGAGGCATGTAAGGAAGCATTGTGGCTTTCTCGTCTTGCTTGTGTTATGGATCTACCTCAACATGTACCTCATTTGCTCAGTGATAGTCAGAGTGCCATTGCCTTGGCTAAGAATCCAGTCTGTCATGCAAAGACCAAGCACATTGAGGTGAGGTATCACTTCATTTGAGATTGCTTAGCCTGAAAATCAAAATCATATGTGAGTCACTTGCATCTATTGGCATGAATTTAGATGACGATGATAAGGTGGAAGTGTGTCTTCGTGGTTTAAGAGCTGCATATAAGCAGTTCAAAACTTCTATATAGATCAGGGAAAATATTTTGAATTTTGATAATCTGATGTCCATGTTGATTATTGAATAAAGGAATCTTGGTGAGGAATGAAACTCCCAAGGAAAACCTAGTTCTAAGTAGGTATTCTATTTTGGAAGAGGAAGAGGTAGAGGTAGAGGTTTCGCAAGTGGAAGAGGAAATAGTAGCCAAGACCAAGGTCAACCTCAAAATCATGCAGGAGGTAGAATACTGTTTTGAGGCAGGGGGAGTGAAAGAGGCCGCATAAATTTCCAAAGAAATGATTCAACTAATGATAGAAAAGGATGCTAGAATTATGGTAAACTTGGACACTTTGAACATGATTGCAGGTTGAAGAATCAAAATAACAGAAGGCACCAAAACAACTATGCACCCACAAGTGCAGATGATTCTAAGAAGCTGTTCAATCGTTCAACATCATATGATGAATATGATGTCAGAATCGAATGGTAATGTCTGGTATGTTGATTAAGGTGCTTCAAATCATATGACCAGTCATGCGGTATGGTTTAGTATTTTGCAAAAATTGCTAGTTCCTAGATATGTTGAAACATATAAGCAAGTACAAAGCATGAATGGCACCAAAAGGATATGCACATACATATGGCATTGATTATGAAGAAATGTTTATCCCTATAACAAAAATTCCTACTATCAAAACACTTATTGCAGTAGCTACAACAAAACGATGGACTTTGCATCAGATGAATGTGAAGAATGCTTTTCTACATGGTGAGTTATAGGAAGAAGTATACATGGAACAACCACAAGGATATGAAGATTCAAAGCACCTATGTTTGCAAGTCGAAAAAGGCTTTGTATGGACTTAAACAAGCCCATCGTGCTTGGCATGCAAGGATTGTTGACTACCCAACCACCATTGGACTTTCTATGTGTTATGCAGATCATTCATTATCTGCAAGGAAGGGTGATGATGGCATCATGATTGTGGCTATTTATGTTGATGAATTGATTATAGGTGGTGATAATGAAGAAAGCATTCAAGACGTAAAGCAAATCCTTATGCAGGAACTTGATATGAAAGATCTTGGTGTGCTGCATTATTTCTTGGGGATTGAGTTTATACATACAGAAACATGTATATGGATGTCACAAAGGCAATATGCCTCGAATATGATGCAAAAATATGGTATGGATGATTGTAAGCCAATTTATATGCCCTTAGATCAGAATTTGAAGTTGGATACTACATCAAGTGAAGCATTGAAAAATGTTATTATGTACAAGAAAATTGTGGGAAGTTTGATATATCTCACAAGTACAAGGACTGATCTAAACTACACTGTTGGACTTGAAAGTCAATTTATGCAGATTCCCAAGAAGCCGCATTTAGATGCTTTGAGGTGCACTCTATGTTATGTGAGTGCTACTTTGGATTATGCATTGTTTTATGAAGCTGGTGTGGATTTGCAGGTTTATGAATACATTGATGCAGATTTGGCTGGTAGTATTCCAGATAGAAGATCTACTAGTGGCTTTCTATTCTCACTTGGAAGTGTAGCTATTACATGGAGCAGCAAGAAGCAACCCACTTTGTTTTATCATGTATAGATGCTGAGCATAAAGGTGCTGCAATGGCAACATGTGAAGCATCCTGATTAGAGATGCTACTTGCAAATTTAGGTGTAGAAGTGCAAAAGCCTATCACCCTATTTTTCATGCTAGAACAAAGCATATTGAGGTACATTATTATTTCATCAGGGAAAAGGTATTAGTATGTGATATTGACTTTGTTTATGTGAGGATAGATGAGCAGTTGCTGATATACTATTGAGTTGAGAAGTTGAAGAAGTTTCAAAAGATGCTTGGATTATAGAACATGACATTGAGCTTGAGGGGGAATGTTGATATAGTAGGCTCAACATGTGATGATCCAGGATGACCTATATCACTTTTTAATTTCTCTAACATGTATAGTGGTCACATTTGTATATGTCAAGGACACTTCATTGAGCTTTACTAGATTTATCTACCAAGAGTGATAGCATATTTGTTTGTTGCTACCTCACTCATTCGTGGACATTAAAATTTTCCTTATGTACTGTTCCTTATATATTGCACTTGTATTGTTGTTTTAGGTCATTCTCGTGTGTTCCTTTTATGTAATAGAAGAAGAAGAAGAAGATCATTCTTCCGTGCCTCAATCTATTTGTGTGCTCCTCTTTGATTATGAGAGAGTGTGCGCGAGCTCTCTTACTTATCTCCTTCCTCATGACAAGCCTCTAGTTGTTTCATATAGATCTCATCTATAAGATCTCCATGCAAGAAAGCAGTTTTCACATCCATTTGGACTAGCTCTAAGTCCTCCATTGCAATGAATCCAAGAAACATTTGCAAGGTAGTCATCTTGACCACTGGAGAGAAGATTTCCTCAAAATCAACACCATGTTGTTGCTTAAAAACCTTTGCAACAAGTCGTGCTTTATACATTTGAGAAACACTATCTAATGTGAATTTCAGTTTACATACCCATTTACATGGTAACTGTTTTCTTCCCTTTGGCAAAGGTACTAAATCTCAAGTACCATTCTTGTGAATAGAATCCAACTCAATCTTCATGGCACGCTTGCACTTGACACGATCCTCTTGTGCATAACGTCTTTGTAGCAAGAAGGCTCACCAAAATCTGTTAGCATAACAAAATCAAAACTTGGAACATATCTATCATGTGGATGTGAGACGCTGAACTATTTGCATACTGATCTAATCAGACATTCTCTTGAACATCCCTATGTGTAGCATTTTTATGCATACTAACTGGAGGACTAGTATCCTCAAACACACTATTCTCACTTCAACCTCCTTAATGGGTTGTTTATGCATCTTAGACTCATTGAAAATGACATCACTACTTTTGACCACTGACCATGTTTTAGGATCCCATAAGCGATATCCAAATTGGCCTTCTCGACCATATCCAAGAAAAATGCATTTCTTTGACTTATGGTCCAACTTTTGTATGAGGTTCTTGGGTATATGAACATATGCTTCACACCCAAAAACTCAAAGATGGTCATAATATGGTGGCTTCTGTGTCCATAACTCTTGTGCGAGTTTCAAACCTTTGGCAGTACCAAGTTAAAGGTTAATCACATGAACTTCAGTTAATACTGTTTCTACCCACAAGCCTTGTGAGAGGTTTGCATGATGCAACATAAAGACTAATCTATAGTGAATAGTTCTAATCCTTTCAACTACACCACTTTGTAGTGGGGTATAAAGAGATGTAAACTCTCTATGAATTCCTCTAGACTAATAGAAAAGGCTGAATTTGTGTGAGGTATATTCACCCCTATTATTTGAATGTAAACCCTTAAGCTTAGTTCCTTTTTCAGTCTCAACTAAAGAAAACCATTTTCTGAAAGTATGGAATACCTCATCCTACCCTTTGATAGGATATACACACACTTTCCTAGTAGCATCAACTATGAAAGTGACAAAGTAAAGAGAACCACCTAATGACCTTGTGAGCATAGGATCACACACATCTATAGGAACGAGATCTAAAGGCTGAATTGAAGATTCAATGTGTGTCTTGTGCACATTCCTAGTTTGCTTTCCATATTGACAATGCTCACAAAATGAAAAATCAAAGAAAGATAACACAGGTAAGTATCTAGAAGGAGAAAGATTTTCCATTCCATTATGAGATATATGAGCCAAACAACCATGCCAAATAAAAGCCATAGGATATTTAGTAACAACTAGCAAGAATTCTTATGTGATACAAATAAAGCATAAAGTGAGCCAACTTTGCTTCCTTTTCCAATACCCATATTCCCGTTGATATGCGGAAGGAGTAAGCATAGAAAAACACTTTGTAACCAAGGTCATCAAGTTGCCCAGTTGACATCAAACTACATGATAACTAAGGTACATGGTGTACATTATGCATAGTAAATTTCGAACCCTCAATGAAGTGCACAACCACATCTCCAGTCCCAACTATGTCACCATGGTAAGAGTCACCAAATCTCAAAGTACCAAGAGACATTTCTGCATAAGTAGAGAAATATTCTCTATGTGGTGTCACATGGGAAGAAGCACCAAAATCTAGCAGTCACATATGGGAAAGAGAATCAGTCATAAGAGCCTCAAAAGGCACAATACTGTCAAGTCTCAATAGATCAACATCATAAAAAATAGCATTGATTTCTTCAATCTTCATGATTGAAGTAGATGGTGTAGGTAACTGTTTAACATGCCTATCAACATTTTGCCCTTTACCTTTAGCATTCTTTAATGCATAGCATTCTTTCTTCATGTGTCCTTTCTTATGAAAATAATGGCATTCAATATCCCTCTTCTTGATTTACTTTTACTCTTATTCTCTTGAGCCATTCTTTTCCTTGTTCTTGCTCTTTTCACGTTGTTGATTCTTTCCTTGGTAAGAATCACGAACATTATATGCATCTCCACTCTGAGTGCCAACCATAGATCTACGAATCTCCTCACTCAAGAGTGCTCCACAAATGTCATCATAGGCCAGTTTATCACTAGATGCACTATTACTAATAGCTATGCAAAATGTATCCCATGATGATGCCAATGTGCATAACAAAACTATTTCTTTCATTTCATTGTCCATGTCCATTTTCTGAGCCTATAACTGGGAGAATATAGCATCAAAATCATTTAGATGAGCGACAACACTATTTGTGTCCATGCAAAAGTCATATAACTTTCTCATTAGATACACTTTATTTGATATCATTTCTTTTTCCTATGTATTGCATAACTTCTTCCAAAGCTCCTCTACACTTTCAGAGTCCAATACTATAAAGTAAACATTATCCGATAGGTGTAATTGAACGGTAGACTTGGCATATCTGCTTCTTGCATAGATAAAAGTTTGTTACATCAAAATTTTGGATCTCAAAATAGTCTTTTCCGTGCAAGTTATAGCTCCTCCTCGGAACACTGGCACTAGAGCTTGATCCATCAAACATGCTTGAGACCTTTGATGCCATGATGATGGAGAACTAAATAGAATGATAATGGAGCTAAGAGAGCCCAAACACCACTAAGATGCAAAAAAGGATGACCAAGTGTGTACCTAAGTCGTGAAGCCTTAGGGACTTGTGTCGATGAAACTATACCTCAATCGCCCCACATGTGCATATAGTGGTGGATTAATACACATTTAATTTTCAATCCGAGGAACCACAAGGACCAAGTGTATGAAGAAGTGTGCACACATGATGGTAAGTGAAGTATCTAAGCTACAATGGATGTGATTAGTTTCAGCTACCTCTCCAACTCACTAATCCTTTGAAAATGCGTACTGTGATACCATTTATAGGAGTAAGAACTAATTCAAATTTTTCTCTCAGCTCCAAACTCCGAATATGTTCAATAGCCGGGTTTGTTTCGAAGCTCTCAATGAGACACGTCTATTGGTGGTATTTTCAGTCAAATCTAACAAAGAAGCTTCGAGTTATGAGCAAGAAAATGAATGGCGTGTCACGAGAAAGGAGATAAGGAAGAGAGCTCACACACACACTCTCACTCTCAAGGAGAAGCACACACACAGTTTGAGGCAAGGAAGAATGATCTTCTTCTCCTTCTTCTATTACATAAAAAGGAATGTACAAGAATGACCTAAAACAAGAATACAACAAGTGCAATATATAAAGACCAGTGCATAAGGAAAAACCTAATGTCCGTGAATGAGTGAGCTGGTAAGGAACAAATGTGCCATCACTCTCGGTAGATAAATCAAATAAAGCTCAATGAAGTATCCCTGACATATACGGGTGCGACCACTATACATGTCAGAGAAATGAAAAACTGATACGTGTGACCTTAGATTATCACATGTTGAGCTTGATATCTCAACACTCCCCCTCAAGCTCAATGTCATGTCCTCTAATCCAAACATCTTCCGAAACTTCTTCAGCTTCTCTCCTCCAAGTGCTTTAGTGAAAATATTAGCAACCTGCTCATCTGTTCTCACATAAACAAGATCAATATCACCTGCTAATACTTTCTCTCTGATGAAGTGATAATGTATCTTGATATGCTTTGTTCTAGCATGAAAAACAGGGTTCCGTGGTAATTGTATACTGCTAAGATTATCACAATAGATAGTGATAGGATTTTGCACTTCCACACCCTAAATCTACAAGTAGCATCTCCAACCATGATGCCTCACATGCTGCCATTGAAGCACCTCTATTCTCAGCCTCTGTACTCGACAAAGCAACAGTGGGTTGCTTCTTGCTACTCCATGTAATAGCTACACCTCCAAGTGAGAATAGAAAGCCACTAGTAGATCCTCTATCTGGAGTACTACCAGCCCAACCTGCATCGGTGTATCCATGAACCTACAAATCTACACTAGCTTCATAAAACAAGGCATAATCCAAAGTAGCACTCACATAACATAGATTGCACCTCAAAGCATCCAAATGTGGCTTCCTGGGAACTTGCATAAACTGACTTTCAAGTCCAATAGTGTAGCTAAGATCAGACCTTGTAATTGTGAGATATATCAAGCTTCCCACAATTTTCCTATACATAGTAGCATTTTCCAATGATCCACCTGACATAGTATCTAACTTCAAATTCTGATCTAATGGCATAGAAATTGGCTTACAATCAGCCATACCATACTTTTGCAGCATATTCAAGGCATATTGCCTTTGTGACATCCATATACCTGTTTTTGTATGAATAAACTCAATGCCCAAGAAATAGCGCATCACACCAAGATCTTTCATGTTGAATTCCTGCATAAGAAGTTGCTTTACCTCTTTGATGATTTCTTCATTATCACCACCTACAATCAGGTCATCAACATAAATAGCCGCAATCGTGATGCCATCATCAACCTTCCTTGCATATAGTGAATGATCTGCATCACACATAGAAAACCCAATGCTGGTTAAGTAATCAACAATCCTTGCATGCCATGCACGCGGAGCTTGCTTCAGCCCATACAAAGCCTTTTGCAACCTGCAAACATATTTTGGATGCTTTGAATCTTCATATCCTTGTGGTTGGTCCATATATACTTCTTCCTGTAACTCACCATGTAGGAAAGCATTCTTCACATCCATCTGATGCAACAAGTGTTCTGACAGTAGACATTTTAGCTACAGGGCTGAATGTTTCCTCATAATCAATGCCATATGTCTGTGCAAAACCTTTAGCTAAATCATGCTTTATACCTACGTATGCTACCATCAGCATTATGCTTTACCTCGTAAACCCATTTGCAGCCTATGGGTTTCTTTCGTTGCGGCAATGGAACCAGCTTCCATGTATCATTCCCATAAAGTGGAACCATCCCCTCGTCCATAGCTTTTTCCCAATCTGCATTTCCAATTGCATCTTCAAAGCAAGAAGCTTCAACATCTTGTATTACCTTTGCCATGTAGGCACAATGACGAGCCATGTAACTATCATATGTAAATTGTTTCACTGAATTCCGCATCCTCCTAGATCTTCTTGGTCCTGGGTCACTTCTTCTTGTATCATTTGCATATGCCTTTCTTACTCCTGGAGTCTTCACAGAGGGCAATGCAAGTTCCTGATCAAGACTCTTTTCTGAACCGCTTGAATCTCCATCAACGTCTTCAAAACCTACATAGATTTTCTGACCAACAAAAAGCTTTTCTTTACCTTTCTTGGATGTATTTGATGAATTTGCTGGACTGAAATTTCCAAGTAATCTTCCACTCCATGGATTTGACTTGGAACTTTTGCTTGGTGATGCATCCGATCCACTCAAAACCTGAGATTATGCACTTGATTTTTCAGCATTTTCTTTGTCATTTGGTTCAAGACTTAGTCCTTCTTTGGCATCTGTATAGATGCTTGACATTTCATCAAATACCACATCTCTGCTCACCTTCACCTGTCGTGTGAGTGGGTTATAACATTTATATCCCTTTTGCTCAAGGGAGTCATCTGGAACATGTACATATGCAATACAACCAAAAACTTTCATATGTGATAAGTTTGACTTTTTACCTATGAACGTCTCTTCAGGTGTAACTTGATGTACAATAGCAGTTGGAGTTCTGTTCATGATGTATACAGGCATATGCACAACTTCTGCCCAATAACAATGAGGCATATTCTTTTCAGCCATCAAGGCTCTTGCTATTTTTGCAATACATCTATTTTTGTGTTCAGCAATACCGTCCTATTGTGGTGTGTACCTGCATGAAAACTGACGTCCAATTCCATGAATTTTAAGAAAATTGCTAAACTCATTTGACATGTATTCACCTCTCCATCAGATCTTAATGTCTGAATATAATTCCCTGTCTACATTTCCACCATAACTTTAAAATTTTGGAAGTGAGTGAATACCTCACTCTTCTCTTTCATGAAATATACCCACACTTTCCATGTATTTCATCAATGAAAGTAACATAAAACCTACAACCACCCATAGATGTGGTCTTTGCAGGACCCCAAAAATTTGTATGTACTATTTCTAGCACCTTCTCACTAACATGCTTGTCATGTGGAAACAATGATCTTGACTGTTTACCAAATTGACATGCTGCACATACCTTTTGCATCTCTGAAACCTTGAAATTTGGTAGTCCATGAACAATCTCCTTTGACTGCATCAGTTTCGGCCTTTGCAAATTTGCATGTCCAATTCGTTTGTGCCAGATTTCTATATCAACAATAACTCCTCCACCTTTTGCAAACATGGCTGCATTCATTTAAGGAACTTTCACATTTAAGGTGAATATCCTACCCACTTTGTTTCCTTTGGCGATCAATCTTCCACCATGTTTGTATTCTTCTACATATAACCCATCAGCATTGAGCCTGACTTGTAATCCCTGGTCAACCATTTGTCCAACAAAAACCAGATTCTTTGTTATGTTTGGAACATGCAGCACATCAACAAGATGTTTTACCTTCCCGTCCTCCATAGACAATGCTATGTTTCCCGTATGCTCAATAGGATGCGATGTATCATCACCTGTGTCAACCTATCCATGAACTGGCATTTTCTACAAACTACTAAACCATTCTGCATGACTGGTCATGTGATTTGAAGCACCTGAATCAACATGCTAGACATTATCATTCGATTTTGAAATACCAGCAGACATCGTATTCATCATGTGATGTTGAACCATGAACAACTTCTCAGAATCATCTGCACTTGTGGATGCATAGTTGTTTTGCTGCCTTCTGTTATTTTGATTCTTCAACCTGCAATCACGTTCAAAGTGTTCAAGTTTACCACAATTCCAACATCCTTTACTATCATTACCTGAATCATTTCTTTAGAAATTTATGCAACCTCTTTGGCTCCCCCTGCCTCGAAAGTGTCCTCTTCCTCCTACATGATTCTGTTGTTGACCTTGGTCTTGGTTACTGTTTCCTCTTCCACTTCTGAAACCTCTACCTCTGCCTCTTCCTCTACCAGAGTAGAATACCTACTCAGAAACTAGGCTTTCCTTGGGAGTTTGAATCCTCACCAAGATTCTTTTCTTCAATAATCAACATGGATACCAAATCAGCAAAATTTGGAATATTTTCTCTGGTCTATATGGATGTTCTGAAATGCTTATATGCAGCTCCTAAACCACAAAGGCACACTTCCACCTTATCATCATCATCTACATTCACGCCAATAGATGCAAGTGACTCACATATGCTTTTGATTTTTAGAGTGTAGTCACTTATCGACATGCTCTTCTTTTCCAATGTATGCAGCTCGTTCTTGAGTTGCAATTTGCGTGCCTTTGTATTAGTCTCATAGAAAGTGACTAAGCTGTTCCAAGCCTCTTTCGGCATCTTGGCATCTTGTATGTGCCCAATCATGCTATCTTGTATGCTAACAGATAGCCAATACATTACCTTTCATGCTCCTTGATTCCATTCCTCATATGCTCTTAACTGGTCCGCAGTCCGATTCCTCTCTGGTAATTGTGGAGCATTTTTGTTCTCTCCTTCGATGTACTTCCAGTAGCCTTTTCCCATCAGGAAATTCGTCATTCTAAATCTCCAAGCATGGAAGTTGTTCTTGTCCAGCTTACCGCTCATAAGTTGACTCATTCCATCTGTGTTTGCCATTTCTACAGCAATTCACAACACTACAAAACACTACAAGCAGCACTTCTGCTTGAACACTGTCGCATTATGACGTGACAGTTCGATCTCAGAAAAACACACTTTTCGTGTATCAACAATACACGGAATCGCTTGAAATTCTGGATCTGGAATATATGAGTGTTGCTGAAAACAGGGCACGTTACAGTTTTTGAAATTGACTTGGTTTTTTTGTGGGCCTCGCCTTGCGGGCTCGAAACAGAGGTGGAGATGGCTTCGAAACTTTGATCTGACAAAAACGAGTGACCTTAAAGGGATAACTCACGAAAATATTTTGAGGTCTTCTACCTTCACACCGATTTTCGTAGCAAACGGAGGTCGTTTGTGAATCCCATTTTTTCCATGCCTTGCCATGTAGTCTTCACCGTCGCCTTCTCCACGAGCTCTCTACATCCATGCTGGCTCTGATACCATGTCACGAGAAAGGAGATAAGGAAGAGAGCTCACACACACACTCTCAATCTCAAGGAGAAGCACACACATAGTTTGACACAAGGAAGAATGATCTTCTTCTCCTTCTTCTATTACATAAAAAGGAATGTACAAGAATGACCTAAAACAAGAATACAACAAGTGCAATATATAAAGACCAGTACATAAGGAAAAACCTAATGTCCGCGAATGAGTGAGCTAGAAAGGAACAAATGTGCCATCACTCTCGGTAGATAAATCTAATAAAGCTCAATGAAGTATCCCTGACATATATCGGTGTGCCACTATACATGTCAGAGAAACGAAAAACTGATACGTGTCACCTTGGATTATCACATGTTGAGCTTGATATCTCAACATGGCGGGATATGCCAACACTCGCTCCACAACTCATAATGTCTCACACACTCTACAACATCTCAAAAGCGATGGGAATGGATATACAACAGTCCTAGACACACATTTCAAGCATTACACACACACCAAAGATCATCGAGAAGGAGAAAATCAGCAGGAAAGAAGCAAATTTGAAAATTCTTCTTCAATTTTCACAATGGCAAAAAGTTGTTTACAAGGGTCAAAAGTGGCTTATATACATGTGCCCTAAAAATGGTCCTTTCACACAAGAGACCGGCACTTTTATTGACTAACTCTACTTTCCTAATATTTTACAAGGATTATGATACAATGATTGGGGCTTATGCATCTAGAGGACTCCTCTAGTGCATTTACATAGCTTCAAGGGAGTTTCATAGGATTTTGAAAAAGAAAAATTGTGCCCATAACTTTGAAAATTTTGGGGCTCCTCTTTTGTGCTCTTTTACTAGGCAACACTCTCCCCCTCTTTGTCTCTATCGTCCCTTGATAGTCTTTGCTTCTTAGTCTATGGCTTGTTTATAGCTCTTTAGTACATGCACCCATTGGTCGAAGAAGTGATAAGGACTCTAAGTGAATTTTTTACCTTATTCGATAAGTCCTTTGCTTTTGTAATCCGCTTGCTATTCCTTACATTCATAAATCTGGGTAGTTGTGTTAAATCAGGCTTCCATGCACACATCCAGCGGCTAAGAATGTGATATTCTTAGTCACCCTTTTCAACTTCTTAGCCTTGACCTCTTTCTAGCTTTTGGTCTTCGGATATTGCTTTGTTCTCACACATCTGACCCTGTTGTATTTCTCGAGCCTGTTTACTTCTTTTCACTTCATGCATCACTTGGTCAACCTTGCATCTCTTTTATTCAGGTGTTCGTTTCAAAGGTCTTGCTCTTAAATCTTCTTTTACATCCTTTGGGACCTGATGCATTCTCTTTTGCCTATTTATTCCTTTCCACCGCATGCACCTAGTGGAGGGAGAAGTGCCAAGGATTCTTAGACAATTTTTTACTTTATCCGATGAAGAATCCTTTGTGTACAATCTCCACTTGAAAGGTCTTGGGTGTGGTTCTTTTGTTTCCACTCTTCGGGACCTGGTCCTTTGGTGTTGTGGCCTGATGCATGCCCCTGCGGAGATTTGGGCAAAGGGTGGTTCTTTCTTAGTTCTTTCTTATTGCACTATTTTATTCTTTGATCTTCTTCTTCTTCTCTTTTTTCTCGATTCCCCCTCCATGTGAAGAGATGGATAGGTATGTGCTTGAAGATGAAGAGGTGTTGCAAAATCCTTGATCTACACCAGCAAAATGAACTCCAGGAGTATGTGGTGGGCCCTTTTAGCTTGCCAATGGATGTATTAGACACCCTATGTACCTTGGAAGATCACTCATAAAAAGATAGATCAAAACAGATAAGTTGGAGTTAGCTCATAGATGAAGAACTTGCTATTTTTGGTTCATACATCTGTCCAGTGTTTTGCATAATTCTCTGAGCACAGCAGCAATTAGCTTAATTTCTCTTGGGGAACTCTACATAACTTAAAGAGCTAACTTTCAAGAGTAATCTCATAAAAAATAATGAACCAGACACTGAGAATGATGTTTAGCAACTGATGACATCATCCCGATTTTCACGGGCTCCTACAATTTGAGACCAGTGAGCAGAAAAATGAACATAACTCCAGATTTAAGAATCCAATGATTATGAACATTTGTATGCTTATACTAGACAGTACGCTGAATACAAGAAGCCTTAAATC
Organism: Ceratopteris richardii; assembly: GCA_020310875.1. NCBI lineage: Eukaryota > Viridiplantae > Streptophyta > Polypodiopsida > Polypodiales > Pteridaceae > Ceratopteris > Ceratopteris richardii. Next base: position 152,756,278 of record CM035409.1, read on the forward strand.
ATTGAATTTGGATAAGTACACACTGAGAAACAACTCTGACAAGATGAGTAAAAAAAGTCGGGTACCTGACAGAGAAGTGAAAATGAACAGATAGTGTTGACTTCAACTGAACATAACTGAAGTTTGAAACACCCAAATGAAATGAAAATTGGTGAGAATATAGTAGACTTATAGAGATAACTTTACCAAGTTAAATCACTGAAAATGATGCACCAAGCTCAGAGAAACCATCTCTGCAATATGACTGAGAAAACTGAGAGATATGGCAATGAGTAGTACACTTCACAAGAACATGGAAATATGAACTCAAATGATCATGAAAATGAAAGTATATTGCTTGTACAATACAATGGACTTACTGATACATATGTGTGCCTTGTAATCACACCTTGATATGGCATAAAGCTCAGCTCTTGAAGGTCTTCACATAGGTCTCTCTAACCACGACTAAAATTGCCATCTATTTATAGTTGAGTTTGGGAGGCTAACTTCCCTCAATCACTCTCCAATCAATCAGTGATTGATTTGATTCTCTATCTACCACAAATCACAAATTCGTGGCTCCTCTTTCCCTTTTTGATCAAGTGGACTCAACCACTTAAGATTCTCTTACTTTTACATTAAGTACACTCTTCAAAAGTTACAAGAGGTAGTTCACAAGTGAACTTTACATTGTCTTCATTTTAAGGCTTCTTCTATGACTTTGTGGGACTCAAGCCAATACTTAGGCTTGTCATAGACTTGCTCCAACAGCTTCCCCTCAAGCCAAGTATGCTTGATGTTAAAAGTCAAGCTTCAAGCTAAAAATTCGTGGGGAATCTTTTATGGACATGTGGAGCAATCAAAGGAAGCCAAAAGCCACGAGATTCCATCAAGAAAAGTCACTCAACCACTCCCCAAGTCATCTCAACTAATTCCTCCAAGTTAGGAGGCTGATTTGGAAAGGTAGTTCCTAGATTTTAGGGGCACACCTCTCACTATAAAAGGAGCATGTATCCCGACTTCTTTTGGGCCATCTTCTTGGAGTTTTAGCTCATGTAAAGTGAGCACTAAGTGCTGGATATGTGATAAGCAAGCCCCTTGCTTAAGCAACCCCCTTGCTTGCTTGTTTGTTTTCTTTTAGTAGGCATATCTATGTGTGTGCGCAGGCAGTGTTGCAACTCTCTACCCCTGAGTTGTTAGCATTGGTTCTCCCTCATATGGTATCCATTTGATGTAATTCTTGTCTCATTGGATAGCTATAAGAGTCTATTTTATGCTTACCAATTCTCTGGAGCATTCTCTGAGTAAGCTGGGAGCAACATTCATTTTAGCTAAGTTGTGTGATTGATATCTCTCTCTTTGTGTAGGCTCTGTTGGAAATATTTTGCTCTTTGTTGTAAGGGCTGGTTCTCCTTCTCTATGTATCCATTTGCTATGATTTTGGTGTCATTGGGTAGCTATTAGAGTGCTTTAAAGTTGACTCAAGTGTGAGATTCATTCTCTGTATAATCTCTGAGAAAAGTTTGCTGGAGTGAAGTGAGGTCTCTGCTTGACTAGCAGTTGTGAGCATTCAACTAGCTCATGTTGTAGACATTGTTTCTCTTTGTGTAAGCATCCATTTCAAGTGAAATTTGTTTTGTTGGAAAGCCCTTGGTGTCTACTACAGGTCTACAAAAGCTCACTGGAGTTCTCTGCATAAGCTCTGAGTAAGAGCACTTTTGGTGTGCAGAGGTCAAAGAAGGATACCTGTGGAGGTCATTCGCGCTTCATCGTTGCTTAGGGGTTGAGATACTTCCCCCATCAGTGGTATCAGAGCATTTGGGTATCTTGGAGGTATCACATACAAGAAAGAAGACCTCTTGGAGTTGGTGGTTGAAGAGTTGCATCAACAAAAGCTTCTTGGAGGTAGCTCACATCAAGGGGGAGCTATTCTACTCAGATTTGCAAGAGCACAAGGTGTCCATCTAAGGAAAGCTTTGGATTGAGGTAACCTCAGAGCCTCATTTTCATTTTACACACATTGGAGCATTAGCCAAGGGCTAGGTCAAGTATCAAAGACTAGATATGGGAGACTTCAACACTCAAATTGAAAATCTAGACAAAGGTAACTATCAACCATGGAGATTTAGGGTCTCCAACTATCTTATGGGCAAGGGCCTTTGGGGGTTGATTAGTGGAAGTGAACCAAGACCTAGGTTGGATGAGAATCCAACCAATGACCAGAGAAGGGCCTTTAGGGAATGGAATGAAAGAGACAAGAGGGTTATCTTTATTCTTTCCCAACACATTAGCAATAGCATGATCGGCCATATCCAAGACCTGGATTCAAGCATGAAGGTATGGGAGACACTTGAAAGGATTTATTCAACAAGCACCAAAGCAAGGAAGATCCAACTCAAGAATGAGCTCAACAACCTTAGGAAGAGCTCAGGGAGTAGCATAAATGACTACATACTTAAGGTCAAGGAGTTATCAGATGCATTGGGATCCATTGGAAGCCACGTAGACGATGACGATCTTGTGGCTTATACTCTCAATGGTTTGAGAGATGATGAGAAGTGGAAACCCTTTACCACTTCAGTTTATGTAAGGGATAATCTTCCCGATTTTGAGCAATTGGTTGCTCTCATGGTCACCGAAGAAATGAACATAGGTGGAAGTTCAACTAAAAGCAAAGATGCACAAGTTTTCTATGCAGGTAATCAAAGGGGCAAAGGAAGACAAGGACAAGGAAGGGGCAAAGGAAGGTTTGGAGGAAGGCAAGGCCACTCAAGAAATCAAGGACATGAGCAAGGCACCTCATCACAAAGAGGGAGAGGAAGATCAAGAGGAAGAGGAGGACGACATCAACAAAACAGGAATCAAGATGGCGAAGGATGTTACATATGTGGCAAGTTTGGCCACTATGCTAGAGATTGCTACCAAGGAGGAAACCAAAGGAACTATAATCAAGGTTCTTCATACAAAGGCCAAGGTAATTATGCTTCTACAAGTTCAGAAAATGACAATCTCTTGATGATGCACATGAATGGGAATTCAAGCAAAGTAGATAACACTTGGTATATTGATAGTGGATGTAGCAACCATATGAGTTGCAATGCTTCTTGGTTTACTAATCTACATGTTCCCAAAGGTAAAGGACATGTAGAAACAGGTGATGATACAGCCCATGAGATCTCCCATGTTGGAGATGTAGCTTTGGATGACAAGGAGGAAGGAAGATGTCTCAAGGATGTCTTGCATGTACCTACCATCACAAAGAACTTGGTGTCCGTTGGGCAAATGGTTGAAAGAGGCTATCAAGTAAGGTTCAACAAAGGTGGATGCTTTGTGGAGAACCCTAAGCAAGGTTACAAGGTCATAGCAAGAGGAAAGAAGCAAGGGAGACTCTTCACTTTGGAGGTAAATTCTCATTCTACTCAACATGTCTACTTACATATGGAAACAAGAGGATTTCGGAGTTGGACTTGTGGCACAAGAGGATAGGTCACATCAACATACAAAGAATGAAGGAAATGCAATTCAAGAGGCTGGTTGAAGGTCTTCCCAACTTCCAAGGACAAGGTATGAAGCATTTATGTGAATCTTGTCAACTAGGGAAGCAAGCGAGACTTCCATTCAAGAAGAGTGGCTACATAAGCCAACATCCATTGGAGTTGATACATACAGATGTGTGGGGGCCAACGAAAGAGCAATCCATTGGAGGTAACAAGTACTTTGTCACTTTTATAGATGAATGCACAAGGATGGTTTGGGTTTATTTCATAAAAAACAAATCAGATGTGTTTACATGTTTCAAAGCATTCAAGGCAATGGTAGAGAAGGAAACAAGTACATATATCAAGAAGCTAAGGTCCGATGGAGGGGGAGAATATTTCTCAAATGAGTTTTCTGATTTTTTAATGGATCAAGGCATCAAGAGGCAAGTAACATGCAGGTACACACCCCAACAAAATGGAGTAGCAGAGAGAAAGAATAGATACATTGCCGAGATCGCTAGAGCAATGCTTAATGAGATGAATGTACCTAACATGTTTTGGAGTGATGCAGCAAATACCGCCGTGTATCTAATGAATAGGGCTCCTACCTCAGGGATCCATGGCTTGACACCATATCAAGCCTATTATGGTAAGAAACCTGATCTTTCCCACTTGAAGGTATTTGGATGTACTTGTTATGTACATGTGCCAAGTGAATTGAGGCACAAGCTACAACCAAAGGCAGAAAAGTGTGTGTTTCTAGGATATTCAAATGATCATAAAGGTTACAGGTGCTTCAACCCAAACACAAAGGACTTGAGGATATCAAGGGATGTAGCATTTGATGAGCTACTCCCTTGGTATAAGAAGTATGATTGTATGCAGGACTATGAAGAAGAAAAGCATGGACATGATGAAGAACAAATCGACCTAGAGCTAAGCGGCCCAAGGTGTTCCATCAATGAAGATAATGAGCTCACCATGGAGGGGGAGATCTTCATCAAGCTATGAAGCACAATCAATCAACAAAGGCAAAGCAACATTGGTGGAGTTGGATGAAGAAGGTAATGAAGTTGAAGATGATGAAGGACACATGATGGAGAAAGAAGCCACGTCAAAGAAAGAGATCAAGTTCCCAAGGCAAAGGAGGTTTATTCCTCCAAAAGGTGAAGAAAGGAAGTCTTCTAGAGTTAAGTATCCAACTCAAAGGTTTACTTATGATTCATACATGGCAACACATTATGCATATATGAACAAAGTAGTAGAAGATCATGAGCCCGATTGCTATGAAGATGCAAGCAGGTACACCGAATGGAAAGAGGCAATGCAAGAAGAGATCGACGCACTTGAGGAAAATCAAACATGGACTCTAGTGCCCAAGAAGGAGAACATGAAGGTAATAGGTAATAAGTGGGTGTATAAAGTAAAGAGGAATTCAGATGGATCTATTTCTAGGTTCAAAGCAAGATTGGTGGCCAAGGGTTTTGCACAAACCTATGGAGTGGACTTTGAAGAGACATTCAGCCCCGTGGCAAAGATGAGCACCATTAGGACACTCATTGCAATGGCTGCTAGCAAAGGATGGAAGCTCTTCCAATTGGATATCAAGAATGCCTTTCTCAATGGAGACTTGGAAGAAGAGGTATACATGGAGCAACCACTAGGTTTTGTTCATAAAGAGTTTCCACATCATGTTTGTAGGTTGAAGAAGGCACTTTATGGCCTAAAGCAAGCTCCAAGGGCTTGGAACCAAAGATTGGTGGACTATTTGATCAAATGTGGTTACAATCAATGCAAGGCGGATCCATCTCTCTTCATCAAACAAAGAGGAAAACTTGTGGTCTACATGTGTGTGTATGTAGATGATCTTATCATTACAGGTAATGATACAAAGGGCATTGAGGAGATCAAGGCAAAGCTTGGAAAGGAGTTTAGGATCTCTGATCTTGGAGATCTTAGGTATTTTCTTGGCATTGAAGTTGTATACAAAGAAGAAGGTATTATGCTCGTACAAAGGAAGTATATTCTAGACCTACTTGAGAGGTTTGGGATGCTACATTGCAAGCCTATTTCAAATCCCATGGAAGTTAATGTAAAGCTAAGCTCCATTGATGGAGAGCCATTAGAGGATGTAACTTTGTATCGATCATACGGAGTTGGAGTGTTATCACAATTTATGCATAGTCCAAGGACTACACACTTGCAAGCTGCAAGAAGAATGTTGCGATATCTCAAAGCCACTATAAATGAAGGATTGTTCTACTCATTTGATGATGATATGCAGGTCAAAGCTTATTCCGATGCCGATTGGGCCGGTTCGAAGGAAGATAGAAGGAGTACAAGTGGTTACCTAGTCATGCTAGGTAGCAAGATCATCTCATGGATTTCAAAGAAGCAACCCACGGTGGCATTATCTTCCACCGAGGCTGAGTATAGAGCTTTGGCTCAAGTCACATGTGAGCTAATGTGGATTAAGAAGTTATTTATGGAGCTTAATTTGCAGGTTGACACATATCCAATTTTTTGTGACAACATGAGTAGCATTCATCTAGCATCGAACCCTGTCTATCATGCTAGAACCAAGCATATTGAAGTGCACTATCACTTCATAAGGGAAAAGGTGATATCCAAGGAAGTTTCAGTACATCATATTGGTACCAAGGACCAAGTTGCGGACATGTTTACAAAGGCTTTGGATGGGATGAAGATTTCAAAACTCAAGCAATGCATCAACATGAAGGAGCTTGGATGAGGATGAAGAATTGAAGCTTGAGGGGGAGTGTTAAAAGTCAAGCTTCAAGCTAAAAATTCGTGGGGAATCTTTTATGGACATGTGGAGCAATCAAAGGAAGCCAAAAGCCACGAGATTCCATCAAGAAAAGTCACTCAACCACTCCCCAAGTCATCTCAACTAATTCCTCCAAGTTAGGAGGCTGATTTGGAAAGGTAGTTCCTAGATTTTAGGGGCACACCTCTCACTATAAAAGGAGCATGTATCCCGACTTCTTTTGGGCCATCTTCTTGGAGTTTTAGCTCATGTAAAGTGAGCACTAAGTGCTGGAGTTGTGATAAGCAAGCCCCTTGCTTAAGCAACCCCCTTGCTTGCTTGTTTGTTTTCTTTTAGTAGGCATATCTATGTGTGTGCGCAGGCAGTGTTGCAACTCTCTACCCCTGAGTTGTTAGCATTGGTTCTCCCTCATATGGTATCCATTTGATGTAATTCTTGTCTCATTGGATAGCTATAAGAGTCTATTTTATGCTTACCAATTCTCTGGAGCATTCTCTGAGTAAGCTGGGAGCAACATTCATTTTAGTGAAGTTGTGTGATTGATATCTCTCTCTTTGTGTAGGCTATGTTGGAAATATTTTGCTCTCTGTTGTAAGGGCTGGTTCTCCTTCTCTATGTATCCATTGCTATGATTTTGGTGTCATTGGGTAGCTATTAGAGTGCTCTAAAGTTGACTCAAGTTTGAGATTCATTCTCTGTATAATCTCTGAGAAAAGTTTGCTGGAGTGAAGTGAGGTCTCTGCTTGACTAGCAGTTGTGAGCATTCAACTAGCTCATGTTGTAGACATTGTTTCTCTTTGTGTAAGCATCCATTTCAAGTGAAATTTGTTTTGTTGGAAAGCCCTTGGTGTCTACTACAGGTCTACAAAAGCTCACTGGAGTTCTCTGCATAAGCTCTGAGTAAGAGCATTTTTGGTGTGCAGAGGTCAAAGAAGGATACCTGTGGAGGTCATTCGCGCTTCATCGTTGCTTAGGGGTTGAGATACTTCCCCCATCACTTGAGGTCTTCAATCTTCCAAGATTACCTGCAAACCAATCATAGCCTTGAATTTGCAAAGCTTTGTACCATCCAATGCTTTGGTTAGAATATCTGCACATTGTTGATGAGTGGACACATATGATATTTGAATCTCTTTGCATCTCTTTGCTTAGAACCTTCTCTCGTACATAGTGATAATGAACTTCAATATGTTTAGTCCTTGCATGAAAAATAGGATTAGCAGCCAAATGAATAGAACTCATATTGTCACCATAAATAGTTGGAGTTCCAAACTCCAATCCAAGATCTTTGAATAATGTCTTCATCCACATAGCTTCTTGTGTAGCTATGGCAAGACCTCTGTATTCAGCTTCAGTAGAAGAGAGAGAAATTGTGGGTTGCTTCTTGGATGAACATGAAATAAGCTTTGAACCTGCAAAGGTAAGATAACCTGAAGTGCTCCTTCTATCTTCCTTGGAGCCAGCCCAATCTGCATCAGAAAATAGCTTCAAACCTAAATCAGATACATAAGGATAATAAAGTCCTTCATTTATGGTTCCTTTGAGATACTTGAGAATCCTTTTGGCAGCATCCATATGTGGTTTCCTTGGTGTGTGCATAATTGACTTAGCACACTCACACTGTAACATATATCTACTCTTGTCAATGTGGCATAGTTGAGACTACCCACTAGACTTTGATATGATGTGATGTTCTCTATGAGTTCACCTTCATGTGAGCTCAATTTGTAATTGACCTCCATTGGAGTACCTGCAATCTTACAATCTTGCATCTTGAATTTTGCCAACATGTCCTTAATGTACTTTCTTTGAGTGGGAAACAAACCATGATCTTTGTAGACAACTTCCAAGCCTAGGAAGTAGGTAAGTGAACCCAAATTACTTATCTTGAACTCTTCTCTCATATGATCTTTGATCTTCTTCATACCATCTGCATCATTTCCTGTCAATATAATATCATCTACATATACACATAGGTAGATGATCTCAGAATTACTCTTTTTAATAAAGAGTGAAGGATCTGCCTTGCTTGGTTGAAAGCCTTTGTCCTGCAAGAATGAAACAAGCTTGAAATTCCAAGCTCTTGGGGCTTGCTTGAGACCATACAATGCTTTGTTAAGTTTACACACATAATCAGGATAAACTTGATTCTCAAAACCAGGTGGTTGTGCCATATATACCTCTTTTGTTATCCAACCATTCAAGAATGCATTCTTTACATCTAGTTGAAGTATCTTCCAATTCTTGGAAGAGGCAATACTAAGCAAAACCCTAATAGTAGGCATCTTTGCCAGAGGAGAGAAGGTCTCCTCATAATCAATTCCCTGAGTTTGTGCAAAGCCTTTTGCTACAAGCCTTGCCTTATACCTGTTAATGGAACCATCAGAATTCTTCTTGAGTTTATAGACCCATCTTGATCATATTACCTTCATGGATGAAGTCTTGGGCACCAAATCCCAAGTGTTGTTTTCCTCAAGTGCCTCAATCTCTTCCTTCATTGCATGCTTCCATTCTGTTTTTGCTTTGGCCTCTTCAAAGGATGATGGCTCCTCTTGGTTTATGTCCTATGCTATGTAGATAGAATGTTTAGTTACTAATGAGGTGTCAAACCCATACCTTTCTGGTTTTTTCTTTTCACTCATAGATCTTCTTAGGCCATGATGTGATGATTCTGCCTCATGTCCAAGTTCCTGCAATTTTGCTTTACCTTTAGACTTCCATGCTTTGAACTTTTCCATCTGAGATTCTTCATCATCCTCCGAGGTGTCTTGTTCTTCAATCGTTGGTTGTTCTCTACCAAGCTTTGGAAAATCTTCTTCAAGATCATATGGTAAATTGACCTTCCTGCATGAATCTTCATACCATGAATTGTTCTCATGAAAAACTACATCTCTGCTTACCAAGAATCCTTTGTTGGTAGGGTTGTATAACCTATAGCCCTTTTGATTGTTGTCATATCCAATAAATACACACCTTTCTGCCTTTGGATCCATCTTGCCTCTAACCTGTGAAGGAACATGAGCAAAAGCAATACATCCAAAAATTTTACAACGATCTAAGCTTGTTCTTCTTCCATTCCAAGCCTCATATGGAGTCATCCCATCAAGGGATTTTGAAGGCAACCTGTTAATCAAGTAAGTGGCTGTAGATACAGCCTCAGCCCATAGATAATTAGGCAAATGCTTTTCATTTAACATGGACCATGTAGCTTCAACAATTGTCCTATTCCTCCTTTCTGCCACTCCATTTTGCTCAGGAGTGTACCTTGTAGTTACCTCTCTTTTGATTCCTCTTTCTTGAAGAAAAGAATCAAACTCATGGGAGAAGTATTCTCCCCCTCCATCTGACCTTAGCCTTTTTAGTGATTTACCTGTTTGATTCTCCACAAGAGCGAAATATCTTTTGAAACATGAAAAAACTTCATCTCTGTGTTTCATAAAGAATAGGATAGTCCATTTGCTGCAATCATCAATAAAGGAGACATAATACCTTGATCCGGATATTGAAGCTTCCTTGCTAGGTCCCCATACATCTGTATGAACCAACTCCAAGAGATCTCCATGCATATAACCTTTCTTCATGAATGGTAACCTATGAGACTTTCCAAATTGACATGCACTACACTTATAAATCATATGTTGTTTTGACAAATTAGGGAGTCCAAGTACACTTTGGTCCCTGCAAATTTGCTTTAATGACCTTTCTCCAATATGTGCTAACCTTTTGTGCCATACTTCCAATTTTGTGAGTGTCTGACAACCATAATTAAAGAGAGCAATGTTTCTAGTGTCTTGTAACTCAAATGTGAACAATCTACTTGCCTTTTCAACTTTTGCAATTCTTCTGAATCCTTGACTTGGATCTTGAACAAATGCTCTTGCTTTTGTGAACCTGACTTGCAACCCTTTCTCTACTATCTGCCCAACACTTATCAAATTCTTTGTAATGGTAGGGACATAGAGTACCTTACTGAGTAGGTTGATGTTTCCATCAGGTGCTTTGACATTGCCTATTTTCTCCACAAGATGTATCATCTCCTATTTGTACCTCATGCTTATTCGTTGGATCTTCTAAATCTAATAGGAGTGCCACATTTCTTGCAACATGATTTGAACAACTTGAATCTATGTAGAAAACATGCTCATCAGATTTACCTTGTGGCATAGCCATGTTCATGATCAATAATGAATCCTCTTTGTTTGAGTCTTCTGTGTAGTTATTGAAGTCTCTCCTTCCTTTGTAGCCTCCTTGATCGTTTGAATGATTGTAGTTGTTGTAGTTGTTGTAGTTGCCATGATAATTGTTGAACCTTCCTCATGAGTAGCCATAACTTCCTCTATTGTATCCTCTTCCTCTTTGATTCCTGGAATTCCTAAAGCAATTTTCAATTGTATGATTAGTTAGTCCACAAATAGAACATGGGTTGGAGTCTTGGGATCTCCCCCTACCTTGTCTACCTCCTCTTCCTCTACCTCTGCCATTTCTTCCTCTACCTGCATAGTTAACTTGATATGTACCTACTTCATCATCCACTTTCTTTGCCTTTCCTTTGTTATTTTTGGACTTGCTTTTATCAGTGTATAAAGCTGAAGATTGATTACCTTTAGAGCTTTCTCCATTTTTGATAAGCTTTGCCTCTTGAGTAAGTAGTTGTCCAATGAGTGTATTGAAATCAAGTACATGCATGTCCATGTACAAATCCATAGCTGTGGTGAATGCTTCCCACTTGTCATCTACCTTCAAGCCATTGATGGCCTGCCTTACAATTTGCTCTTCATCTATTACCTCTCCAATGCTTCCCAACTGATCCGCTATGTCCTTGAGCTTTGTGACAAATCCAGTCACATTTTGTTTGGGAGCCTTCTTGAGAGTTGTGAAATCCAGCCATAGTTGATGCTTCCTAGCTTTGGTACTTGAAGAGAAGAAGGCTTCAAGTGCATCCCACATTTCCTGAGATGTCTTACAACTTCTAATGTGAGGAAACAAAAAATCTGAGATAGAGTTGAGGAGATAAGACCTTGCAAGTGCATCCTTGGAGCACCATGTGCTCAATCTTTCTTGCTCTTCTTGTGTTGGTTGACTTTTGTTCCTGAAACTTGGCATAACTTCATCTCCAGCCACATAAATATATAAAATTCTACCTTGGAGATAAGCTTCCATTCTTAATGACCAAGCTGAGTAGTTACCTCTGTCCAATTTGTCAATTGATGAAGGAAATCCATCTGCCATGTTGTCCAACCTTGCTCTGATACCACTGCGAAGAGATGGATAGGTATGTGCTTGAAGATGAAGAGGTGTTGCAAAATCCTTGATCTACACTATCCAAATAAAATCTAGGAGTATGTGGTGGGCCCTTTTAGCTTTCCAATGGACGTATTAGACACCCTATGTACCTTGGAAGATCACTCACAAAAAGATAGATCAAAACAGATAAGTTGGAGTTAGCTCAGAGGTGAAGAACTTGCTATTTTTGGTTCATACATCTGTCCAGTGTTTTGCATAATTCTCTGAGCACAGCAGCAATTAGCTTAATTCCTCTTGGAGAAGTCTAACTAACTTAAAGAGCTAACTTTCAAGAGTAATCTCATCAAATATAATGAACCACACACTGAGAATGATGTTTAGCAACTGATGACATCATCTCGATTTTCACGAGCTGCTATAGTTTGATACCAGTGAGCAGAAAAATGAACATAACTCCAGATTTAAGAATCCAATGATTATGAAAATTTGTATGCTTATACTAGACAGTAATATGAATCCAAGAAGCTTTAAATCATTGAATTTGGATAAGTACACACTAAGAAAAAGCTCTGACAAGATGAGTAAAAAAAGTCGGGTACCTGACAGAGAAGTAAAAATGAACAGAGAGTGTTGACTTCAACTGAACATAACTGAAGATTGATACACCCAAATGAAATGAGAATTGGTGAGAATATAGTAGACGTATAGAGCTAACTTTACCAAGTTAAATCACTGAAAATGATGCACCAAGCTCAGAGAAACCATCTCTGCAATATGACTGAGAAAACTGAGAGATATGGCAGTGAGTAGTACACTTCACAAGAACATGGAAATATGAACTCAAATGATCATGAAAATGAAAGTATATTGCTTGTACAATACAATTGACTTACTGATACATATGTGTGCCTTGTAATCACACCTTGATATGGCATAAAGCTCAGCTCTTGGAGGTCTTCACATAGGTCTCTCTAACCACGACTAAAATTGCCATCTATTTATAGTTGAGTTTGGGAGGCTAACTTCCCTCAATCACTCTCCAATCAATCAGTGATTGATTTGATTCTTTATCTACCACAAATCACAAATTTGTGGCTCCTCTTTCCCTTTTTGATCAAGTGGACTCAACCACTTAAGATTCTCTCACTTTTACATTAAGTAAACTCTTCAAAAGTTACAAGAGGTAGTTCACAAGTGAACTTTACATTGTCTTCATTTTAAGGCTTCTTCTATGACTTTGTGGGACTCAAGCCAATACTTAGGCTTGTCATAGACTTGCTCCAACACTCCACACGTCCCTCCTCCTGAACTCTTTTGTCCCCGATAGGCTTTTTGTGGCGTCGTGAATAAGTTTGTATTACCTTTCGCTCTCTCTGATTTAGCAAATTGGCTTCACATATCATGATCTCTTTCCATTGTGTTGACTTTACTCCATCATTTGGTGCCTGCCTATGATCTGCAAAGAAACTAAGCTCGTAGGCCACCAATCGTGCATTTAAATTGGAAGTTTTTTTTACAAAAATCTCTGAGTCCATTTCAAAAAATCCTGTGAAGAATGCTTCATCAAATGTTTGCATGTACGGACTTGGTAGAAACATGAGCCGCGAGTATATTGCCATTATAGTTAATCGACTCAGAGTAGTAGATAAATAAACAATTATGGCATCAACACCCTGATTAATGCCAATAAAATTCAAAAAGGTGTATTGCATGTGTTGGAATACCTTTAGAACTGTAAGTAACATTAATAGGTAGTTCCTTGGGATTCACCATTCTGGAGAAAATATAACATATTACACCAAAAAACTCCACCCACATAAGTCACAGGAAATATAAAAGAAAGCACATTTATTTTGAGATAAAAAGATAATGAGAGAAAAAAATACAAGATAAAATATCAGATAAACCATGATTTCCTGGTTTGCATCATAGGTACAACAATTTTGAAGTGATCATCACATGTGTAGCAAGATATCTAGTGCTCTCTTCCCTCTTTTTTTTTTTAATATGAAAATAATGAATGGGATTTTAAGAGAATTTAGACAAATATAAGGAAAAAATATTTAAAAGAAGAAAAGAAATAATAATAAAATAGTGACTGAAATAATCAAACAGTGACTGCTTAGTCCTGCCAAATCCTATATCTTGCTCATGCTTTATAACTTATAAAAGAAATTTTTTAATGATTTTCTCTTCCATCTTCCATCTCTTCCCCTCCTATTCTTTTTCCTAGAAAAAGGAATGCAGTAAGGTACATGGAAATAATTTCAAGAGTGTCATAAATCCTTCTTGATAAAATTCTGAGTCCTTTAGTAGGAATCCAGTCATTTGTAGCTTTTCATGCTTCTGCACTATTTTTGTATGTTCATCCTGATTTTTTCTCCATTGTAGCAAGTCTGATTTTTTCACCCAAAAATACTTGATTTCTGTTAATTCCTTTTTTGGAGTAAAACAATTTCCCTTTGATAAACAGTACTTGGAAGTCTTTGGTTTCCACATCCATTTAGTTTTGAGAAATTTTTTTAATGAGCAGTACTTTGATGTCCTTGGTTTCCATATTCTTTATGTCTTGATGTCGAGATGTTTCTGATTATTCCATACTTCCCACCTTTCCCCTGTCTTTAGAATACTTTTAGTTGGTTTACATATTCTTTATGTCTTGATGTCTAGATGTTTCTGATTATTCCATACTTCCCACCTTTCCCCTGTCTTTACAATACTTTTAGTTCCTTTGATTTCCTCCTGTTTTTGTCTGAAGTGGATTTGGTCATGGAGAAGTTTTGTTTGTGATTCCTTTGTAGCTTCTAGTGGAAAAGTAAATCCTTCCAATTCTGAGTCATTGATGTCCTGTAGGTTGTCCTGTTCTTCATAACTCAATAAAAACAATAAAAACCTTTTGTCATTTATTGTCAATTTAAGCTTCATATTTTCAAAATCCAAAATTACTTTACCTTGTCTTAACCATGGTTGTCCTAAAATCAATTTCTCAGTCATCATATGATCAGGCCATTCTTCACAATCTATTTTCATATATTCTTCATTGAACTTAACTTCAATAGATGGTGAAGACAAGCTTTGTATTATCTGACCTTCCAGTGTTTTGATAAGAGTTTTACTCTTAATCCTTTTAAATTTGAACTTATCCAACAAAATTGAACTGATCAAATTAACTTGTGCACCTGAATCTATCAAAACCTTGATTTTTTCATTATGAATATTCATTGTTATAACAGGCAAATGCTCTCTCACTCTTGAAGGTGTTTCACATAAGAAGACTTCTCTAAGCTCCTTGGCCTTTCTTATTCTTTCCTTTGCCTCCTGTTGGGCCTCATACCATATTTTTTCCTCTTCTTTTTTCCTGTTTTGAGCTTGATGTATTCTTCTCCATTCAGGAACAGTTAAGGGAAGATCATACCTTTTTACCCTACATCCACTTACGAAATTTGGCATGATTTCTCCATCTATATTAGCTAATTGGATAGCTCCACTGTTATTGATTTGGTTGATAATATAAGGTCCATGCCCCTTCCTCTGAAATTTTTTCTGATGTTCCTTCACTATATATGCCAAAACTAAATCCCCTACTTGCAAGTCTTTTTCTTTAATATGAACATCATGACCATTTATGAGACAGATGCAAATTGTACAAGATTGGGGTAAAGATTGCCTATACCTTCGAAGCAAAGGAAGGATAACTAGAGTAAATTTAAGAAATGGTCAATATTGTGATATGTCCCCTCAGGAATGGTTCAAAGTACATCAAAATCAGGAATTAAGTGAAGAATCGGGGAGTGAAGATCAGAATGACACAAAATCATCAATTTGAAAATGTAATATGATAAGGAATCACACATAAAAAAGGGATGTTAAAAAAAGAAGATTGCCTAGGATAAACGAAATCACAAGATGAAAATTACATACCACAAAAATTTAAAGATGAAGAGTTTGAGCCTTATGGTTGGAATCAGATTTTAACCACAATGGATTTGGCCAATGATGAATATGTGGGAATAAAATTCCAAAATGAAGAAGGATATGATATCTTTCACATAGGAATACAAATGATAAAGGTGTCAAAAACAGAGGAAGACCAGGAGGAAAGAATAATATTAAAAACTAGAAAAACACAATTTCTCGAAGAAGTGGAAGCTACAGATGCTATAAAAGACAAAATCTTAGGAACATATAAAAAAAGTAAACACAAAGAAATAGAAAAAGAACAGAAATTGAAAAAAATA
This sequence comes from Ceratopteris richardii, assembly GCA_020310875.1. Classification (NCBI taxonomy): domain Eukaryota; kingdom Viridiplantae; phylum Streptophyta; class Polypodiopsida; order Polypodiales; family Pteridaceae; genus Ceratopteris; species Ceratopteris richardii. The sequence goes on from CM035409.1 coordinate 152,772,009, forward strand.
AAAAAATAAAGAAAGAAGATCAACAATTTGATCTACGTACAAACTTCAAGACCTATGAAGTAGAAGACAGATTACTTCTAAAAATGAAACCAAAAAGAGAAAAGAAAAAGGGGGAGGCATATGACAATGAGAAACAAACTAAGAAGGTGATGATCACTCAAGAAGAGGGGGAAGATAGACACATTGTCACAGCTAATGACATGACAAATCAAGAGGAGGAAGCATTGAGGAAATTGGCTAAAAATTATAGGGATGTGTTTGCTTATAGTTATAAAGATTTGAAACGAATTGATCCTAAAATCTGTGAACATAAGATTCCTATTACTCCAGATGCAAAACCTAGCAAACAAAGACACTATACATTTAATGACAAATACTCTGCTAAAATAAAGGAAGAAATTGACAAACTGCTGGCTGTCAATTTCATCTATGAGATTGAGTATACAAAGTGGATATCTCCTATAGTTGTGGTACCTAAGAAGAATGGAAAACTCAGGGTATGTATAAATTTGAAAAAAGTTAATGTTGCAACTATAAGGGATAGCTATCCATTACCAATAACAGACCATCTTTTGGAAAGAGTTGTAGGTAAAGAGGTCTATAGTTTTTTGGATGGTTTTTCAGGATATAATCAAGTGCCAATAGCTTTGGAAGACCAACATAAAACTGCTTTTGTTGTCAGGATCTTGCTCACGCGCATACAGAGATTACAGACGCAGAAAAACACATAGAAAATAGAGAAAACAGAAGACGAGACAGAACACAAGATTGGGTGCAATCTCCCCCCATGCACTCTGTTTCGACAGTCCACAGAGTGCATGTATTTATAGGACTTTTGATTACGTCGAAAAGAGTGGTTACAAGAGGGCGGCTTCGAAAAGCAGGCATGAAACTAAAAGTTGATAACTTTTACGGAAAGCCATTGCTTTCAATAACAGAAACTACGGTCTTCAATGACCCTTATTCTGTCCATTACTTTTCTAACAATAGAACCTTCTACGCGGGTTTATTTACAAGCTAAATAATAATTGATCCGATTATTGATGTTCGCCCTTTCACGCCTTGCACGCTCCTCACGAACCTTCAACTGCTATATCAAAAACATCAAAAACATATTAATACATTAAGAATATAATACTTTAACAATGCATTGTTCAATAATATACAACATGCCTCTCAGTTGACAAGCAACTGACCTCAGTTGATAAAATAATTTAACACTCTAACAATTACAATACATTGTTCAACATATTCCATGTTACTGTTACAATCCAACAATGCATTGGCTAACATATTCCATGTTACAATCCAACAATGCATTGGCTATTCCATATTTCAATCCAACAATGCATTGGCCAACATCTTCCATAATACATTAATAATTTAACACACTCCAACAATTACTTGTTCAACATACTCCATAATTCATAACATGCCCCTCAGTTGAAAAGACAACTGACCTCAGTTGATAAAATAATAAACATGGATAGCGAGTCACATGTTTCATCACCGAATAAAGAAAATAGGCATGTGCCATGTAAAAATACATGCATGGAAATGTTCATGGAGGTGTTAAGTTATTAAAAGTATCTGTGAGATGCGGACATAGTCTTTCTAATGAATTTGGGCAAGCAAAACTTGAATATGCTCCTATAAACTAAATTCAATATGTAAATGCATCACAATTATCAAACATGTAGGATAAACTTTAAAGGTAGAAATGAATCCCGAAACTCTTCTTGAAAATCCTTCCATGTGCGTGGACAATCTGCAGTCTGAGAAAGATCATTCCACCATTGCTGCGCTCTTCTGACCAAATAATTAGTGGCAAACTCAATTTTCTTATTTTCTGAATATAACTCATCGGAAAAGAAATCGTTGAATAGGGATAACCATGATAAGACAAAGCGGCCATGTATTCGTTCGTCGAATTGAAGCATAGCATAACATCCTTGTATGGTTTGTTGAAGTGTTTGAAGTTCTTGGTTCATAATCTCTAACTCTTGCTCGAATGAAACTCCCGGTAAAGGTGAATTACTGTAATCCTCCATGGTGCTCTTGGATCCTTGCTCTCAACCTTGCTTGGTATCTTGAACACTCAATCAAGTGCCACCCAAGGATTTTGAAGGAATTCACACTTCCAAGCTAGCTCATTGGAAAGTTCGTTCCGAGAGCTTTCCAACGGTATATTACACGCCTCAATCCGACCTACGGATTGAAAGTTACACTTGATTCTTTGTTGGGTCCATCCTTGAAATTGCCGCGAGCGCCTTGCACAAGTACCAAAGAAAGAGAACTTGAATAACAACTCCAAGAGATGGTGGAGTGGTCAAAGTACTTCCCTTGAAAGTAGGAGGTTGTGGGTTCAAATCCTCCTACCTTAGGGACTCTAAACCTCTCTATTACCACTCAAAAATTAAAATTGCCTCGTGCGTAGCCAACGGTCGCCAAGGGAGCCTGGGTGCCAATGTTGCCAATGTATTGCCTAAGTTCTTTGCCTTAGTTCTTTGCCTTAGTCGACGCTTTGGGGTAAGCCGAAGGAGTAAACGCAGGTGTAAACGTAGGTTCTGGTTCTGGAACTGGAACTGGAACTGGAACCGAAACCGGAACTGAAACAGAAACCGAAGACGGAAACCGAAACCAAAGACGGAGACGAGAAGGAGTAAACGCAGGTGTAAACGTAGGTTCTGGTTCTGGAACTGGAACTGGAACTGAAACCGAAACCGGAACTGAAACAGAAACCGAAGACGGAAACCGAAACCGAAGACGGAGACGGAGATGGAGATGGAGATGGAATCGGAATTCAGAATCGCGAACAGAGAGCAGAACCCTCTGTATTGACACGTGCAGAGCTCTGATACCACTGTTGTCAGGATCTTGCTCACGCGCATACAAAGATTACAGACGCAGAAAAACACACAGAAAATAGAGAAAACAGGAGACGAGACAGAACGCAAGATTGGGTGCAATCTCCCCCCATGCACTCTGTTTCGACAGTCCACAGAGTGCATGTATTTATAGGACTTTTGATTACGTCGAAAAGAGTGGTTACAAGAGGGCGGCTTCGAAAAGCAGGCATGAAACTAAAAGTTGATAACTTTTACGGAAAGCCATTGCTTTCAATAACAGAAACTACGGTCTTCAATGACCCTTATTCTGACCATTACTTTTCTAACAATAGAACCTTCTACGCGGGTTTATTTACAAGCTAAATAATAATTATTCCGATTATTGATGTTCGCCCTTTCACGCCTTGCACGCTCCTCACGAACCTTCAGCTGCTATATCAAAAACATCAAAAACATATTAATACATTAAGAATATAATACTCTAACAATGCATTGTTCAATAATATACAACAGCTTTTTCCACAGAATGGGGAATTTATGCATTTAGGGTTATGCCTTTTGGTTTAACTAATGCCGCAACAACCTTTCAAAGATTGATGTGTCACATATTCAAAGAATTCCTTAGAAATATAATGGAAATTTATGTTGATGATCTTTGCACTTTTTCATTGAAAAGACAAGATCATTTGAAAGATCTGGAAAATATATTCAAAAAATGTAGAACATACAGAGTATGTTTAAATATGGAGAAATGTGTGTTCTTTGTGAGGCAAGGGAGAATGTTGGGTCACATAGTTTCTAGAAATGGAATTTCAACTGATGAGAGAAAAATTAAGGCCATAGTGGATCTTCCAAAACCAATAAATGTAAAAGAACTTCAAACTTTCATGGGACATTGTGGGTATTATAAAAAATTTGTACACAAGTTTGCAGACATTGCACAACCCTTGTATGCTTTGTTTACAAATTTGAATGGACTACAGAATGTGATCAAGCCTTTGAGACTTTAAAAGCTTGTTTGGTAACAACACCAATTTTAAAAACCCCAGAATGGAATAAAATTTTTCATGTTCATGTGGATGCTTCAAATTATGCTTTGGGATGTGTGTTAGCACAACCAATAGAAGGGAGCAAATTAGACTTTCCAATTACTTATGACAGTAGGCATTTGAATTTAGCTGAAAAAAACTATACAACCACTGAAAGGAAAGGATTGGGAATGATATTTGCTGTAAAAAAATATAGACATTATCTTTTAGCCAACAAGTTTAAATTCTTTGTGGATCACCAAGCCTTACTCTACTTGGTAAACAAACCATGCCACACAGGTAGGATAGTCAGATGGTTTCTCCTACTAATGGAATTTGAATTTGAGGTAGTGGTCAGGCAAGGAAAAATGCATTTAAGAGCATACCATTTGTCCAGAATACAAACCAGAGAGCCAAGTTCGCCTTTAGATGATGAATTACCAGATGCATATCTATTCAAAATAGAAAGTATTCCTGAATGGGCCATGACTTTGGTGCCTTTGCTAACCATGGGACCTTGCAGAACACCTGAAAACAACACACATTTGGTACTACAAAGTAGGAACTTTGTACTACTAGCTTGACATTTGTATCATCTCAATTATATGGGTATATTGGAATATTGTACTCCAGAAGATGAGCAGCAAGAGTATTTAAGGAAAGCTCATTATTGGAATCCTTGTACTCATGCTTCCAGGATAGTCACTTTAAACAATCTCAATAGAATGGGTGTACATTGGCCTACCAAGATTCAAGATGTAGAGAAATATATTTCTAATTGTTCAAAGTGTCAATCTTTGCAACATTCAGAAATTACAACTTTGTATTGGTTTCAAAAAAATCTAGATTGGGGTGCAAACATAATTAAGAAGTTAAGAGGTAACAAAAAAGGAGAGTCAGTGAAAGCTAGTGCAGACTCAAGAAATTTACAAATCATTTCTGAGGAATATCAATTGATAGGAGACCAATTGTACAAGAAAGGGATGGATGGATATCTAAGAATATGTGTTCCTGAAGATAAGTATATGGAAATGCTAGAGATGGCACATTCTGGAGTGGCAGGAGGACATTTTTCAAGTGAAAGGACTGCTAAACTCATATTATATTCTGGTTTTTGGTTGTCAACTCTATTTTCTGATGCAAGAACATATGTGAAAAGATGCGACATTTGTCAAAGAATAAGTCAACCAAGTAAAAGAGATAATATGCCATTAGTACCACTTATGTCAGCAAGAGCATTTAGTAAATGGGGGTTGGATTTCATTGGACCTATACATCCTCCAGCAAAACAGTCCCATGCTGAATATATACTTGTAGCCACAGATTACCTGACCAAATGGGCAGAGGCCAGGGCTACAAAAAGGAATAATGTTCAAATCACTGCAAGATTTTTTTATGAAAATATTATCACCAGATTTGGATTACCAATTGAATTGGTAAGTGATAGGGGACTCATTTTTTAAGCCAAGTAATAGAAAACATAACTGAGTATTTCATGATTAGTCATAGAAAGTCAGCTCCTTATCATCCACAAGCCAATGGATTAGCAGAAAGTACTAACAAGGTACTTTGGATTGTTCTGTCAAAATTGGTAAATACAAGTAGGAATGATTGGGATTTGCAACTTAATCATGTCCTATGGGCTTATAGAGTGGCATACAAAACTGCTATTGGAACAACACCATTTAATTTGGTATATGGACAAAACGCAGTCTTGCCTTTGGAATTTCTCATTCCAACATTAAAGGTGGGAAATCAATACAAGTGGACTGGACATGAGTTATCTCAGAGAGTGGTGGAATTGGAGAAACTTGGGGCTTCGAGACTTCAAGCAATTATGAGCATATATGCAGATAAAAGAAGGCAAAAAGCGGATGATTTCATATGAGGTAGATTTTGGAAATTCAACTATGGCAAAAGTGTGCTCTACCTCTATTCCACATATTTCCACAATCACCTTTTCCCATATTCCTAGGGGTCTTTCTATGTGTCCGTCTGTAAGTTGTAATCTCATTTTAGTGGGTATTAGCTCATTTTTCCCCCATTTCTCCCAAGTTTGTTTAGTCATGATTGCTACTCCGGATCCACTATCTAATATGGCCTTAGCATGATTATTACCAAATTGTATTTTCAAAGTTGAGTTCCCTTCTTCTCCTTCATAGTATCCTCCTATTTTATCAATAGGTATGTATAACAATTCTTCCAATTCTTGTTGCTGTGGATCTAGACTCTTTGACGTTGTTTTCCAATTTTTTACATTATGTTGTAAGTGAGGATTTTTTTTTACTATCTCCTCCATTGTGGTTTGATATAAAATTGTATAGTGTTTGTCTAGATCGATTTGGAAGGTTATTTGTGAATTATCTTCTTGATCAAGATGTTTTGTGGTTTCTGTTGCATTTGTCCCTCCAATTGTGGTTTGATGATTGTCTATTTCCCCAATCTTAAGTTGTGTTTCCTGTATGATTTGTTTACATCTTTGCATTCTTTCATCCTCTAAATCCGGCATAGGATATGCCATCACATGATCTGTAGGGTTTGGTCCATCTTGAATTCTTCCCTTGTACGCTCTTATCAGAGTCTCTAGACTTTGTGAACTTTTTGCCTCTTCCTGAGTCTATGTATTTTGTGGTTGGCTATTGTTTGGATGTTCCATAGTTTCTTCTTCCAAATTTTTACCCATTCTCATCTTTCTTTCCCATCTTCCTTTTTGTCTGTTTTTCTTTTCTTTTGGAAATGGATTTTTCTGTAATCCTGTGTGTGTGTCTCCTTTTTTATTTCTTGTTGTTTAGCTTGTGCTCTTGTTATAGCATTTACAGTTGCTTGATCATGGTCACTCAATTCTTCTTGCTCCATTATGTTAACTATTTTTAATGGTATGCTATGTGTTCTGTTGTTTTTTAGGGTTTCTTTGGCAATCCCTTATTAAGTGTTCCCTGCCACAATCCTTACAATAGGCTCCTTCTATTCTTAGTGTAGGAGGTTGTGGACAATCTCTAATGAAATGTCCCCCCCCCCCCCCCCCCCCCGCATCTATAACAAGTTATCTTTTGGCCTCCTTTGAATTGGGGTTTCTGATTGGACATGTAATTATTAGTTATGTACATGAATGTGGTTGTGTCCATTTCAATTCTCCCGTTTCCCAAGTCCACGACTTGCAGTTCTGGTTCTCTTTGTTCATATCCTTCCCAATCTTCCTGATATCCTTCACTCAAATGATATGTATTTTACTGGTACTACATTTGTTGGTAATGGTGGTTGTTGTCCAAGTACAGGTCTTGGTTGCTCAACAAATCCAGATTCTCTTTGTAAGTTGTGTTGGTTCATAAATTCCCTTTCTTTGATGGGTTGTTTATTGTAGAAACACTTCTCTCTAGTATGGTTTGTCCATTTTCTTTCTAAAGTACAATATTTGAGTGTTTTCCTATCTTGAAAATGTTGTGGTTTATGATAAGGACATTGTTGAACCAAACGACTCTCCCCACAATTATAGCACTTCTTATTGGTTGATATTCTGGTGTTTATCAAATTTGTCTTGGTGTTAACTTCTAGGGCTTTAGCAATGGCTTGTGCTAATTCTTCTGCTGGAGGAATTTTATCTTCATTTGTTCTTGGTTGATCAAGTGCTAATAAATATTGTCCTCTATTATCCTCTAAGTCTATTGCCTCTTTCACACATGCTCCTAGATCAAGAAATCTCCTATAATACACCAAGGTTCTTAATTGTGCACTTCTCAGTCCTTCTATGAACAAAGACACTTGTCTTGCCATTGAAGGTACCTCTTCTCTTGGACATCTATCAATGTATTGCTTGAATCTCCTAGAAGCCTCTCTGACATTTGCATCTTTTTGTTGTTTAAAACTATGTATCAGGGTAGTTGTACTATCTTTAATTCCAGTTTTGGAGAATTCCCCTATAAAGGCTTCAAGGAAAGATTCAATATTTGGATACATTTCATTTCTCAATGGAATGAACCAAGATAATGCAGGTCCAGTTAGGGTTAGACCAAATGCTTCAAATTGTACTTTGTAATCCTCTACTTCTTCTGCCCTAATTAATTGTCTGAATTCTGCAGCATGAGCATGAGGATCAGAATACCCTTCATATTGATTCTTCATGCATTTTGCTACTTGATAGGGCCTAAGAATTCTTCCATGGTTTTGCCAGTGATGTCTCCTTCTGACGGGAAAATCATTCATTCCTTCTGCTTCTCTTTCAAAAGGCTTTGGGGAAGTGTGTACTCTCCTACCTTGTTGTTGTTGTTCAATATTAGTGTGATTTTCATTTTGTCTTGGCAAGTCTGGTTGCCCTAGGTTTTGTTCCTAAGGTCTCTTGACTGCACACTGTCCTAAATCATTAGAGTTTTCTGGATCCTGTGAAAATATGTATACACATCCCTGTCTATCCTCATATCTGCCATCCTTAAATTGTGCCACTGGAATTATATTTAAGGGAATTTATAAGTTTCTCATCCTAATGAGAAACTTATGCATACCATCTTGATACACATAGGTTCCAAACCTATTTGTATACATGTACTTGAGGATATTTCTATAATCACTAGTTTCAGAGGCTTCATTTGTTTCATTTAAATTTTCCATGTTATTTGTCTATCCTAAATACCTTTCTTGTAATTCTCCTAACACTGGCTCTATCTCTTTCCTTTTTAACTCTTGTTTATCAGGTGTAAACAATTTATTACCAGATCTCAAAATCATTCAATTATTTCACTATTTTGTGAAGAGAATCGTATTTGTCACGATTCTGTGAAGGGAATCATGTTTTGTCTTCTTCCCATTGCTTCTTACCTTTTGCTTCATCATAGTTTTGAGGTTCTTCATCATCTTTGACCATATATGCATAGTTCTTCTGAGTTATATAAGAAGTATCATAAGAATACCTTTATGGTTGTCTTCTTGTCCTACTTGACCTCCTTGGTTCACATTCTTCATATGTGTCTGGATACACCTCTTCATCAAATATAGGAGCTTCTTCATTTCTTCTTGTCAATTCTCTTTTGGATGTACTTGCTTGCATATAGTCTTCATCTTCATTTACCTGCACAATTGATTTTCCTTTCTCACATCTTCTTACCTCTTCTTCAAATTCTTTAGCTGTATCACTTTGATCTGCATACCAACTTTTCTGTTCATCAAATGTAACATCTCTAGAAACAAGAATTTGTTTGGTTAGAGGATTCCACAACCTGTAATCCATCTGCTTTTCATCATAACCAATGAACACATATTTTTCTACCTTTGGTTCAAGTTTATGTCTAAGTTGTGATGGCACATAAGCATATGCAATTGATCCAAACACTTTATAATGAGCTAGTGTTGGTTTCTTACCCCGCCAAGCTTCATATGGAGTCATTCCATTTAGAGTTGCACATGGTAATCTATTCACAAGATATGTGGCTGTATTTACAACCTCAGCCCAAAGATAATTTGGACAATTCTTCTCCTTCAGCATAGCTCTAGCAAACTCAACCAAAGTCCTATTTCTTCTTTGTGCTACACCATTTTGTTGTGGTGTATACCTACAAGCTATTTCTCTCTTAATGCCTGCATTCCAAAGATAATCATTGAACTCTTGGGAGAAGTATTCTCCCCCTCCATCAGACCTCAATCTCTTAAGCTTTTGACATGTGACTCTCTCTGCATATGCATGAAAATGCTTGAAAGCTCCAAACACTTCTGATCTTTCCCTCAAAACATATAAAGTTATCCATCTTGTAGCATCATCAATGAAAAGAACATAATACCTTGAGCCACTGATAGATCCTTCTTTTGTTGGTCCCCATACATTTGTATCAATGAGCTCTAGTACTCCATCATGTTTGAATCCTTTCTTCTGAAATGATAACCTGTGTGCTTTTCCCATCTGACATGCTTCACATTTATAAACCATATGTTGACTCTACACATTTGGTAATCCTAGAACAGACTGGTTTGCAACCATAGCTTTAATTCCTGTTTCATTGAAATGAACTAATCTCTTATGCCAGAGATCAAGTTCTGTAATCACCCCTTAACCATGTGTGAGCAGAGCTTGACAATGTTCCCTTGCACTCTTAAAGTAAAGAGTCTACCTTCTGTCTTACCACAGACAATCTGATTATATCCATTCTCCGAATCTTCAACAAATACTCCTTCATTTGTAAACCTAAGTTGAAAACCTTTTTCAACTATTTGTCCAACACTAATCAAGTTTTTAGGTATTGCGGGAACATACAGAACATTGGTTATCAAATCTGCTCCACTTTTGCATTTCACTTTTCCAATTGAATGCACACTATGTCTTGTATTATCACCTGTTTGAACTGTATGACTAGAAATGCCTTTTTCCAATCCAACATCAATTCTATGTTTCCTGACAAATGGTTAGAACATCCAGAGTCAATGTAAAATACCTTTAGATCTTCTTTATCTGATGTGCTGATTGAATTCATCATTAATGATGTATGACTTTCATTCTGTGTGTCATTTGCATAGTTATAGTAGGTGGTGTTGTAGGATTGATTATGTCCCCAACTTCTTCCTCCACCTCTACCATAGCCTCCTCTTTGACTTTGTCTACCTCTCTGATAGTAACTTTCATATCTTCCACCTCGGCCTCTGCTATTGTTGTTTTGATTCTGGTTTGATCCTTGTTGATTATGCCAGCAATCATGAGCCAAATGATTACTCAATCCGTAGATGTAGCAAGCCTTCTTATTGTTATGTGATTACCTCTTCCTCTTCCAAAGCATCTTGGTCTTCCTCTACCAGTGCTTCTACCTCTAGCAAAATTAGCTTGAGAACTCGATTCCTCTTCATCCTTTGCTTTACCTTTATCTCCTTTCTTCTTGTTCTTCATGTACATTGAAGAACTTTGTCCTTTATATCCATCTCCCTTCAAGTCTTGCTCAAATGTGAGCATCAAACCAAGCAACTGATTCAAATCTGGAAAAAAATGATTCAAAGAAAGTTTTGTTGACAAGACAAAAAGTTTCCACCTTTCATCTCCTCTCAAACCTGCAAGCAATTGAGCAATCAATCTGTGATCTTCAACATCCTCATCTATGGATCCAAGACTATTTGCTAGATCTTTCATCTTAGTGACATAATCACTAATACTTTGACTTGGCTTCTTCTTGAAAGTTGTAAACTCTGACCATAGACTTGCTTTCCGTGCATTGGTAGTGCTTTGGAAATGATACTCCAATGCATTCCATATATCTTCATATGATTCCAATCCTCTGATGTGTGGTAGCAAATGATCTGAGATTGTATTGTAGATGTAAGCTTTTGCAGTTGCATCCTTCTTTTGCCAATGCTTTAAAGCATCCACTTCTCTTCTTCACCTATTATGTACACCATGAGATCCTTACTCATAAGTAAGGCTTCCATTCTCATTACCCATGCAAGATAATTATCTCTGTCCAGTTTGTCAATGTAGATATGATCTGACATACTCCTTTCCTTCTGTTGCAACCTGTGAGCTTAAAGGCTAAAGAATAATACCGTTTGGAGTTCTTTGTGTATGATTACTTTTGAGGTAACCTTTTGATGTCTTGTGTCTTTGAATACTTCACCTTTTCAACCTTTAATGAAAAACTTTTCAAAAAACTTCTCGTACCTTTGCCATCTTCTGCTCTGTAGGACCTTTTTGCTTTGATACCACTTCCTGATGTGTGAAACATCACAAGAAATGAATTAATGTGACACGAGAACACCTCTATGGTCACCATTAACTCAATGCTTCTCTAAACTTTGAAAAATGATAGCTTAAACTAAGAACTTTGCTTCTTCAGAAATCTCTAGTCACTGAAATGATATACCTTCACTCTTTTTCTTATTTCTCTTAGTAAAAATATTATTTCTCCAATATATTTTGCCAGATGAAGCTAAAAGAGTAGAGCTTTCCAAAAAGCTATTATTTGCAAGAAACAGATCTCAAGAACTCAAGTTATGGCCTTCACAAGATCACCCTGTATGAGTTGTCAAAACTAGAAATTTTGCTTCTTTTAGTAAAACTGAGTGTCTTAAAATGAAAATTTGATGCCTAGCATCAACTTGCAACCAAAAGTCGATACCATGCATTGACTTTGTGCTTTTTCTACCAGTTTTTGAGTGCCAAAAATACCCCGTTTAACACAGATATGATCAAGACCACTTTTATGTGGGAAGTCAATGCCAGGCATCGACTTTATGCTGAAACTTGATGCCAGGCATCGAGTTGCTCCACAAACTTCATGTTTTTAGAAGATTCAACAACACATAACACTTAGAGAATGAAAACATCGAGTTGCTTGGAAAACTTGAACTTTTGAACACATCACACAGTAGGCAAGCATGGAGATGATGGAGAGAGTCTCATACACAGAACTTTACTTAGTTCTTCTCATAGCTATGAAAAAATCAGAAGCTTACAGGTGCTTTCTCACTCAAAGAAGCCCAACTATACTTAGTCATACAAAATGAACTCCTACTAACATTCTCTCTTCAACATCACGTCAATTGATACAAACAACTTATATAGTTTTTCTCAATCTCGTGATTTTTAAAAAACTTCTAGAACTAAAGTGAACTAACTTTAGAAATATAATACAAATGAATTTGTCCCTCCACATAGGCATGTGATTTTCCTCTAAATCTTTAGCCTTCAAATATATGTTCAATTAGTGATTATTTCTCCAACAATTTTGAAGCTCTCCATGAGACACATCCAATGGTGGTATTCCCAGCCTAATTTGACAAACATGCTGCAAGCTATGAGCAATATACTGAGTGGTGTGAATCACTTACTTTAGCTCCACCACTCACGAAGCTTCACACACACACACACTAGAATGGAAAAAACAGATGGAGGGGTAGACAACACCTCTAGACACACATTTCAAGCATCACACACATGCAAGCTCATCGAGAAGAAGATACACAGGTGGGAAGAAGGAAATTCAAAATTTTCAGCTTGATTACTCACAATGGCAAAAATTCCTTACAAAGAGTCACAAATTGACTTATATACATGTGCCCTAAAAATGGTCCTTTCACACAAGAGACCGGAACTTTTATTGTAAATCACTAAATCCCTACTATTGTACAAGGCTAATGTTACAATGTTCAGGAATCATGCTTCTAGAGGACTACTCTAGAGCATTTACATGGCTCTTTGATGTTTTACAAAGGATTTTAAAAGAAAATAGACTTTAAAAAAAATAAAAATTTTGGGGCCCGCTTTTCTTAACTTCCTTCTTCTACGACACTCTCCCCTTCCTAGTCTCTGTAGTCCCTTGACATGCTTCTATGAGTTTTTCTATCATGCAACAGACGATTGAACTTGGGATACATATGGCAAATGAGGCTTGTTGTGCTTCTCTGCCTCTTGCCAACTTATTCATGTTTAATCTAATGTTGTATTTTTAACTACCCCTCTTCAGCCATTGAGGAGGCCTTAAAGATTGGGGGGCAATGTGGTACCTTACTAGAGCCTTAGCCCAATGCTTTCATCTTTTGCTATGGCAGCTCACTTTGCATCAAGAGTGTGTGTTGTCCTATCTGGCTTGCTGATTTCTCTTTAGCTTGTATATTTCTTTTCATTGCATGCACCCAGTGACTAATGTGACATTTATTTAGTCACCTTTCATTAGAGTTCTTCATCCACTTTTTGGAAGGTCCTTGTTTAACTTCTTTGTTTGCACTCTTCGGGTACTCCTTGTTTCACGTTGTAGCTTGATGTGTGCCCCTACGGGGCTTTGGAAAGAGGGTGAGTTTCTTTATTGCATATTTTGTGTTTTGATTTTCTTCTTTGTCATTTCCTATTGGATTCTCCCTCCACACATACCTACTCCTTAACTCTATCATCCCCAACAGGCTTTTGTAGGCAACGTGAGTAGGTTTGGAATACTGGTTTTTTAGTTTGATTGAGCATTTTGGCTTCCCAAACCATTATCTCTTTCCATTGAGCTGACTTTATTCCATTATTTGGTGCTTGTCGATGATCGGCAAAAAAAGTTAGCTCATATTCAACTAGTTTGGCATTCAAGTTGGATGATATTTTCAAAAAGATTTTTGAATCTATTTCAAAAAATCTGATGAAAAAGGCTTCTTCAAAAGTCTGCATGTAAGTACTTGGCAAAAACATCATTCGAGAACAGATTGTCATTAGTGTGAGTTGGCTTGGTGTCACTGAGAGGTCAAAAATTAAAAGATATGCACCTTGATTAATGCTAATAAAATTCAAAAATGTGTACTTTACATGTTTGAAAACTTTTAGTACAGTGAGAAGCATGCTAAGCACTTTATTTGTCATTTTTATTGCTATGTCTAGAACATAGGCATATCTTGATAGTCATAATTCAATAGTCCTAACCATGTATTCTTCGGTTGTAGATAATTGTGTGGTGGACACAATAACAATGGAAAATAGAGCCACTGATTATTTAATGTGCCATTATGTTGTTCTTCCCAAAATCGCAACCATGGCCTTTGGCGTGGTACTGGACAAAAAGAAGGACTTACGTGTAATAAGTATGGTGCTTCTTGTCAATGCACTCGTAAAGTCAGATTTCTTTCCAAAAACTTCTTTCTCGAGACAGTATCAGCCTTTTCAAACTCTTCTTGTGTATATGAGAATGTAGTTTCCTTAAAGTTCAAATGCTGGTTCGGATCCTTCTAGGTTGTTCTCTTTATGTTTTGGCACATTTGTTCTTTCATAATCCCATATGGTACATTGAATGGTTGCATGATTTTATCTAAGTCTTTACGTTTGATCTTTGCTTCTTTCATCACTTTCAATACTGCATCTTCAAAATGTTGCATAAATCGGGACACCAGTAGGGCCCACTCTCTTTGGATTATGTCTACAGTGTATGGCATTGGGTGTTCATCAATTTTTGCATCCTCCTCAAGTTGTATCGGTGAATGAGCAATGGGGGGAGAAAGAGGGCATACCTTAGTCTCCTCAGTAGCCACTTGAGAGCTTTGGACTACTGGTGTCCCCATGTTCACTTGATTTTCTAACTAGGCTTGTAGGTTTGCAATAATTTTGTCTTGATCTTGAACATGTGCTTTGGCCACCTTGAGCTCTTTCTCTCATTTGATTAGGGTAGTACACATTATAGCCATTTGATCATTATCTTTTGTGCATTGTTTTGAGTATTTGGACATGGCTTCTTTCCATTTATTCCTTAATTCATTTGTGTCCTACCTGTACTTTGACTCCCATTGGACTCATAATGCCTGCTATTGAGTGAGTTGATCATAATATTTTTTGATTTGCTCTCATAGCTAAACTATGTGGTCATTTGTAGTTTCCAATGCTTCTATAGGTTGATTGAGTAAGGTTGAATTCATCAACTCTTTATTTTTGTTCCTTAGTACATCCGCTTCATCCATACATATCTTAATCTTTGTTTCTAGGATTTTACTTTGAATTGCTAATCGTGCCTTCTTTGCTACTCGTGTTGCATATTTTTTGAGCTCTATTAGTTGAGCTTATGTAATAAAGTAAGTGTATGATCTAAGGGTCCATTCAATTTAGACATATCTGAAACTGAACACCGTTTGGTCACTCATGTGTATGCCCAAAGATCTTGAGGCTAGACTTAAGCATAAGTTCATGTGCTCTCTTAAATAAGTGGTCCACTTAGCCTAGTGGTTAAGTCTCAAGGTTGTGAAGGAGGAGGTCTTGGGTTCAACCCCCATGGGGAACATGGGGAGAGTCTTTTGCCCAAGGATCTCTAGAGCCTTCTAACTCAAGTTAACATGAGTTAACTTGAGTCTAGTCAGACTTAACTCGAGTGGCAAGTACACCAACCACTAGTGGACTCTAGTGGAAGGTACTAAAGGAGTGGAGGAGATTGCACATGCACTTGTGGACTCTAGTTACATTTGTGGTCCTTGTTGATTCGGGCAGCTATATATACAGGCATAAGGTTGGGAGGAGAGTCATCTCTCTAGCATGTGGTGGTCGTAATTCTTAATTTCTTGCATTGCTATCAAAGCAATGCAAGAAATTCTTTTAAAGAATGGAAGAGAGAAGGTCCTCTATCAAGATGTGTTTTGGCTTTAGGATAAGTATCACTCAGACATTAATGTGAATATAAAATAGGGTGGGATGGGACACCAGATTTTATACTCAAATTGATGTAGGAAAGATGGTATGGGACATTGGACCATGGGATGATAATTATCTTTTAGTCATAGAATGGACCTTGAAGTTAGATTTGATCCTCAAGGGAATTAAAAATCGAAGGAGAAGTTTAAATTCAAGGAACATAATATAATAATCTCAAGTCAAGATCCAGGAATCAGAAGATATGAAGTAACTTCCAAGATCATCTTTTTTAAAAAGGCAAAAGACTTGTTCTTATTTGAATCAAGAAACACTTCAAGATAAAGTGTTGTTGATTCAGTCTGAAGAAGTAGGACTTTGACATTGAAAAGATCCTTTCAACTAAGAATTAGATTGACTAAGTCAAGTACCAAGTTCCTAGTGTAACTTGATAAATTCAATCTTTCGACTCAAAGTAATGCTCAAGAATTGCATTCCTAGTAAATTATCATAAAGATTGAATATAGGCATGAACTTAGTCTCAAGTGAAGCATTATTTGAGTAAAAAACTCATCAATAGAACCTTCGTGGGTCAACACACTCATGTTGGATATCACACTAGTATCTTGTGGTTGGATGATGTGTAGATTTACTATATGAATCTTTTTGAGAATCGAGTTCCTTTCTCTTAAAGATGTATAGAATGCTTCAATATCTTGTTGAAACAGACCTTTAAAAGTTCAAGTTTGGAGTCATCAAGAATTTGACTCATAGCAACTTTATGTATATTAGAAATTTGAATTAGTTATATAGAGTTTTAGTTATTTCCTTTCACTTTTCAAATATTTTGGAATTGACTCAAATATGGTATTTGATTCCTTTTGCAAAAATCTAGGGTTAGCCAATTGGAACTAGATAACTAAATTAAACATCATAGATAGATGTTCTGTATAAGAACTTATTCAATCTTCAAAAGATGAAAAATCCAATATTGACTTATTCCTTTGGGTTTGCTTCTAGTTATTCGCATGACTCTCATGAATTTCTAGAGTTCAGTACTGAAGAAGTTTAATATGGAGAATTGCAGAGAGGCTTCAACACCGCTTGAAGTAAACCATAAACTCAGCAAATACAATGGAGCAGAGTTTAAAGATATGAAGAAATATCAGTCATTAGTAGAAAGTTTAATTTATGCTACGCTAACAAGACCGGATCTTAGTTATGCAGTGGGAGTTCTCTCACAGTTTATGCATTGTCCGACAGATCAACATTGGGTTGCAGGACAGAGAGTTCTTAGATATATTAAAAGAACTATAAAAGAAGGATTATATTATCCTTTTACGTCGGATATAAAGCTCAGAGCATACAGTGACTCAGACTGGGCTGGAAGTAAAGATGACAGAAGGTCAACACACGGGTATATGATATACCTACGAGATAAGCTGGTAAGCTGGTGTTCAAAGAAGCAACACACAATAGCGTTATCGTCAACAGAAGCAGAGTATAAAGGACTTGTAGAAGCAGCTAAAGAAGTGATATGGATGCAGACCTTGCTCAAAAGCTTGGGCATTGAACAAGGTATACCAATTATGCATGGAGACAATATGAGCTCTCTATATCTTGCAGCAAACCCAGTATTTCATGCAAGAACAGAACATATAGAGATTCAATATCATTTCCTGAGGGAAAAGGTAATGGAGAAGGAGTTAGAAATTGTATACACTCCGACAAAGGATCAGATTGCAGATATGTTGACAAAGAGTTTGGATGGAATGAAGACAAGCAGATTCAAAGAAATGGCAGGTATAAAAGAAAGAAAGATATATGAAAGACCAGAAGAAGTCAAATTAGTGGTTGAGGGGGAGCTGTTGAAGAAACACTCACGAATTTGACATATAGATAGTTATAAAGGAAAGAGAAGCAGAATTAAAGAAGCACGTACAGAATCAGAAAACCAAATCAAGAATTGTAAATATGAGAATAGGACGTGTAACAGAGTAATATACAGGGGAGTGCGCATAACGCGCATAACGAAGGATCATGGAGCATACTGAAAGTGAAAGAGGCGCGAAAGAACATGGAAGAATGAAGACTATATATATATCAATCAAGAATCGAGCAAGAGAGATGAAATATAGCAGATGCGCAGAGATGCAGAGATACAGATATACAGATAGAAGATGCCAGAGATCGCGTATGTAGTATAGAAGACGCCATAGATTGCGTATGTAAAGATGAATAACAGAAACCTGAAACGTCAGGTATTCATCTGAGAGAGATGGTAATAAGAAACCACTCAGTGTAGGAGAGTTTCTATAGCTTGAGCAAGAAGAGGCCAAGCTCACCTGTACACATCTTCTCTAATAGAAAACACATGTTCATGTGGATGTTTGTGTGTACTGTTTGTATGCAAAAGATAGAGTACGTTTATGTTATGGTTAACGTTAGTTAATGTTTAAGAGTTAACGTTTTCTCAGTAAACGCATTTTCGGTCAGTTGCAGTTCTTACTGTAAACGAGTAATTTCCGGTAGAAGAACGAAGTAGATCTCGCAGAGTAATGCAAAGTTTTGTGTGAGAGATAGCTCATTCTGTAGCTAGACATCTCTACTTTTAGTTGATCAAGCTTTCCGGTGGAAAAGATATCTACACATAGTACAAAGTCTGACCGGAAAAAGGTCGTCTGAACTAGTGGAGTTTTCCCTTAAAATTCAAAAAGAGTTCAGTAAGTTAAGAAAGCTTTTGCGTCACTTCCTTACTTCAAGTATGTTCACTTGAAGTAATTATAAACTGAATTGAAGTTCATTCCGGTATGATTACGGTGTCGGTCCAGTGACAGTCCGGTGAAGTTTCGGCAAAATTTTTCAATGAATTTAGAGTGCAGTCTTATATGTTGAGCGCTAGACTTTGCTAAGCTACTGATTGATTACAGAGGTGTTCTGAATCACTCTATCTTAGCTCTTCTTGGGCGTGGCGGTTTCCGCAGGCTTAAAGGTTCAGCCTTCGTCGCGTCGTCAAGAAGTGGTATCAGAGAAAAGGAAGTATACCACACATCCGCAACAGGAATATCATCTCTTCATATGGGATACTTCATTTATTGGCATACATCACAACTCCACACATAAGTCTCTGCATCCATATGTAAAGTAGGCCACCATAAGCCTGCGAAGAGAATCATTTTTATAGTCTTATCGATTGAAAAATGACCTCCTGTTACTCTTGTATGAGCCATCTTGAGTGCAGGAAGGTATTCTCCTTCATGCAAACATAGCCATAATTCATTATCCTTCCCACTTTTAAATAATTGTTTTCCAATAATAGTGTAGTCTTTACTTTGTTCTCCTAGTGCTCGCTTTCTAGTTAGGCTTGCCCCTTTTCGATATGTATGGGATTTTAAAAGTCAACTAATGGTTTACTCCATTTGGGGGCAATTGTACAATAACATAATGAGGAATGCTCCTCCTATGTATTTTCTTGACATATTTTGCAATTGATTACGTGTTCATGTACATATTTGTGCATATCCATCCAATACACACCTAGCCTTTTCAGCTATTGTGTTGTTCCTAATGTTTGTATGAGTTCTCCATTTGTTTTCATGAGATTTTCCTATCATACCTTAGTGCTCTTCATCTTCCACACATCTAAGGAGTACTCCATTGGAGTCTCTAAAGTACAAATTACCTATCACAATGTGGAGGTTTCTTGATTGCCAGAACTCCTTCTTGTTGTTTGTATTGATCCTATGATGAGGTCCATGCATGAGTATAGGAATCAATTTCTCAGCCCGTTTAGGACATACTTCTAAGTTGAACAGGTATGTGTCAGGTAGCTCATCAGCTACTCCTATGGGTGGCTCTCCATGCATCATTCTTGACAAATGGTCCGCCGTTACATGTGTACTACCCTTCTTTACTATCACCTCGAAGTCAAACTCCATTAGTAGAAACCATCTCACTAGCCTTTTGATATTGCATGGTTTATTAACGAAGTATAATAGAACTTGGTGATTGATAAAGAACTTAAACTTGTTGGCTAGGAGGTAATGTCTGAATTCGTGTAGACCATCCCTAAGACTTCTCATTCAATAGTAGTGTAGTTGTGTTCTATTTGGTTCAGTTGTCTACTTTCATAAGCCATTGGGTGATCTAATTTTCCCTTATTGGTTGCTTGTGCTAAGATACATCCGATTGCATAACTGGATGCATCCACGTGAATATGGAATGGCTTATTCTAGTTAGGCACTTTCAAAATTGGTGTTGAACTCAATCTTCTTGTTAATTCATTAAAAGTTTTTTCACACTCTTCAATCGAAACAAATTGAGTCAACAACCCGTACAGAGGTTTAGCAATTATCCCATAAGGGCTTATACTTCCTTAGCATTCCTTGGTCTTGGTAATTCCAAAATGACTTTTATTTTATCTTCATCAGTGGAGATGTCATTCTTGGACACTATATGTCCCAAAATTTTGCCTTGTCTGACCATAAAGACACACTTTTTTGGATTTAGAGAGACTCGATATTGTTTGCATTTGTCAAAGATTTTCCTTAATTTAGGTATATGAGCTATGCATTAAGAAGATTAAGACCTCCATACTCTTCCTCAGAAACTCCTTGAACACATGACACATTAATCTATAGAAGGTTGCTCGGGTGTTGGTCAACCCAAATGGCATAACTCTAAAGCATACACCCCCCATTCAATAGCAAAAGCAGTCTTATGTTGGTCCTTTGTAGTGATGGCTACTTGGTTATAACCCAAGAACCCATCAAGAAAGTTGTAGACTTCCTTGCCTGCTACTCTTTCCAAGAGATGGTATGTAATGGGTAGGAGATACCTATCATGAATGGTAGCTACATTAACCTTTTTCAAGTTAATACATACCCTAAGTTTTTTGTTTTTCTTGGACTCAACTACAAAGGGTGATACCCACTCCGTGTGCTCAATGTCATATATGAATCTAGCCGCCAATAACTTAATCTTGGCATAATAGACATCACTGTAAGTGTATGGTCTTTTTTTAGAGGGTTTAGATTCAAGACTCATTGGAATTCTATGGGAACAAATAGAGGGATCTACGCCTTTGAGATCTTTATAGGTCCAAGCAAACACGTCTCTATATTCTGAAGTAGCCCTATAAGTTCTTGTTCTTCTTCCCCAGACACATCCTTACCTATGTATGTGCACCTCTCTTCTTCTCCTTCCATGGTTACTATTACCTTTTTAGTCTATTCATTATTTTCATACACTAAACCCTCTTAAGCTTCCCTTTTTGGCATTTGAATGGCTATTTTTGTTTCCTCAACCTCATATTGCTTGAAATGCTTAGGTACTTCAAATGATTCTTTGTGTTGCTCGTCTTGAACTTCGATTCTCTCAACTTGAGGTTTTTCTCGATACTTTTCTATGGCTAGGACACTAGTGTTTATCTTCGTTTCCTCTTTTTCTATCTCTATCACATATTGTTCCTCTTATTCAAATTCTGGTTCCATCTCTATGCTCTGATAGTCCTCTTCCATTCTTTTTCTACCAGTTCTCCTTCTTCTACTTCTTGGAGGGCTATCATGTACAAACTTACATCATACCCTTCCTTGTCTATGCATTCATTCATTGTCAATACCTCTTCATTCACATAGACATCTAATGTGGCTAATATTTCCATCCATCTGTGTGGCTCAAATGCTTCATTTAGGAATATTTGAGGCATGTATGCTAGGTCTTCTATGGGTCTATGGTTTTTGTGTCCCACCAGCCATACTTGTTGTCTCTCTCTTCCTACTTTGCCTCTTTATACATCCACAATCGGGCATCTTCATTCATCTAGGATTGGTCACTCATTCCCACACTATGAATGGACACATCATCTTCCTCTTTATGGATAGGATTCCACTGTAGGGGTGGTACATCTCTACATGAAAAAGTATGCAAATTGATTTTCATTGTGGCAACTTGATGTTGGAGGTATAATGCATCTCTTCCCCAATCTTACACTACTCTCAATTGTCTCATAAAGGGTCGTCCTAGGATCATCTCATAGTTACTTGCTTTGCCAAACTGACAGATGGCCAACGTGTGCTCAAACTCAACTCTACAAGTAGTCAGGATGACCATTTCTAAGATTCCTAAAGGTCTTTCAACATGACCATCGACCAATTCAACATGACCATCCACCAATTCAACATGACCATCCACCAATTCAACATGACCATCGACCAATTCAACATGACCATCGACCAATTGCAATTTCATTCGAATAGGTCGTAGGTCTAGTTTTCCCCTTCTTCCCATATTTCCTTGGTAGCTAGTTCCTACTATCACGCCTATGTCTAAAATTCCTTTGGTCATGTATCCTCTAAATGTAATAGGGAGGCATGTATTTCCTTCATCTCCCTCATTGAATTCTCCCACTTTATCAATTGGAACCTGTACTGTGGATGTGGTTTCCACCTTATCTCTTCCCATATAAGGATTTGGTTCTTCCAATTTTAATTGTTGAACTAATTCCTTCCACAACTACGGTTTGACTTGGAGGAACTCCTCAAGCACTAAAAAATAGTGGATTTTAGTTCTTTTAACTCGGAAAAGTGTTGGTGGTTTCATCTAGTAATTTATTTTCTTTGCCCCGAAGTGTAGGTGCATGGAAGAATTTGAATCTCTATTCATATTCTCCCATGTAGTTGGGGAGTGTTATCAAGCTCATTCCTTCCTCTCTATTGTGATCTAGGTTGGACAATTCCTCATAGATCACTTCCGGTTCCAAAGTCGATTGATCTCTAGAGGCATCTATTTCTTCAAAAGGAGGTAGTTCGTTTTAGGGAGTGTTGAATCAAACCGAGGCATTCGTGTGATGGTACGTAGCTTTTTGCATTGAAGCGAGTAGAGGAGCTGTGATTTTCTCTTCTTTGGTGAGTCACATTCACCCGCACTTATTACTTCTCACTCTTGGAGTGTGTGTAGTAAGTTGTTAGTTTAGGGAAGTGAGTGGAGTGAGTAGGGTAGGAGGAAGAAGGGAGTAGCTAGGAAATTAGAGTAGCTTTTAACCTTTGTCTTGTTGGTCTTGGTAGTTAGGAGAATTTTTTTTCAAAAAGTATAAAACCCAAAAACTATTCATTGTTCAAATTACTTATCTCTCGAACAAGTATCGCGAAAGTCTGCAGTTGAGTATCGTGGTTGGAGATCGGGGTGACTGAGCTACGCAGGCGAGTAGGAGTGGTTGGAGAGTTGAAAGAGAGTTTCCAAGGTAAGCACATTCATCATTCAATCATCATTCCCAACTAAAATAAACATTTCAGTAGAAGAACCTGCGGGAAGTATCATGAAAGGTTAGACAGGGAAAAAGAGAGTGTATTTTGGTGATCCAGGTTGAGAGGAAGGGTAGATGCACTCTAATAACATGTTTAGGTACTCAAAATCCAAAAAACACTTGTAAAAAATTGGAAAAAGGCCAAGTATCGTGTTCTCCCGTGGTTGAGGTATCGCGATACCTAGGTATCGTGAACTCTTGTGGTCGAGTATCGCGATACTTGAACTACTGGAATATCGTATATCGTTGAGAAATCCTCACGATACTTGTCATATATCGCGTATCGTGAAATTCAGGTCGCGATACCTGGGCAATATCGTGTATCGTGAGGGTAACTCTTCACGATATTTGTCAAGTATCGAGTATCGTTGAGAATTTCTCACGATACTTGTTGGATATTGCATATCGTGTATCGTGAAATTCAGGTCGCGATACTCGTCGAGTATCGTGTATCGTGAGTTTCGGATCGCGATACTTGTTGGATATCGTATATCGCGGAGACTATTTTCTTGATACCTGACGAGTATCGAGTATCGTCTTGAACTACCTCGTGATACTTGTCATGTATCGAGCATCGTCATTTTCTCGGTGAATATCGTGTATCGTGTATCACAAGATCTCTGGTCACGATACCTGTGAAGTATCGTGTATCGTGTTTCCTCAAGTATCGTGTATCGTGTTTCCTCAAGTATCGAGTATCGTGTACCCGAGTATCGAGTATCGTCTTCATCCAAGTGTCGTATATCGTCTTCTGTGAGATATCGTGTATCGTGTGGTTCAAAGGTCGAGTATCGTGGTACCCTTCTAGTGTGTCAAATATCGAGTATCATGAACTTTTTGGGGTCAACTATCGTGACTTGAGGTTTCACAGTTAGTCCTTTCCCAACCAAATTTGTCTAGAATTCTGACCCTTAGTGAAGAACTCTAGAAGCTGGAGGTTGGCTAAGGCTAAACAAAACTTTAAAGTGAATGAACCTGAGATCTTGGAGAACCCTAGGAAGCCGAAGAAGTGTGATCTCTTCAGTAGGAAGTGTAGCCGAACCAAGTAGCTGCTCACATTATTCTGAAACCTCTAGTGAGTCAGAGGAAGAAATTCCTATGGCTTCAGAGGATATGCAAAACATTGTACCAATGATTGGCATGATGTCAATTATTGAGGGAGAATATCGGACATCTTTAGAATATGTGACCACCAATCACCATGAGATACCCATATACCTAGATGGACTAAATCGATCAGTGGCCAGACTGAAGAAAGCTTCAGATGCTTACATAGTGCCTAGGCCAGCAGTTAAGTATGCAGGAGGATTTTATATGGATAAAAGGGATATCTAGTATGTTGTTACAGAACATCCTGAAAACATCAATGAACTTGGGGAAGAAGACAATGCCCCAAACCTTAATGAAGACGGGAATGAAGAGCAAGTGACCACACCTAGAGGGAGATCTACTGTTGTTAGGGTTTGGAGAGGAGACCTGGTTCCCCAAGATGACTCCTTAATGGATGTGTATTTGATCAATGGAATAGAGAATCTCCTTAGAGCCCACTCTTCATTATGGGAAGCAGCCCCTAATCCAGTTACTATCTATGAGTTACAAGATCCTGACTTCCCCACCATCATCACGTATTTGGATAAAAACCAGAGAAGGTATTGGCCCCTAACAGAGTCAGAAAGAGCTGGGTTGAAATATCAGAACATTCCAGTGTTTCCCCCGAGGGATCAAACCACTAGTTCACAAAACCTACATGGAATCTCTCAGAGTAATTCATTCCAGCAGTCAGGACAAACACAACAAACACATATTCGGGTCAGACCACACGTACAGTTTGCTATGCCTGCAAATAACCCCCACTATCGGCCTCAGCCACCTGTTGACCCATGGAATGGAATTCCTGCCCCAGTTAGACCACCTGTGGTAAGAGGACCTGGTATACCGATAGGAAGACCAGTTTTCCCTGTGATGCCTAGACCACCTAAAGCAGGAAGGAGATTAAGGCCAATCCAAGTTGCCAAATGCATGAGAAACCACTATGATGGTTCTAGTGAACCTTACAATCATATAGCTGAATTTAAGCAAGTAATCAGAGCCGAACAAGTAGAAGATTTCTTGATCCAATATGAATCTTTTGGTCTAACTTTGATGGACACAGCTCTAGCTTGGTTCCAGCCATTAGATCCTAATAATTTTCAAAACATGGAACAAGTCTATCAAGAAATGATTGAGGAATTCACTAAGTCTGGAATTAAAAACAACTCGTCATCGTTGATTCATAGCTTTAAACAAGCCCCCACGGAATCAGTGAGACTGGCAGCAAGAAGATTCAAGCAGTATGTGGATAGGTGTCCAGTGGAAGAGAGACCTACTCAAAACAAAATGGTGTCATTATTTTTGGAAGGATTATTGAATGGATCATTAAGATCTTTGGTATACGTGAAAAGAGTTCAAACCTTGCAAGAATGTATGAAAGAATGTATTGACCTAGAGGACAATCTAGCGGAGGATCTTAAAATACCTCAAGGTAGTATCAAAAGTGAAGAGTCAGTCAGCAGCACATCAAACCCTAAGAACAATGTAGAAGAAATAGCCAACTTAGTAGCAAAGAAGTTGAACGTTCACGGACAGAGGAGCTACCCCAACAACCCAATGAGAGTGCCCATGCTTAGAAGATGTATGCATTGTGGAGGTGATCATCCCTCTCATCTGTGCACTAGGGGAGTAATCCCACCACCTGCTTATGCTTACAATAGACCACCCGTTCCGGGCCCACAAATCATGGCACGGAAAACTATCCTTACAATAGGCAATCAAGACCTGTACAATCTATCATGAGACCTTACGGATACCCTCAGAGAGATCAGGGAGGTGAAGCCTTTAGATATCCCACATATCAGCAGCAGGTACCTGTACCACGACCATATGCTTATCAAGGGTACACTCAACCACAACCGGTGTTAGGACAACAACCACCCCATCCTCAGAATGTTGTCTCAATGAAAGTAGCTCGACAAGAAGAAAACCCAGAGAGAGCAATAGTACCAGCCACACCCTTAGCTAGTAATGAACCATACGACCCATCTTATGAATATAGTCAAGGAGATTATTCCACTTATGAGAGCTCTATGATAGAATATGGACAAATGTACGAACCATATGCCTATGGCATGGAAGTGCCGGATAGTTCCTACGGATATGAGCAGGACTATGTGTCATTGATGTACACAGCCCCCAGGGCATCCATACCCCCCCAACCTATGAACAGACCGCATGTAGCTAGAGGACCATGTTATAGATGCGGAGGTAATCATTATATCAGAGAATGTACACTACCAAACCCACCACCACCACAGCGAGTCTGGGAAGGATAATGTAGTGATTGTGGTAAAGAACACCTTTTCAGAGATTGCACCAAGAACCCCAACAAAGTTAACTCTAACGTGCAGATTAATGTGATAGAAGTGATAGAGTCATCAGGGAGTGATAAGGAGTACACTGTGCCATTGAAAGCAATAAAAAGAGCTAAAGCTAGAGAGACCCCAGACAAAACTGAAGAAAATGATCCTAGATGAAGAATTCGAACCTCATGGTTGGATGGAGATTTTAGCTACTCTCGATGTTTTTGTAAACGAAAAAGTGATAACCATGAATGAATGCATTGATGAGGAAGGATATGACGTTAGTCTATACGTGGTCGTTCTTCAAGAGGCTGAAGAAGAGGAAGTGATAGAAAAGGAATGGAATGAGGACTATGAGAGCATTGAAATGGAGCAAGAGCAAATGGAAATAGAAAGTGGAAATCAAGAAGTGTGTGTCATAGCTAATGAAATAAATCAAGAACCAACACAGGAAGAGGAGCTTGGGTTAGATAAAGCAAAAAATGACGAAGAAAACAAGCCACAAGATCAGTTTGAAGTGCCTGCCCACTTCAAAAAATATGAGGTAGAAGAGAGGAGAATTGCTATTCAAGTGCCAAAACGAGAAGCACAGCCAGGAATAGCATATGACAACAAAGAACAGACCAAGAAAATAGTAGTAACCTTAGAGGAAGGAGAAGAACGATGTACTTTTATAGGACAGGATGTCTCTATGGAGGAAGAACAAGAGTTAATACGCCTCATAAGGGAATACAGGGATGTCTTTGCCTGGACATATAATGATTTGAAAGGAGTAGATCCATCTATATGTGCACATAGAATCCCTATGACATCTGAAGCTAAACCTTCCAAACAAAGACCATACACATATAACGATGTTTACTCAGCAAAGATTAAAGAAGAGATAGATAAACTGTTAGATGCTGGGTTCATTTATGAGATTGAACACACGGAATGGGTATCACCTTTGGTGGTCGTACTCGAAAAAGAATGGTAAGTTAAGAGTATGCATAAATCTGAAAAAAGTAAATGTTGCCACCATTAGAGATAGTTACCATTACCCATCACGGATCATCTTTTGGAAAGAGTGGCAGGGAAGGAAGTTTATAGTTTTTTGGACGGCTTTTCAGGTTATAATCAGGTAGCTATTGCTCCTGAGGACCAGCATAAAACAGCCTTTGCAACTGAATGGGGAGTGTATGCCTTTAGGGTTATGCCTTTCGGCCTAACCAATGCCCCAGCCACTTTCCAAAGATTGATGTGCCATGTATTCAAGGAGTTCCTGAGAAAGAGTATGGAGGTATACGTGGATGATTTATGCACTTACTCAGCTATACGATTAGAGCATATCCCTGAACTAGGGAAGATCTTTGCCAAATGTCGACAATATAGAGTATGCCTCAACCCAGAAAAATGTGTCTTCATGGTTCGACAAGGAAAGATATTAGGACATATTGTCTCTAAAAACGGAGTTTCAACTGATGAAGACAAAATCAAAGTGATTCTGGATTTGCCAAGACCAAAGACTACGAAGGAAGTCCAAGCATTTATCGGACATTGCGGATACTACCGAAGATTTATACATATGTATGCCATAATTTCTAGACCTCTTTATGCATTATTGACTCAGTTTAACTGGAATGAAGAATGTGAAAAAGCCTTTAACGAATTAAAGAGTCGATTGAGTTCAGCACCAATCCTTCGAGTACCTAATTGGAACAAACCCTTTCACATTCATGTAGATGCCTCCAAGTTTGCCATTGGTTGCATCCTAGCTCAACCCGCAGATACAGGAAAGTTAGATCACCCCATAGCCTATGCCAGTAGACAATTAAATCAAGCGGAGCGCAATTATACCACAACCGAGAGAGAAGGCCTAGGGATGTTGTATGCAGTAAAGAAGTTCCGACATTACCTGTTGGCAAACAAATTCAAATTCTTCATTGATCATCAAGCCCTACTATACTTAGTCAATAAGCCTTGTAATACGGGACGACTAGTACGATGGTTTCTATTGTTGATGGAATTTGATTTTGAAGTAGTAGTCAAGAAAGGAAATACCCACATAAGAGCAGACCACCTATCAAGAATGACACATGGAGAACCACCCATAGGAGTACCAGATGATCTACCGGATACGTACATGTTCAACCTCGAAGTATGTCCCCAATGGGCAGAAAAGTTGATCCCTATACTCATGCATGGACCTAAAGATGGGATCACAACAAATCGAACCCAAGACCTGTGGAAGACTAAAAACCTTCATATCATTGCTGGAAGTTTGTATCACCTACACCAAGTGGATTACTCATGAGATGCGTAGAAGAAGAGGAACAAGAAATGTGGCTTCAAAAAGCACATGTAAATCAATGGAAAACTCATAAGTGCAAACAAAACATGGCAAACATTGAGGAGACTAGGCATATATTGGCCAACCATGCAGAGGGATGCGCATAACTATGTATCAGCCTACCCGACCTGTCAAGAACGGAATCCAGAAGAGAACTCTTACTTATGCTACTCCACTGTAGCACCAAGATGGAGCATGCCTCTGGTGAAGTTCTGAAAGACCCAAGAGTACCCAGAAGGAGCTACTCTAGCAAGGAAACGTGCACTGGTAGAACAAATCAAGGACTATGCTCTTATAGGAAAACAACTCTTTAAATGGGGAAGAGATAATCATTTGTGAATGTGCATTCATGAAGACGAGTATCTTGCTGTCTTAGAGATGGCACATACAAGAGCCGCAGGAGGACATTTTTTTGCAGATAAAACTGCAAAAATGATTCTCTTTGCTGGAATGTGGTGGCCAACGCTACACCAAGATGCAGCAACATATGTGCAAAGATGTGATATTTGTCAACGAATGAAATATCCAATTAGAAGAGACGAGATGCCACTGAAACCCATGATGAGTGCCAGAGCTTTTACTATTTGGGGAATAGACTTCATAGGACCTATTAGCCCACCAGCTAAAGGATCCCACGCCGAGTATATAATTGTAGCCACGACTATCTAACCAAATGGGTTGAAGCCAAAGCAACCAAAAACAAATGACGCAAGAACTACGGCCAAGTTTCTCTTCGAGAACGTTTTCACTAGGTTTGGACTGCCGATAGAAATTGTGAGTGATAGAGGCACACACTTTGTGAATGAAGTTATAGAAGCCTTACTGAATGAATTCTTGGTAATTCATAAGAAATCAGCCCCTTATCACCCACAAGCCAATGGACAAGCCGAAAGTTCAAATAAAATCTTGTGCACAGTTCTCACTAAAATTGTGAACAATGGTAGATCTAATTGGGATAAACAATTACATCACGCTTTATGGCATTCCGAGTAGCTTACAAGACCGCCATAGGAACTACTCCTTTTAACTTAGTGTATGGACAAAATGCTATTTTTTCAATTGACTTCTTAATACCCACTCTCAGAGTAGCAACAACTTATGAGTGGACGGGACATGAACTCTCAGCTCAATTGGATCAAATAGAGAAGTTACATGAAACTAGGTTATAAGCAGTAGCAGGGATTTATGCTGCTAAAAGGCGACAGAAGGCATATTTTGATGCTCATATTAAAGATAAAAATTTGAAGGAAGGAGAATTCGTTTTGGTTTATACTTTGAAACAACACGCAAAGAAACTACAAAAAAGAGGATATGGCCCGTTAATCATTAATCGCATATCCACCAGCGGAGCCATCAGCTTAGCAACTCTAGATGGAGATGTATTGCCAAACTATATCAGTGGATGTCGAGTGAAAAAATATCTAGAACCATTAACTAAAGAAATAATGTCACGATTGATAATGGGTAAGAATAGGCGCTTAGAGGAAGAAAGAATACGAGAGGAAGCCGGACAAGAAGCGTTAGAGTGAATAAGAAAACGAAAAGAATGGATGAGAGAGAGATGAGAGATATCGACTAGGAGAGGAAACATAAAAATATCTCAAAGTAGGAAAAATCCCAGGTATTACCTTTCTCACACCCACGGGGAAGGAACGACACTATTCACGCGGAGCATTGCCAATCTAATGGAAGACAAATGAAGGATGATTTTTTATACTATCTTGCCACTAATTCATACTCTATATTGAGTGCAGATGGCATCTACTAATTCTGAAGCTACGCAAGAGGAAGAGGTCCAGCTTCTTCCCTTGGAATCAGTAACTAAGGCAAGAGGTCATTGGTTTCTCGATGATCAACTAGTGTCCGAGTTTCTTTTCATGGCAACCATCAAGATCATGGAGAGAGATCACTATTTCCCTATCATGTCATAGGATTTCAAGACGATCATACAAGGATTACCGCATATGACAGATGTTTGGACACAAGTTGGATGCATTCTTAAGACTTCCAATATATTTGCCTGATTTCCAGAGATGTATGCAAGTAATGAATACACTCCAATCTGCATCGAATAAGATGTCAGTCCCAGAGGCAAGAGTACTGGATAAGGTGGGTGCATGGAAAACCATTCAATTCACTCATGAGCTAATTAACATAGCTTTTGGATGGAATCAAGAGGGACTCACGAATGTCAAAGATGAATGTCATGATCCAAAAAAGAGAACATTTTTGGAAATCAACAGAACCGACATTGAAGACACTGTTAGATTAGTTCACCAACATTTTTGTTTTTTGAGTATGCATAGATACACAGCACCTCAAAAGATTGTTGTGCAGCTACTCTCACATGCTATGAGGCAAGTAGGAAACCAAGTCAACATGACTCCATATGTTCAAAAACGCCTATTTGAAGCGAAGAAGAAGTGGAGTCAGAAAAAGTTCTTGAATGGAAGTTTGGCATTGACCTTACTCATTTATGAGGCACTTGAAATGAAGGATTGCTTACGCTTGATGCCAACCTCAATTGAGATGGCCAACTAAACGCCTAAGAGAGGAAGAAGCTCAAGAGACACCACAATCAAAGAGAACACATGTGTTACCGAAGCTTCCTATGACACAGCAGCCAATAACCAAGAGAGACCTCTCTGCTGTTGGAGAATTCCTCTCCTAATCGCAGCGGAAAGTGTAGAAGACCTTCTCACGATCAAGACTCTTGCCAATAGCAGAACCTTCAAATGAAAACTGGTACCAACTGAAATATCCAATGAACTTGAAACTTTGGTCACTCAAACTAGACACCCAGAGCTTTCAAATGAGATATCAAACACTCAATTTGGAGTAGATTTGAGTTGGCAACTATTTGATTCAAAACAGACTACCTATCCGCTCAGTTAGGTTGAAAACTGGACTTCACTAAAACCAGAATAACTCACAGAGCATAAAGAATTTCATAAAACTGTTCTAGACAAAGCAAGTACTCAAGATAAACTTTCAATGAATGTTTAAACACTAAAATTGGATACATATATTGAGAGATATGACTCTCACAAGTAGACTATGCAGAAATGGGTGTGCGGCTGGACATACTCTATGAGAGTGAACTGAACGAAATGACTCAAAACAAATGAAGTAGCTACAAGGGGGCTTCCATGCCTTCTTCCTCAATACTTGAGTGTCCTCCCTTGCCTCTTTTATAGCCAAGTGATCAAAAACTCTCATGATGAGTTTGAGAGCTCTTCTCCATCATTTCTCCACTACTTTGGACAGCCACTCCTCTTACAGTTCAGTTTTTGGATTTGATTCTCTTTTGAATGATTCTCTTTTGGCCTCCACTACTTGCTGAAGTAAATGCTTCTCTTTTTCATTTTTGTATTTTCCTTCTACTTGAAGAAAAATCCTTTTTGCAAAAATATATACGAGCTCACTTCTTTATTTTTAACACTCCCCCTCAAGCTCACATGTGAGCTTGCACCTTCAGCCATATCCTGCAAGTTGATGTCATCCTTGAACCTCTTTAGCTTAGAAGCATCTAAGGACTTTGTAAAAATGTCTGCAACCTGGTCTTTAGTTCCAATGAACTTTATATTCACATCCTTGCTCAAAACTTTTTCTCGAACATAATGATAATGCACTTCTATGTGCTTGCTTCGTGCATGAAACATTGGATTGTTTGTCAAGTGAATGCTTGATATGTTGTCACCATAAATTGGAATGGTCTCCACCTGCACATCAAGATCAGCCAAGAGCTTCTTAATCCACATAGCTTCACAAGTTGCAAAGTCTAAACCTCTATATTCAGCTTTTGTAGATGATAGTGCAACAGTAGGTTGCTTCTTTGAGCTCCATGTGATAGGTTTGCTACCTATCATGAACACATAACCTGAAGTGGATCTTCTATCTTCCTTCAAACCAGCCCAATCAGCATCACTGAAGCCCTTTACCTGCAATTCTTCATCATATCTATAAAACAATGCATGATTGACGGTGTGCTTCACATGTCTTAGCACTCGTTTGGCTGAATTTAAATGTTCACTTGTTGGAGCTTGCATAAATTGAGAAAGAACTCCAACAATATAACACAAATCTGGTCTTGTGATCGTAGCATAGATCAACGAACCTATAATACTCCTGTATGTAGTTACATCATGTAACTTCTCTCCATCATTTGAGCATAGCTTCACATTTGTGTCCATAGGTTGAGTGACTGGTTTGCATTCACTCATTCCAAATCTAAAAAGAACATCCAACAAGTACTTTCTTTGCATCAAGTAGATGCCATCTTTCCCATAGACTATCTTAATGCCTAAAAAGTATTTTAGTTCACCAAGATCTGAAATTTTAAACTCCTTACCGAGTTTTCTTTTGATCTCTTGTATTCCTGTAACATTACTTCCTGTTATGATGAGATCATCAACGTATATGCAAATATATACCTGCTTGCCTTCTTCTGTCTTCATGTATAGAGAGGGATATGCATTACTTGGACTATACCCACACCTTGTGAGGTACTCGACCAATCTTTGATTCCAAGCACGTGGTGCTTGCTTCAGCCCATACAAGGCTTTCTTCAATCTACAAACAAAATCTGGATGCTTTCTATCTTCAAATCCAATCGGTTGACTCATGTATACCTCTTCTTGAAGTTCACCGTTGAGAAAAGCATTTTTTATGTCAAGTTGGTACAATGGCCATCTCTTTGCTGCACTCACTGCAATCAAGGTTCTAATTGTTCCCATCTTTGCAACCGGGCTGAAAGTCTCTTCATAATCGATGACGTGAGTTTGCTTGAATCCTTTTGCTACCAGTCTAGCTTTATGCCTTGCTAGAGAACCATCAGCATTTCTCTTTATTTTAAACACCCATTTATTTGGAACAATCTTCATACCTTCAGCCTTTGGAACTAGCTCCCATGTGTGATTGTCCTTGAGAGCTTTCATCTCTTCTTGCATAGCTTCTTGCCATTCTTTTTGTGTACATGCTTCTCCATATGCATCCGGTTCTTTGTCTTTGACCACCTGTGTCATATATGCAAAATGCTTTGCAATAAAACTATCATAGCTGAGCCTTTCAATTGGATACCTTGCTCTTGAAGACCTCCTTTCATTTCCTTTTGAACATTGCTTCTTCAATCGGTTCAACTTTACCTTTGGTGTGATCACCTCTTCATACTCTTCTTCACCTGCATTTGAATCACTATTTTGGGCAGCACTTTCAGCTTTGGATCTTTCATAGGCTGATGTTGGTGATGAGGAATGACTCCTTAGCCTCCCCTTCCATGTTGAGCTTTCTCCAAGTGATTTAGAAGCTTTTGGACCTGACATTTGAGTGCTTGTTTGCTGAAATTCTTCTTGGACAGCACCTCCATCATCTTTGCAATCTTCTTCAAGAATCTTTTCTTTCCCTTTGTCTCCAAACCATGGTCTTAGCTCATCAAATACCACATCTCGTGAGACTCGTAGCTCCTTTGTCACCGGATTATAGCACCTATATCCCTTTTGCTCCGATGAATATCCAATAAAAATACATTTTTTGGACTTTGCCTCCATTTTTGTCCTTAGTTCTTGAGGGATGTGAACATAACACACACATCCAAAAACTTTGAGATGTGTAAGGTCAGGCTTCTTACCGGAATAAACCTCCTCCGGAGTTAGATTATGTACTCCAGTCGTTGTGCACTTGTTCATCAAATAAACGGCCATACTAGTTGCTTCAGCCCAATAGTTTAGTGGCATCTTCATCTCGTTGAGCATGCATCTTGCAACTTCTATGATATGTCGATTTTTCCTTTCAGCTATTCCATTTTGTTGAGGTGTGTACCTACATGTAAATTGTCTTTTGATGCCATTTTCATAAAGAAAATCTGAAAATTCTTTGGAGAAATATTCTCCTCCTCCATCGGACCTCAAGGTCTTTATGTAGTGCCCTGTTTCCTTTTCTACCTGTGCTTTAAATCTCTTGAACATGGAGAACACATCTGATTTTTGTTTTATGCAAAACATCCATACTTTCCTTGAATGATCATCAATAAAAGTGACAAAATATCTATTACCAGCCACTGATGGTTGCTGTGATGGTCCCCATACATCCGTGTGTATCAAGTCGAGGACATTCCTTGCCACATAGTTGCTTTTCTTGAATGGTTGTCGAGTTTGCTTTCCTAGTTGGCATGCTTCACAAAACTCATGTAGTCCGGCATCATTGAATCTTGGAAGACCTCTTACCACTTCATGGTTGCTCATGTCCTTGAGCTTGGGAATGTTGATATGTCCAAACCTTTTGTGCCACAAATTTCAGCAATCCTCTTGTTTCCAAACTGAATATACATCACCTTTCCATGCGGTTGTTGAATGTCCAAAGTGAACATCCTTCCTTCTTTCCTTCCTTGAGCAATGACCTTGAATCCTTCTTTTGGAATCTTTATAAAGCAGCCTTTTTCATTGAAGATAACATGATATCCTTTCTCTACCATTTGTCCTACTGAAATCAAATTCTTTGCAATAGTAGGAACATGAAGAACATCAGCCAATACCTTGTTGTCTCCAAGCATGATATCTCCAATGTGCTCAATTGCGTGTTGAGTTTCATCGTCGGTCTCCACACATCCTTTTCCACTTGGAGCTTGTAGCTTTGTGAACAAATCTCCTTGGCATGTCATATGGTTGCTGCAACCTGAATCTATGAACCATTTTTGGTCATCACTTCTCGAGTTGTTGTAGTCATGCTTCATGGCAAGCATGGTTTGCTTGTCTCCTTCACTTGATGTACTCGCATAGTTATTTTGGCTCCTTTGGTTGCCTCCATTCAGCCTTCCATTCTTTTGCCAACAATCATTTGCATAATGTCCTAGTTTACCACAATGATAACATGTTATACATTTATGAGGATTGTATGAACCTCGACCTCTTCCTCTATTTCTTCCTCGACCTCTTCCATGTGTGTTGTCATTTGAGTTGTCCTTGTTGTCCTCTGAGTTGTGTTGGCTGAAATTTGTGTTGTTGTAGCTTCTTCCTCTTCCTCTCGAGCCTCCTCTTGAGTTCCTTCCTCTACCTCTTCCTGCATATAACATTTGACTATGGTTGTCCTTACCTTTGTTTCCTTCTCCTTGTTGAGCTACCTCTTCAGCCACAAGATTTGGTATAATCTCGTCGAATGTTGGTAGAGGATCTCTATAAAGAATGTTTGTGATGAGGGGCTTCCACTTTTCTTCACTCCTCAAGCCATTGAGGGTTGTTTGGACGATGTCTTCCTCTTTTATCTTGCATCCAATTGATGTTAGTTGATCTCGAAGCTCCTTGATCCTCAATGTATACTCACTAATGCTTTGGTTTGAGCTTTTCTTCATGTTGTTGAGCTCGTTCTTGAGTTGCATCCTCCGAGACCTTGTTGAGGTAGCATACACCTTCTCCAATGCTTCCCAAACTTCCTTGGCTGTTTCTAAGCTTTGCACATGACCAATCATAGTGTTAGAAATAACTTGTGAGATGAGGAACATCACCCTTCGATTCCTCTCTTCCCAATCAGCAAATTGTCTCCTTTGTGCCGGAGTAATGTTGGGATCTTCAAGGTCCACCGGTTGTGGATCGTCTCCACTAACTAGACTCCATAAACCTTTACCTTTAAGGTAATTTATCATTCTATACCTCCAAGACTGAAAATTGTCTTTGTCTAACTTCTCAACTTGTTGTCCTAAATCAGCCATTGAAAACTTCTAAGATTGAAGTTTACCTCAAGTATGTTATGGTGCTCTTCCTTGACTTTATGAAGCTCCCCCTTGATTCATAGCTTCTCATTTGCTTCACTTCAGTTCTAATGTTTTGCCTCTTCAAGCTCCAATGCTCTGATACCAATTGTTGGAGAATTCCTCTCCTAATCGCAGCGGAAAGTGTAGAAGACCTTCTCAGGATCAAGACTCTTGCCAAGAGTAGAACCTTCAAATGAAAACTGGTACCAACTGAAATATCCAATGAACTTGAAACTTTGGTCACTCCAACTAGACACCTAGAGCTTTCAAATGAGATATCAAACACTCAATTTGGAGTAGATTTGAGTTGGCAACTATTTGATTCAAAACAGACTACCTATCAACTCACTTAGGTTGAAAACTGGACTTCACTAAAACCTGAATAACTCATAGAGCATAAAGAATTTCATAAAACAGTTCTAGGCAGAGCAAGTACTCAAGATAAGCTTTCCAAAGAATGTTTAAACACTAAAATCGGATACATATATTGAGAGATATGACTCTCACAAGTAGACTATGCAGAAATGGGTGTGCGGCTGGACATACTCTATGAGAGTGAACTGAACGAAATGACTAAAAACAAATGAAGTAGCTACAAGGGGGCTTCCATGCCTTCTTCCTCAATACTTGAGTGTCCTCCCTTGCCTCTTTTATAGCCAAGTGACCAAAAACTCTCATGATGAGTTTGAGAGCTCTTCTCCATCATTTCTCCACTACTTTGGACAGCCACTCCTCTTACAGTTCAGTTTTTGGATTTGATTCTCTTTTGAATGATTCTCTTTTGGCCTCCACTACTTGCTGAAGTAAATGCTTCTCTTTTTCATTTTTGTATTTTCCTTCTACTTGAAGAAAAATCCTTTTTGCAAAAATATATACGAGCTTACTTCTTTATTTTTAACATCTGCAACCCTGGAAGAAACGCATCAGTATATGCGGGGGCAAGTAAATTTGAATATTCAAGGTCACCATTACAGACAGGCAAGCGAGGAAAAGAAACAGAAGGATAAAGAACATACTCATAAAGTACCTTCCAGATACAAAGAAATAGGGTTGGAGGAATCAAGCTCTAATGAGGAATCAAGCCCTGAGAAGGACACCCTGGATAATGATATAAGGATAGAAACTCACAATGAAGAATGGACAGAGATTAATCAAGTCGAAGTCACGCCAGACAACCAACAGGGACAGGGAAAGAGCCAAGAACCCACTGAACTAGAGCACGTAATTCAATTGAATGATAAGTCAAAGATCAGTATCAAGGAAGCTCCAATAACTAATAAAGATGTACTGCCACCTATCAAAGAAGAAATACAAACTCCAGTGGACCAGGAATCAGGCCAACAACCAAGTAAGGAGCCCGTTGTGATTGAGGTACCGGATGATACACCTCAAGGTAAGAATGACCACATGGAGGCTGAGCCAAGGATCCAACTTCACATTAGGCAGCCCCATGATACTACGTTACACATGGCACAAGGGAAAGATGTGACAACAGGAGCAGAACCTAGTATCCCCAACACATGGTTAAATGTGGACGTAACTCAATTGAAACCTATTGTTAAGCAAATGATACAAACGGCCATGGACATACAACAACATATGAAGGAAACAGATGTGGATTACGACAAGGCCATGAGGGAAAAGAATCAGTTTCAAATCATGAGTGAACAACTGTCCGCAAAGCTCATCCAGGCCCAGAAAGAGACTGCCACCAAAGAAATGGAGTTACTTGCAGTCAAAACACAATGCGATGCATTGATGCACCAGCATCATCAGCTACAGAAACAACTGACAGAATTACAAAGACAGCATGACGCCAGTGAAGCAGACAAAGAGAGAATGAAAGCTAGAAGTAATCTACTAGAAACACAACTAAAGGTATACATGGAAGAAAATGATAGCTTACGTAGACGCAATAAAGAATTGATGAAGTCATTGCTATATGATTAACCTATCGAAAAACAAGAGACTACAGATATTGACCAGAAAGAATTAAGAGATCAAATTGAGAAGTATGCAGAATTGTTGAAGCAAGAGCAGACCTTACGAGACGAATGGCAACGTAAGCATGCTCAAGAAACAAATGAGCTAAAAAAGCAGTTGAATATAGCCCATGGAAAACTTGCAGTGAGTTATAGTGAAAATATGGATCATGTAGCAGAGATTGGTAATGAGTTACTTGCTACCAAAGAAGCACTACGGGCAGCAATGCAAGAAGTAAAAGAGAAGACTGAGCGCTTGGCATAATTAGAGGACAAAGCACAAGAGAAAGCACAAATCGGGACACCAGTAGAGCCAAGACAAGAGAATCCTATGAAGTCTTTCAACACTCCGTATGGACTATTGAACGAGAAAACCAGACAATACATAAAAAAGATTACACAGAAA
This sequence comes from Ceratopteris richardii, assembly GCA_020310875.1. Taxonomy (NCBI): domain Eukaryota; kingdom Viridiplantae; phylum Streptophyta; class Polypodiopsida; order Polypodiales; family Pteridaceae; genus Ceratopteris; species Ceratopteris richardii. The sequence goes on from CM035409.1 coordinate 152,811,082, forward strand.
AATCCAGACGAACAGCTGCAGTTCAAAAATGACACGTTCAACTATACTGAAGAAGAATTTGAAGCTGCACAGCCTGTTTGGAGAAGAAAATTTTTGGAGAAACATCCTACATTATGGGTGCACTGGCAAGCGGCACCATATTTATTACAGGTAAATCCTTCTTTTTGTCCAACACCACGGTGCAGAGAAGCACGAGAATTTTTTAATATGCAAAAGATTGGTGTGATCAATAAACAGTGGCTAAACTATCCACTACTTCCAAGTCCACCACATAACTATCTACCCACGGAGGATTACATGATCAAAACCATTGAATTTTGGCTGCAGAATTATGCAACAGTACCCGATTTAACTATCAGGATGACCAATAAAGTACTCAGTATGATACTTATAGTATTAAGGGTCTTCAAACACGCGGCATATACATTTTTTAACTTCATTGGCATTAATCAAGGAACAGATATTCTTGTTTTTGACTTGTCAGTTATGCCTAGCCGACCAACAATAATGGCATATTATTCTAGGTTGATGTTTTTGCCGAGTACCTATATGCAAACGTTCGAAGAAGCATTTTTCACAGGGTTTTTTGAGATTGATTCATAAATCTTTTTAAAGATGTCATCCAACTTGAATGCCAGATTAGTGGCATATGAGCTAAGCTTCTTTGCCGATCATAGACAACCACCACATGACGGTGTGAAAGCAGAACAGTGGAAGCAGCTAATGATACGTGAAGCCAATCTGCTTAATGAAACAGAGCAAAAAGTATATAGAACATACTCTCGTCGACTCCCAAAGCCTGTCGGGGACGACAGAGTTCAGGAGGGGGGCAGTGTTGAGGGAGAATCAAGCAAAAAGAAGAAAAGAAGAAGACAAAGAAAGAAGCTTCATTAAAAAGATCATATCTGAAGATACATCTCTACAGGAAGCCCCACAGGGGCACAACACCCATCTCTGCATAGAGCCCCGCAGGGGCACATATCAAGGAAAAAGCACGTAGGTGGAAGGAGGAACCAGGGCCAGGAAAGTATCCAGGAAGTGCAAGAAGATAATTGGTAGGTATTCTTCCGCTGACAGCGTGCGATGAAAAGAAAGTAGACAGGCTCAAAGCAAGACAACAGGGTCAGATGTGTGCAACCAGGACAAATCAGAGGGCCAAAAGCTAGAAATAGGTCACTAGTGGCGTGCGTGACAACCCAACTGAATACAGCAACCCAGATATGTGATATACAGAATACCAAGGGGCAAATAGAAGCAAAGGACATATCTCGGATAAGATAACCAATTGTCTGACAGTCCTTGTTGCCGCTTCGACCGCTGGGTGCGTGTATTCAGACCTCTTAAACAAGCTGAAGACAAGAAGTAAAGCCTGTCAAGGGACGATAGAGACAAAGAGGGGGAGAATGTTGCAGAGAAAAGAGAGCACAAGGCAGAGAAAAAGAAGGGCCCCAAAATTTTTCCGATTTGGACACCCAATTTTTGTATTATAACCATTCTTGTAACATAATTTCTGTTGTAAATGCACTAGAGGAGTCCTCTAGATGCATCCCCACAGAAGATTAGTAGCTTACCCATGTAAATTAGTAGGAAATTAGCCTTCTAGTGAATAAAGTGCCGGTCTCTTGTGTGAAAGGACCATTTTTAGGGCACATGTATATAAGTCAATTTGTGACTCTCTGTAAAGATTTTTTGCCATTGTGAGAATCAAGAGCACAAAAATCCGAATTTGTGTCTTCTCCTCTCTGTATCATCTTCTTTGTGAGCTTGTATGCAGGTGTGTTGCTTGAAAAGAGTGTTAGGAAGTGTTTTCTATCCATGAAAGTGCTAGTTTGTTGTGGTTAAGGTGTGTGTGAAGTGTAGGAAGTGCTGAAGTGTAGGAAGGTCATTCCTGTGACTCAGTATTTTGCTCATAACTTGAAGTAGAAGCATCAGAATTGAATGAAAATACCACGATTGGATGCGTCTTCTTGAGAGATTTGAAATGCATATGCTATTTGCTATATTTGGAGTTCGGAGCTGAGAGAAAAACTCAATTTACTGTTGGCTGCTCCACCAAGTGTCGCGACACCATGACTGACAGTTGAAGCTTGATTAGAATAGTCTTTGCCTTGTTTGCACTCTTTGAGTAACTCATTTGCATTGATCGTCATTTGAATGCATGTCTTCATACACTCGGCTAGGTTTTGATACTCATCGGATTGATAATTAAAGCGTGAATCCCCACTATATGCACTTGAGGCGGATTGAGGTATAGTCTCTTTCTCCACAAGTCCCTAAGTTGGTTCTTAGGTACATAGGTCCCTAAACTAGTTGCCTGTTTGATAAGGTTGTGGGGGGTACCGGCCCTCCTCTTGCATAGGTATGAGATGGATGGTCCCCGCCACAATGTATGCATCTTCATTACATGGGTACTCTCAAAGGAGGGTTCTTGAAATTTTTCTATCCTTGGATACCTAGCTTCTTAGCCATTAGGTTTGCGAGTTCTTCTACATTGTTGGTGTTAGAGGTTGCATTACTCATTATATCCTCTAACTTTGTCATGTCTATGGAATTTTGAGGTCATCAGCCAAGTTGTGTTCCAAATCTATACACTCTTGTAGGCAGTTAGTCAATGTTTGTAAGTGTCTCACATAAACCAAGGTTCTCAATGTCCCATTGGTTAATCCATCTAAGAACAGGGATATCATTTTTTGTTGAGAGGGTCTCTTTGTTTCAAGACACCTATCTACATACTGATTAAATCATCTAGCCGTAGTTTTTACAGTCTTATTGGGGTTTTGTTTGAAGCTATGAATTAAAGAAGAGAAGTTGTGTTTAATACCCCTCTTGATGAATTCTCTAATAAACTCTTGAAAGAATTGTTTAATATTCACAAAACAGTTCGGGTCCAATGGCTGGAACCAAGTCAGAGTTGTTCCAGTAAGAGTAAGGCCAAAGGATTCATACTAGACAAAGAAGTCACCCACTTTCTTAGCATGTAGCACTTGCTTGAATTTAGCAATATGGTCATATGGATCTCCAAAACCATCGTAGTGACTCCTCATGCATTTGGCCACTTGAATAGGTCTTAGTCTTCTACTTGGTTCTCGTGGTCAAAGAATTATGGGGATAGTTGGGCATACTGGTGTTACTCATGTTCCTATTCCTTGTGGTGGTCTCACCGAGAAAGGTGGCCTATTCTTATTTCCACTTCCTAGGTTGGCTTGATAGCTAGGATTAGTTCCTCGCATGGAAAAATGCACCTTTGGTCTGATGGGTACACTCAGTTGAGTGGTTTGCCCTGATGTTGGGTTTTTTGAGCCTTGTTGTGTCCTAAATGGGCCCTAGGATGTGCTTGTCTGGTCTCGGGGAGGGAATATTGGAGACCCCATGTATCTCGTTCTTGACCTATCTTGATCATCAACACACCAATATCTCCTTTTGTTCTAGTCTAGGTATGTAACTCTAGACGAGTCATTAGGGTCTCATAGTTCATAAATAACTACGGGGTTGATGCCCTCTCCTTGCATTAGTGAAGTGTCTTGTAGCAATTTTTCTAACCCACTTACCAGATATACATTAATCAAGTCATCATCCTGAGCGATCAAATATCCTCTCCATACATTGGTGATTACTAATTTTCCCCTAGCCGTGGTCATAGTTTCTCCATTATCAGATCTTCTTGAGTTTTCAGGTTCTTCAACTTCCCCTCTCATTCATTCTTTCTGGATTTTTCGTCACCACATATGTGTCCTAATTTTTCCATGTAAAATCCACCTTCTTATTTCATTGTTGGTATTGGGACTATCTCAGTATCAGTTGAGTTTCTCATTCTTGCTACAAACCTATTAAGACCATCAAGGTATATAGGCAATCCATGTAGATTAGTGGACAAGTATTGCAAGGACGTCCTATATTCCCATTCTATCACCGATATGAGCCTAGCAAAAGGCATAGAGCTATGCATGTCTTCTGAAGCCATCATGGGTTCTCCTTTAGAGTCAATAGAGGTTTTTAGAGTAGACAAAATGGGTGCTTTTTTTAGCAATGCTTCCCACTGAGGATATTACACTTCTTCAGCTCCCTAGCACCCATCCATATATGAGGTTCATTCATCTCTTGATTCTGGTGTCCATTTGAGTATCCTATCAACTCTATGGACTATTCATGGTCAATTTTTAAGCACTAAATATCTTCATTTTCTCCTCCAAAATTCTTTGATCCCTCTCTCTTTTACCCACAATACACAATACAGGAAAAATACGATACACGATACTGCGGGTGGGATGCTACACGATATTGGATCTCACAATATGATACCCGTTTTTGATATGATATGCAATATCTATCTTGCACGATACACAATACACAAGATCCGATGATGTGATACTTGATTCCCGCATGATACATGATATTAGAAAAATAGATGATACACAATACTAACTTCATGATACGATAGTTCTTTCTTTGAAAATACAGGATACACCAATATGCAACGATACACGATATTCAGTTTCTCAAGATACGATACCAAAAATGGCCACAATATATGATACTCAGATAGCACATCATACACGATATATGATACCTACCCTCTCGTGATACACAATACTCAATAATTATCGATGATACACGATACATGGTTGGTAACGATACTCAACTTGGTGATACACGATACTTACAAGGTATCATGATACATGGGGAGCAAGAGGTATCGACGGTCCATGATACCTACCATGTATCACGACACATGGGAATTTTGGTATCACGATACCTGAACTTGAATAGTCATGACACTTGGACTTAGAGAAGTCCAAATTTAGAAATTTTTGTGATGATGTGCTCTTTCAATTCACCTAGTTACCTTTATGTGCATGTGGATACAAAGCCTCTCTCCAACCCCCATGATACCACTTCTGTGATACACAACTAGTGTCATTTCACATTTTCTGGGTGATCACTTAGTTTTTTGAAGTTTTCACAGTTAATGTCTCACCTCTAGGAGTAGTCCCACAAGTTTTTGCTATCAGATTCCTACGATACACCGTTTGTTTCACAATATGAGCTCAACAATACCAATCGCTATTTTCCACGAATACTTGTGTCAAAACAAGTGAGCTCACTTTTTCGTCATTCTTGACTTTAGTCTCTGGTTGAACCAAAAACTCAAGAACTGAAGTTGAAAATTTTTTCTTTGTTTTGAGATGGTTTTCGATGCAAAGAACTAATCTACTTCCTTACACTCCTTCATTTCTACTCTCTACTCTACTTCTTCACTTCCTCACCTAACCCTAAAAACTTGTCACACACACCTTGAATCTATGAAGTAACAAGTGCAAGTAAAGAGCTGGTTTTCCACACAACTGAAATCACTTCTTAGCCCATGACACCTTCACTCCATAGCTATAACCATCACATAGGCACCTTGATTGGACTAGTCTCCAGCAATGGCACCAAAAACGTGTGTACCTAAGCTAAAATATCTAAGAGACTTGTGATAATCGAGACTATACCTCAATTACTAACAAATGCCAATAGTGGTGGATTAATACATGCTTTAATTTATCACTCCATGAACATAGACATATCAAGTGTGTGAGGACATGTGCATACACAATAGTGAATGAAGTGGGTGTACAAACAATGTATGTAAATTAGGTAGAAAAACCTCTCATGTCACTCATGATACTTGCTACATCAGTAAACACAAATTAGACCTTTTCTCTCAGCTCCAATACCTGAATATCATCAATAGGAGATTCATTTGAAGCTCTCGATGGTATTTTTAGCCTAATCTGAGAAAAGTGTTGTGAGTAATGAGCAATATACTAAGTGGTGGGAATGACCAACCCTTGCTCCACCACACACCAAGCTTCACACACACACTACAATGGCAAAAATAGATGGGGGAGGGATAGACAACACCTCTAGTGGACACACATTTCAAGCATCATACACACATGCAACCTCATGGGGAAGAAGGAAATTCAAAATTTTCAGCATGATTACTCGCAATGGCAAAAATTCCTTACAAAGAGTCACAAATTGACTTATATAAATGTGCCCTAAAAATGGTCCTTTCACATAAGAGATCCGCACTTTTATTGTAAATCACTAAATCCCTACTATTGTACAAGGCTAGTGTTACAATGTTTAGGCATCATGCTTCTAGAGAACTCCTCTAGAGCATTTACATGGCTCTTTGATGGTTTACAAAGGATTTTAAAAGAAAATAGACTTTTTTTTTTAAATGAAAATTATGGGGCTCGCTTTTCTTCACTTCTTTCTTCTACAATAGTTAGTGAAAAAGGAAACAAAGTTGGCTCACTTTATCTTTTATTTGTATCACAGAAAGAACACTTGTTAATTGTTATTGAACATCCTATGGCTTGTATTTGGCATGGCCATTTGGGCCACATATCTCATAGTGGAATGGGAAATCTTTCTTGTTCTCGCTACTTACTTGCATTATCTTTATCCGATTTTTCATTTTGTGAGCATTGTCAATATGGAAAGAAAACTAAGAATGTGCATAAAACACACATTGACTCTTAAGTTCTACCGTTAGATCTCATTCATAAAGATGTGTGTAGTCCTATGCCCACAAGGTCATTAGGTGGTTCTCTTTACTTTGTCACTTTCATAGATGATGCTACTAGAAAATTTTGGGTATATCCTATCAAATCAAAGGATGAGGTATTCCCTACCTTCAAAAAATGGCTTGCTTCAGTTGACAGTGAAAAAGGAACTAAGCTCAAAGATTTACGTTTAGATTATGGGGGTGAGTATACCTCACATGAATTCAGCCTTTTCTATCAATCTAGAGGAATTCGTAGAGAATTTACAGTCATGCAAACCTTTCACAAGGATTTTGGGCAGAAGCAGTATTGATTGTAGTTCAAGTGAGGGAAGCCTATATATTGACCAAGTAGGTGGCTATGGAGACAGCCTTTCAACAATTAACCTGTTCCTTCTCTCTGCCAGTCCATTCAATTCAAGAGTGTATCTAGTTGTTACTTCCCTCTTTATGCCTTTGTCTTATAGAAATGAATCAAATTCATGTGAAAAATACTCACCAGCTCCATCATGTCTAATCCTCTTCAAGCTCCTTCCTGTTTGGTTTTCAACTAGTGCCAAGTACTTTTTGAAACATGTAAATACTTGATCCTTATGCTTCATGAAATAAAGGATTGTCCATCTACTGTAATCATCAATTAAGGAAACATAGTACCTTGAACCTGAGATGAATGGATCTTTGCTAGGATCCCACACATCAGTGTGTATAAGCTCCAAATAGTCTTCATGAATGTATCCTTTCCTGTTGAATGGTTGCATGTGAGCTTTGCCAAATTGGCATGCTCCACATTTGTATATCATATGTTGCTTGGTCACATTGGGAATGCCAAGCACACTTTGATCCCTGCACATTTGCTTCAGAGTTCTTTCTCTATGTGTCCTAGCCTTTTGTGCCATATTTCCAACTCAGATAAGGTTTGATCTGTATAACTAAATAGTGTTATGTTCCTTGTGTCTTCAATCTCAAATGTGAATAATCTACCAAACTTCTCACCTTTAGCAATCCTCTTGAAGCCTTGTTGGGGATCTTCCACATATGCTCCATGCTTAGTGAATATAACCTATAAACCGTTCTCAACAATCTACCCAACACTAATTAGGTTTTTGGTTATAGTTGGCACATACAGAAATTTACTCAAAAGGTTCATGCTACCATCAGATGTTTTCACATTTCCAATTTGCTTGACTGAGTTTTTAGTATCATCACCTATTTGTACCTCATGCTTCCCTTTGGGTTCTTCAAGATCAGATAATAGAGCTACATTTCCAGCCACATGATTGAAACAACCTGAATCAATGTATAAAAGATGCTCATCATCTTTAACTTGCTTGGATCATGTTAATGATGAGTAATGAGTCTTCTTGGTCTTCAGTATAGTTGTTGTAGTCCTTTCTTCCTCTAAAATCTCCTTGATAGTTGTTGTTGTTGTTGTTGTTGTTGTTGTTGTTGTTGTTGTTGTTGTTGTTGTTGTTGTATCCTTGATTCTAGTTATGGTTGTAGTTGCCTCCACCATTGTTATATCTACCTCTTGTTTGTCCATAGCTACCTCTATGGAAGCCTCTTCCCCTTGTTGGGAAAGATGGATCGATGCACCAAGAGACTGAGTAGGTACTGCTAAGCCTGCTTTGTACCAACCCTCTTTGACCTCAGAGTTGATAACTAGACCTCCTTAGCATTCCAATGACATCATAAAATGTCCTATGTACTTTGGAAATGATGTGTGTAATGATTGAATCAAAACAGATAACTTTGGAAGTCACAAACTCAAGAAAACCTTCTATTTATGTCTTGATACCTGCTGGGTATTTTGCTCAGTATGACCAACACAGTAGGAATTGGAAAAATTCCTTTTAGGGGTATCTAATTAGCTTATTAAGCTACCTATTCCAAGTGGAATGATGTAAAATAATAAACTATGCTAAGAGAAATCAATTTAGCATGTTAAGTTATACCCCCGACTTTTTAGGATTATAGCAGAAAATGACCAGAGATCACCTCGATGTAGATTTCTCCAAAATGGCTGAATAGAATGTCTTAAAACTTTGACATCATGTATATTACTTCAAGCTGAATCCAACAAGCTTTGAATCACTGACTTTGGTGAAGAATTGACCGAGATATGCCCTTGACAAGTTGACAGACTTTTGAGTAGACTAACAGAGAACTCAGAGATGGACAATGTGAATGTATGTATTAATGAACATTTGTATACAAATCCATTGACATGAATATCATTTCCAAATAGAGAGGTGTGGGCTAGAGTTTAGACCTCACACACACTCAAAAATCAGTAATGCTAGGCTCGGGAGTGCTCTCTCTTACCCGCGACTTTTCATGTCCATTTTTATAAGGACTGAGGAAAAGTTTGAATTCAAATTCAAACTTTTGGCTACCTATGATCAAGCTCCAAAATGCTTGGAGATATTCTTTCAATCAAACAACTAATTTTTTTTCACAAATCCTTTTGGTAGGTGATTACAAGAGATTCCAAGTCAATTTGACTTTTACAATGAGATAAAGTGGTAATTAACCACTAGCAATGGTTCCTATGCTTCTTCACATATGTAAGATCTTCAAGGTATCTTTCAAGCCAAATGTGTAGGCTTGTGATTTACACCAACAGCTCCCCCTCAAGCCAAACATTTTGGCTTAATTCCTCAACTTCAATCTTCAAGTATATCCTGCAATCCAATCATGGATTTGAACCTGAAAAGTTTGGTTCCATCCAAAGCTTTAGTCAACAAATCTGCACATTGCATGTTGGTTGAAACATAGGTTAGTTGAATGTCTTTTCTTATCATCTTCTCTGTCACATAATGGTAATGGACCTCTATGTGTTTGGTCCTAGGATGATAAATAGGATTAGCTGCAAGGTGAATAGAACTTGTATTATCCCCAAAGATTATTGGAGACCTAGTGAATAAACCCAATTCTGTATACAAAAGCTTAATCCATATTGCTTCTTGTGTGGCATTAGCTAGTCCTCTATACTCTGCCTCTGTAGAAGATAAAGCAACAGTAGGTTGCTTCTTTGAAGACCATGAAATTGGTTTGTCACCATGGTTCTGTGTACCCTTGAGATACTTCAAGATTCTCTTGGCAGCCTCTAAGTGAGGTATCCTTGGCTTGTGCATAAATTGACTTAGCACACTAACTCCATATGCAATATCTATCCTTGTTAAGGTAGCATAGTTCAAACTACCCACCATACTTTGATAACCTGTAATGTCTTTGACTTCATCACCTTCATGGGCACTTAGCTTTAGGTTTACCTCCATTGGAGTGCTTGCTACTTTGGCATCCTGCAAGTGAAACTTCTTCAACATGTCATGTATATACTTTTTCTGAGTAATATATATCCCTGAATTGGTGTAGACTAATTCAAGTCCCAAAAAATATTTCAATAGACCAAGATCATTGATCTTGAACTCCTTCATCATTTGACTTTTGATATGTTTGATTCCATTGACATCATTACCTGTAATGATGATATCATCAACATAAACACAAAGGTATATTACCTCTAAATTACTTCTCTTAATGAACAGAGAAGTATCTGCCTTGCTCATGACAAATCCTTGGTCTTGGAGGTATGTAGTTAACCTGTAATTCCATGCCTTAGGTGCCTGCTTCAATCCATATAAAGCCTTTTTTAATTTGCAAACATATGTTACCTTCTTAGGGTCCTCATAGCCAGGAGGTTGTGACATATATACCTCCTATGAAATCCATCCATTCAAGAAATCATTCTTGACATCCAATTGGTACATATTCCAATTTTTTGATGCAGCCACACTTACCAACACTCTGATGGTTGGCATCTTGGCCATAGGTGAGAATGTCTCCTCATAGTCAATGCCTTGGGTTTGTGCAAAACCCTTGGCTACCAATCTGGCTTTGTACCTATTAATTGTGCCATCAGAATTTCTTTTAAGCTTATAGATCCATCTGGATCCTATTACCTTCATTGAGTCCTTCTTAGGTACTAACTCCCATGTGTCATTCTCCTTGAGTGCTTCAATCTCCTCATCCATAGCTTCTCTCTATTTTGATTTGGTTATTGCTTCTTCATATGATCCTGGTTCTTCATTTGACAAATCTTTGGCAAGATAAACAGAATGTTTAGTAACAAGAGATGTATCATACCCATATTTGATAGGTTTTTTGCTTTCTCTTTGTGATCTTCTAAATGGTTGAGTTGAAGATTCAGGTATGTCTTCAAGCTTCTTCATCTTCATTTTGCCTTTGGACTTCCATGCTTTGAATTCTTCAAGGTTGATAGTATCTTCATCATCTGAACTTGAGGCTTCATTCTGAGTAGGTTCCTCCTTTGTAAGACTTGGAAATTCCTCTTCCAAATCATAGGGTAACTTAACCTTCTTGCATTCATTCTCATACCAAGAATCATTTTCATCAAAGACAACATCTCTGCTTACCATGAATCCTTTATTGATAGGATTATAAAACCTGTAACCTTTCTGATTTAAATCATACCCAATAAAGATGCATTTTTCAGCCTTTGGGTCTAGCTTACCTCTTATCTGAGAAGGAATGTGTACATATGCTACACATCCAAATATTTTGCAATTGTCAAGTGAGGGTCTCTTACCATGCCATGCTTCATAGGGTGTCATGCCATCAAGAGATTTAGATGGTAATCTGTGATGGGGGAAGTATCTCAACCCCTAAGCAATGATGAAGCGCGAATGACCTCCACAGGTATCCTTCTTTGACCTCTGCACACCAAAAATGCTCTTACTCAGAGATTATGCAGAGAACTCCAGTGAACTTTTGTATACCTGTAGTAGACACCAAGGGCTTTCCAACAAAACAAATTTCACTTGAAATGGATGCTTACACAAAGAGAAACAATGTCTACAACATGAGCTAGTTGAATGCTCACAACTGCTAGTCAAGCAGAGACCTCACTTCACTCCAGCAAACTTTTCTCAGAGATTATACAGAGAATGAATCTCAAACTTGAGTCAACTTTAGAGCACTCTAATAGCTACCCAATGACACCAAAATCATAGCAAATGGATACATAGAGAAGGAGAACCAGCCCTTACAACAGAGAGCAAAATATTTCCAACAGAGCCTACACAAAGAGAGAGATATCAATCACACAACTTCACTAAAATGAATGTTGCTCCCAGCTTACTCAGAGAATACTCCAGAGAATTGGTAAGCATAAAATAGACTCTTATAGCTATCCAATGAGACAAGAATTACATCAAATGAATACCATATGAGGGAGAACCAATGCTAACAACTCAGGGGTAGAGAGTTGCAACACTGCCTGCGCACACACATAGATATGCCTACTAAAAGAAAACAAACAAGCAAGCAAGGGGGTTGCTTAAGCAAGGGGCTTGCTTATCACAACTCCAGCACTTAGTGCTCACTTTACATGAGCTAAAACTCCAAGAAGATGGCCCAAAAGAAGTCGGGATACATGCTCCTTTTATAGTGAGAGGTGTGCCCCTAAAATCTAGGAGCTACCTTTCCAAATCAGCCTCCTAACTTGGAGGAATTAGTTGAGATGACTTGGGGAGTGGTTGAGTGACTTTTCTTGATGGAATCTCGTGGCTTTTGGCTTCCTTTGATTGCTCCACATGTCCATAAAAGATTCCCCACGAATTTTAGCTTGAAGCTTGACTTTTAACACTCCCCCTCAAGCTTCAATTCTTCATCCTCATCCAAGCTCCTTCATGTTGATGCATTGCTTGAATTTTGAAATCTTCATGCCATCCAAAGCCTTTGTAAACATGTCCGCAACTTGGTCCTTGGTACCAATATGATGTACTGAAACTTCCTTGGATATCACCTTTTCTCTTATGAAGTGATAGTGCACTTCAATATGTTTGGTTCTAGCATGATAGACAGGGTTCGATGCTAGATGAATGCTACTCATGTTGTCACAAAAAATTGGATATGTGTCAACCTGCAAATTAAGCTCCATAAATAACTTCTTAATCCACATTAGCTCACATGTGACTTGAGCCAAAGCTCTATACTCAGCCTCGGTGGAAGATAATGCCACCGTGGGTTGCTTCTTTGAAATCCATGAGATGATCTTGCTACCTAGCATGACTAGGTAACCACTTGTACTCCTTCTATCTTCCTTCGAACTGGCCCAATCGGCATCGGAATAAGCTTTGACCTGCATATCATCATCAAATGAGTAGAACAATCCTTCATTTATAGTGGCTTTGAGATATCGCAACATTCTTCTTGCAGCTTGCAAGTGTGTAGTCCTTGGACTATGCATAAATTGTGATAACACTCCAACTCCATATGCTATGTCGGGCCTAGTTATTGTGGCATAATTGAAAGAGCCTACAATAGATCGATACAAAGTTACATCCTCTAATGGCTCTCCATCAATGGAGCTTAGCTTTACATTAACTTCCATGGGATTTGAAATAGGCTTGCAATGTAGCATCCCAAACCTCTCAAGTAGGTCTAGAATATACTTCCTTTGTATGAGCATAATACCTTCTTCTTTGTATACAACTTCAATGCCAAGAAAATACCTAAGATCTCCAAGATCAGAGATCCTAAACTCCTTTCCAAGCTTTGCCTTGATCTCCTCAATGCCCTTTGTATCATTACCTGTAATGATAAGATCATCTACATAAACACACATGTAGACCACAAGTTCTCCTCTTTGTTTGATGAAGAGAGATGGATCCGCCTTGCATTGATTGTAACCACATTTGTGTTACCGTTAGTGTCCATGTGAAAGGCCAAATGGCCATCGGACACTTCTTTGTATATGTTCTTTAATAAAACATGTAGTGGCCTGGTCAGTCACGGACTGTAAGTTCGACCGCATTTGTAAGACCTAAGAAGTCTGTCTTCGTGCTCCCTGTGTAGTGTGTTTTCTGCGTATTCTACAGCCTCTGTGCGGAGTACTGTGTGCGACATCAGGAGCTCGGTTTTCAACTCCGAGCATATCGTCGTGGAGCTCTCGAGAAGGAGAGTGCAGCACGGTGCATCGCCATCGAAATACTTCACTGGTATCAGAGCAGTTCGAGGCAAAAAGCATTGTTTCTTTTGTGCGAGCGAAGCGAACCCCCCCCCGGGCTTTCTCCAAGGCTTACGACCAAGGCGGCGACCAAGGCATAGACCTTGGCATACCTTGTCATCCGAGTCACCGAAGTCACCATTGGCACCGTTGGCTGCGCGCGAGGGAGGACCTCAACGATCAAGGAATATAGAGGTTCCCGGTACTTCCCGGGAGGTCACCCATCCCAGTATTGTTCCCCCCAGAGCTCGCTTAACTGTGGCAATCTCTTGCCACTAAGCTACACTCTTGTGGTGTTTGAAGAAGGGGAAAGACTAAGGTTGACATTACCTTGAACAAGTTTTGGTCCCTCAAAGCTTCATTTTTGCTTTTAAAGCCTATTTCTGAAGCAATTTTGGGGTGTTTTTGGAACCATTTCGGAGTACTTTCGCACGTAGTTCTCTTCACACAGGTCCAAGAACATCAAGAAGAGTGTTCCTTGTACATCTCAGACAATAAATATCAACCTTTGGGGCTGTATTTTCAGCCACACTCGTAAAACTACAGGTTTCTTGAGGGGTTTTCAGTTTTGGTGGGAGCAGTTGCTGCAAATTTATGCAGGTTTTTAAAGCCTAAAACATCAGAGTTGACAGACACTTGCAGGTGTTATTGGCTAGTTTTTGGGCTGTGTATTCAGCCTTTTAGTGTCATTTTACTGCATATATTGAGCACATACACACCATGTACGCTTATGTGGATACCGCTTATGTACGTCCATGTGGGAATTGATATAGCGGTTACGTTCTTTGCATAAAGCCTTTTACGTTTGATAAAGAGGGTCGTGGTGAGGTTTTCTTAACTGGGAGACACCCAGATGTCGGGGTCTCTTCGGTGATGCAGGTGGAAGACTTACCCAGCCTCGCCATAGGAGATGTATGATAGTTGTTCATAGGTGCTCGATAAGCTTAGTTGGCTTCTATTGGGTAACTGATTATATGCAGTGGAGTCAGTGATTCACTATGCAGGTAGACATGTCAGTACTTGCAATTTTATGATACTTTGACACTGGTCATATGCTAATTTTGCAGAGGATACTCTGGCAAAATTTTTCCAGATTTCTGGTTTAGTCAATTATATAGTGGTCGATTTACTCCTTGATACACTTATTTGTTGGTGTTTGGACTCTTCTAGCTCCATTATCATTCTATTCAGTTCTCTACGATCATGGCATCAGAGGTCTCAGGCACATCCGGTGGATCAGGGTCTAGTGCTAGCGTTCCGAGGAGGAGCTATAACTTGCAGGGCAAAGACCATTTTGAGATCCGAAAATTTGATGGCACAAACTTTGCTCTATGGAAGAATCAGATTAAAGATGTGCTGATTCAAAGAAGGCAATGGAAGCCAGTAAATGGGATTTCAAAGAAGCCTGCTGACATGGATGAAGATGATTGGGATGAGTTAGATGAAATGGCCAGGTCTACCATTCGCTTGCACCTGGCAGATAATGTTTACTTTACAGTATTAGACTGTGAAAGTGCAGAGGAGCTTTGGAAGAAGTTATGCAATACATATGAAAAAGAGACGGCATCAAATAAAGTATATCTGATGAGAAAATTATACGACCTTCGTATGAAGGACACAGATAGTGTTGCTGCTCATCTAAATGAGTTTGATGCCATATTCTCCTAGTTACAGGCTCAGAAAATGGATATGGACAATGAAATGAAAGCAGTATTGCTGTTATGCACCCTGCCATCATCATGGGATACATTTTGCACAGCTATTAGCAATAGTGCACCAGGTGGTAAACTCGTCTATGATGACATATGTGGAGCACTCTTGAGTGAGGAGATTCGTAGAAAATCTATGGTTGGCACTCAGAGTGGAGATGCATATAATGTTCGTGATTCTTACCAAGGAAAGAATCAACAACGTGGCAGGAGCAAGAACAAGGAAAAGAATGGTCAACGGAATAAGAGTAGAAGTAAATCAAGGAAGAGGGATATTGAATGCCATTATTGTCATAAGAAAGGACACATGAAGAAAGACTGTTATGCATTAAAGAATGCTAAAGGTAAAGGACAGAATGTTGATGGGCATGTTAAACAGTTACCTGCACCATCTACTTCGACTGTGAAGATTGAAGAAATTAATGCTATTTCTGATGATGTTGATGTGTTGACACTTGATAGTACTGTGCCATCTGAGGCACTTATGGCTGATTCTCTTTCCCACACCTGGCTGCTAGATTCTGGTGCTTCTTTCCATGTGACACCACATAGAGAATGGTTCTCTAATTATGCAGCAAAGTCTCTTGGTACCGTGAGACTTGGTGACTCTTACCAGTGTGATGTTGTGGGGATTGGAGATGTAGTTGTGCAGTTCATTGACGGTTCAAAATTTACTATGCATAATGTACGTCATGTACCTCAGTTATCACGCAGTTTGATGTCAGTTGGTCAACTTGATGACCTTGGTTACAAGGTGGTCTTCTATGCTCAGTCCTTTCGTATATCAAAGGGCAATATGGTTATTGCAAAAGGAAGGAAAGTTGGCTCACTTTACCCTTTATTTGTATCACAGAAAGAACACTTGTTAGCTGTTACTGAACAGCCTATGGCTTGTATTTGGCATGGTCGTTTGGGCCATATATCTCGTAGTGGAATGGAAAATCTTTCTCGTTCTGGCTACTTACCTGTGTTATCTTTCTCTGATTTTTCATTTTGTGAGCATTGTCAATATGGAAAGCAAACCAGAAATGTGCATAAAACGCACATTGACTCTTCAATTCAGCCTTTAGATCTTGTTCATACAGATGTGTGTGGTCCTATGCCCACTAGGTCCTTAGGTGGTTCTCTTTACTTTGTCACTTTCATAGATGATGCTACTAGAAAAGTCTGGGTATATCCTATCAAATCGAAGGATGATGTATTCCCTACTTTTAGAAAATGGCTTGCTTCAGTTGAGACTGAAAAAGGAACTAAGCTTAAGGCTTTACGTTCAGATAATGGGGGTGAGTATACCTCACATGAATTCAGCCTTTTCTGTCAGTGTAGAGGGATTCGTAGAGAGTTTACAGCTCCTTATACCCCAGTACAGAATGGTGTAGCTGAGAGGATGAATAGAACTATTCAAGATAGAGTAATCTCTATGTTGCATCATGCAAACCTCTCACAAGGTTTTTGGGCAGAAGCAGTATTGACTGCAGTTCATGTGATTAACCTTTCACCTAGTACTTCCAAAGGTCTGAAAGTGGCACAAGAGTTATGGACAGGGAAACCACCATATTATGATCATCTTCGAGTTTTTGGGTGTGAAGCATATGTTCATATACCCAAGAATCTTAGACAGAAGTTGGACCATAAGTCAAAGAAATGCATTTTTCTTGGATATGGTCGAGAAGGACAATTTGGATATCGCTTATGGGATCCTGAAACACGGTCAGTGATCAGAAGTAGTGATGTCATTTTTAATGAGTCTAAGATGCATAAACAGCCCATTAAGGAGGTTGAAGTGAGAAGAGTGGTGTTTGAGGATACTAGTCCTCCGGTTAGCATGCATAAAAATGCTGCACATAGGGATGTTCAAGAGAATGTCCATTCAGATCAGTCTGCACATGTTCCTATTCAGCAACCATTGAGACGTTCTGCACGTGTCTCATATCCACCTGATAGATATGTTCCAGGTTTAGATTTTGTTATGCTAACAGATGCCAGTGAGCCCTCTTGCTACAAAGAGGCTATGCAGACAGAGGATCATGTCAAGTGGGAGTGTGCCATGAAGAGTGAGTTGGATTCTATTCACAAGAATGGTACTTGGGACTTAGTACCTTTGCCAAAGGGCAGGAAAGCTTTACCATGTAAATGGGTATATAAGCTGAAATTCACATCAGATAGTGCTTCTCCAAAATATAAAGCACGACTTGTTGCAAAGGGTTTTAAGCAACAACATGGTGTTGATTTTGAGGAAATCTTCTCTCCAGTGGTCAAGATGACTACTTTGTGCATGTTGCTTGGATTCGTTGCAATGGAGGACTTAGAGCTAGTCCAAATGGATGTGAAAACAGCTTTCTTGCATGGAGATCTTAAAGATGAGATCTATATGGAACAACCAGAGGGTTATGTAGTTCCTGGCAAGGAAAGTCTAGTTTGTAAGCTCAAGAAGAGCTTGTATGGACTTAAACAGTCTCCTAGACAATGGTACCAAAAGTTTGATGCTTTTATGAAGTCCCAAGGCTATTCTCGGAGCAACGAGGATCATTGTCTCTACACAAAGAGATGTTCTGATGGCAGCTTGATATGCTTCATACTTTACGTCGATGATATGTTGATTGTTGGGAAGTCCTCTTATGATTTGTCAATTCTCAAAAAGAAGTTGAGTCAGACATTTGATACGAAGGATTTGGGGGATGACAAACATATTCTTGGCATGCGCATTACTCGTGATAGGAGTAAAAGATGCATATACTTGTCTCAAAGTGAGTACATATCCAAAGTACTTCACCGATTCAATATGCAGGGTGGAAAGGCATTGAGTACACCTTTACCCACATATGTGAAATTGAGCAAGGATGACTGCCCCAAATCAGATGAGGAAAAGGAATTCATGACCAAAGTTCCCTATCAGTCTGCTGTTGGTAGTCTCATGTATGCTATGGTAGCTACGAGACCAGACATTGCATTTGCAGTGGGAGTTGTGAGCAGATATATGTCTAATCCTGGCAAGAAACATTGGGAAGCGGTCAAAATGATTTTGAGATATCTGAGTGGCACTAAGGAAAAGTGTCTATGCTTAGGTAGAGGGAAAGCATCCATTATTGGTTACACAGATTCTGACTATGCTGGGTGTGTAGACAATCGTAAGTCTACATCAGGGTACATTTTTCACTTTGCTGGATGTGCTATCTCTTGGAGATCTCGTCTTCAAGAATGTACAGCTGTTTCCACCACAGAAGCAGAGTATGTTGCAGCAAGTGAGGCATGTAAGGAAGCATTGTGGCTTTCTCGTCTTGCTTGTGATATGGGTTTGCCTCAGCATGTACCTCACTTGCTCAATGATAGTCAGAGTGCCATTGCTTTGGCTAAGAATCCAGTCTATCATGCAAAGACCAAGCATATTGAGGTGAGGTATCACTTCATTAGAGATTGCTTAGCCACTGAGAGCATTATTCTTGAGAAGGTTCACACTCGAGATAATGCTGCAGATGCTTTGACTAAAGCTCTACCACAGGATAGCTTTCGACACTGTTGTCACTTGATGGGGGTTACTTGATTCTTGATCTTACGCAGTCACTTGTATACTGTGTAACATGCCCATCAGGTGGGAGGTATAGTTTGTATACTTACACTCAGGTATTCTTTATCATTCTTTCTTTTTTCTCCCATAGTTACTCTGGCCATATTGGCCTTTAGTGGGAGATTGTTACCGTTAGTGTCCATGTGAAAGGCCAAATGGCCATCGGACACTTCTTTGTATATGTTCTTTAATAAAACATATAGTGGTCTGGTCAGTCACGGACTGTAAGTTCGACCGCATTTGTAAGACCTAAGAAGTCTGTCTTCGTGCTCCCTGTGTAGTGTGTTTTCTGCGTATTCTACAGCCTCTGTGCGGAGAATAAACCTCCTTTGCCTTGGGAACTTGATCTCTTTCTTTGACGTGGCTTCTTTCTCCATCATGTGTCCTTCATCATCTTCAACTTCATTACCTTCTTCATCCAACTCCACCAATGTTGCTTTGCCTCCTTTGTTTTTTGGCGGAATAAACCTCCTTTGCCTTGGGAACTTGATCTCTTTCTTTGACGTGGCTTCTTTCTCCATCATGTGTCCTTCATCATCTTCAACTTCATTACCTTCTTCATCCAACTCCACCAATGTTGCTTTGCCTTTGTTGATTGATTGTGCTTCATAGCTTGATGAAGATCTCCCCCTCCATGGTGAGTTCATGCTTGAACTATCTTCATTGATGGAACACCTTGGGCCGCTTAGCTCTAGGTCGATTTGTTCTTCATCATGTCCATGCTTTTCTTCTTCATAGTCTTGCATACAATCATACTTCTTATACCAAGGGAGTAGCTCATCAAATGCTACATCCCTTGATATCCTCAAGTCCTTTGTGTTTGGGTTGAAGCACCTGTAACCTTTATGATCATTTGAATATCCTAGAAACACACACTTTTCTGCCTTTGGTTGTAGCTTGTGCCTCAATTCACTTGGCACATGTACATAACAAGTACATCCAAATATCTTCAAGTGGGAAAGATCAGGTTTCTTACCATAATAGGCTTGATATGGTGTCAAGCCATGGATCCCTGAGGTAGGAGCCCTATTCATTAGATACACGGCAGTATTTGCTGCATCACTCCAAAACATGTTAGGTACATTCATCTCATTAAGCATTGCTCTAGCGATCTCGGCAATGTATCTATTCTTTCTCTTTGCTACTCCATTTTGTTGGGGTGTGTACCTGCATGTTACTTGCCTCTTGATGCCTTGATCCATTAAAAAATCAGAAAACTCATTTGAGAAATATTCTCCCCCTCCATCGGACCTTAGCTTCTTGATATATGTACCTGTTTCCTTCTCTACCATTGCCTTGAATGCTTTGAAACATGTAAACACATCTGATTTGTTTTTTATGAAATAAACCCAAACCATCCTTGTGCAATCATCTATAAAAGTGACAAAGTACTTGTTACCTCCAATGGATTGCTCTTTCATTGGCCCCCACACATCTGTATGTATCAACTCCAATGGATGTTGGCTTATGTAGCCACTCTTCTTGAATGGAAGTCTCGCTTGCTTCCCTAGTTGACAAGATTCACATAAATGCTTCATACCTTGTCCTTGGAAGTTGGGAAGACCTTCAACCAGCCTCTTGAATTGCATTTCCTTCATTCTTTGTATGTTGATGTGACCTATCCTCTTGTGCCACAAGTCCAACTCCGAAATCCTCTTGTTTCCATATGTGAAGTAGACATGTTGAGTAGAATGAGAATTTACCTCCAAAGTGAAGAGTCTCCCTTGCTTCTTTCCTCTTGCTATGACCTTGTAGCCTTGCTTAGGGTTCTCCACAAAGCATCCACCTTTGTTGAACCTTACTTGATAGCCTCTTTCAACCATTTGCCCAACGGACACCAAGTTCTTTGTGATGGTAGGTACATGCAAGACATCCTTGAGACATCTTCCTTCCTCCTTGTCATCCAAAGCTACATCTCCAACATGGGAGATCTCATGGGCTGTATCATCACCTGTTTCTACATGTCCTTTACCTTTGGGAACATGTAGATTAGTAAACCAAGAAGCATTGCAACTCATATGGTTGCTACATCCACTATCAATATACCAAGTGTTATCTACTTTGCTTGAATTCCCATTCATGTGCATCATCAAGAGATTGTCATTTTCTGAACTTGTAGAAGCATAATTACCTTGGCCTTTGTATGAAGAACCTTGATTATAGTTCCTTTGGTTTCCTCCTTGGTAGCAATCTCTAGCATAGTGGCCAAACTTGCCACATATGTAACATCCTTCGCCATCTTGATTCCTGTTTTGTTGATGTCGTCCTCCTCTTCCTCTTGATCTTCCTCTCCCTCTTTGTGATGAGGTGCCTTGGTCATGTCCTTGATTTCTTGAGTGGCCTTGCCTTCCTCCAAACCTTCCTTTGCCCCTTCCTTGTCCTTGTCTTCCTTTGCCCCTTTGATTACCTGCATAGAAAACTTGTGCATCTTTGCTTTTAGTTGAACTTCCACCTATGTTCATTTCTTCGGTGACCATGAGAGCAACCAATTGCTCAAAATCGGGAAGATTATCCCTTACATAAACTGAAGTGGTAAAGGGTTTCCACTTCTCATCATCTCTCAAACCATTGAGAGTATAAGCCACAAGATCGTCATCGTCTACGTGGCTTCCAATGGATCCCAATGCATCTGATAACTCCTTGACCTTAAGTATGTAGTCATTTATGCTACTCCCTGAGCTCTTCCTAAGGTTGTTGAGCTCATTCTTGAGTTGGATCTTCCTTGCTTTGGTGCTTGTTGAATAAA
The DNA here is from genome assembly GCA_020310875.1 of Ceratopteris richardii. Lineage (NCBI taxonomy): Eukaryota > Viridiplantae > Streptophyta > Polypodiopsida > Polypodiales > Pteridaceae > Ceratopteris > Ceratopteris richardii. Next base: position 152,832,688 of record CM035409.1, read on the forward strand.
GCCTTTCAAGTGTCTCCCATACCTTCATGCTTGAATCCAGGTCTTGGATATGGCCGATCATGCTATTGCTAATGTGTTGGGAAAGAATAAAGATAACCCTCTTGTCTCTTTCATTCCATTCCCTAAAGGCCCTTCTCTGGTCATTGGTTGGATTCTCATCCAACCTAGGTCTTGGTTCACTTCCACTAATCAACCCCCAAAGGCCCTTGCCCATAAGATAGTTGGAGACCCTAAATCTCCATGGTTGATAGTTACCTTTGTCTAGCTTTTCAATTTGAGTGTTGAAGTCTCCCATATCTAGTCTTTGATACTTGACCTAGCCCTTGGCTAATGCTCCAATGTGTGTAAAATGAAAATGAGGCTCTGAGGTTACCTCAATCCAAAGCTTTCCTTAGATGGACACCTTGTGCTCTTGCAAATTTGAGTAGAATAGCTCCCCCTTGATGTGAGCTACCTCCAAGAAGCTTTTGTTGATGCAACTCTTCAACCACCAACTCCAAGAGGTCCTCTTGCTTGTATGTGATACCTCCAAGATGCCCAAATGCTCTGATACCACTGATGGGGGAAGTATCTCAACCCCTAAGCAACGATGAAGCGCGAATGACCTCCACAGGTATCCTTCTTTGACCTCTGCACACCAAAAATGCTCTTACTCAGAGCTTATGCAGAGAACTCCAGTGAGCTTTTGTAGACCTGTAGTAGACACCAAGGGCTTTCCAACAAATCAAATTTCACTTGAAATGGATGCTTACACAAAGAGAAACAATGTCTACAACATGAGCTAGTTGAATGCTCACAACTGCTAGTCAAGCAGAGACCTCACTTCACTCCAGCAATCTTTTCTCAGAGATTATACAGAGAATGAATCTCAAACTTGAGTCAACTTTAGAGCACTCTAATAGCTACCTAATGACACCAAAAACATAGCAAATGGATACATAGAGAAGGAGAACCAGCCCTTACAACAGAGAGCAAAATATTTCCAACAGAGCCTACACAAAGAGAGAGATATCAATCACACAACTTCACTAAAATGAATGTTGCTCCCAGCTTACTCAGAGAATGCTCCAGAGAATTGGTAAGCATAAAATAGACTCTTATAGCTATCCAATGAGACAAGAATTACATCAAATGGATACCATATGAGGGAGAACCAATGCTAACAACTCAGGGGTAGAGAGTTGCAACACTGCCTGCGCACACACATAGATATGCCTACTAAAAGAAAACAAACAAGCAAGCAAGGGGGTTGCTTAAGCAAGGGGCTTGCTTATCACAACTCCAGCACTTAGTGCTCACTTTACATGAGCTAAAACTCCAAGAAGATGGCCCAAAAGAAGTCGGGATACATGCTCCTTTTATAGTGAGAGGTGTGCCCCTAAAATCTAGGAACTACCTTTCCAAATCAGCCTCCTAACTTGGAGGAATTAGTTGAGATAACTTGGGGAGTGGTTGAGTGACTTTTCTTGATGGAATCTCGTGGCTTTTGGCTTCCTTTGATTGCTCCACATGTCCATAAAAGATTCCCCACGAATTTTAGCTTGAAGCTTGACTTTTAACAATCTGTTTATGAGGTAAGTGGCAGTAGAAACACTTTCTGCCCATAGATAGTTGTTGATATATTTAGGTAGTGATGTGTGTGAACACTCTAGGACCGCCGGGGCACTTTTTTCCCTCTTTAGGAGGTTTTTTTCCCCTGGCTTGTATATACACATATTGCCCTAATGGGCTACTTATCTTTGTACATTCTCTAGTAATACATTCAGTCTTGTGTGTTGTGCTCCAAGCTTCTTCTTCTTCCTTGTGTTGTTCGCGTGCTTCCGCAGACGTCTATCTCCAACAATTGGTATCAGAGCAGGTTGTCGCTTCTTCTAGGGTGCCGTCGACACTCCTCCGTTTGCAGTCTCAGATTCGCACGAAATTTGGTGAGCATATTCAGGGTGTTTTCGAGATCAAAACAGCTTTGCTGTGTTGTGCCGAAATCGCGATCTGAGCTCGTTTCGGCCTCCGAACGCACTATCGCAACGCTTGTGCAGGCTATTTCGTCCTTTTGTGCCAAAGGTATATACCAGTTTCTGTTCGCCAGTTTAAGCGTCTCGAAGTCTGCTACAGGTCTAGCAGAACTCGTCTGGGCAGTTATGTTCAACTTTTTGAGATACAGTCAATTTTCTGCATCAAGGTATTTTAGTCACTGGCCATGGCTGAAAGTAGTGATGTATTTCGTATGTTGGCTGTTGAGGATAAGTTGGATGGTACCAACTACCCATTATGGGCTTATATGATGCGACATGTACTGGTTGCAAAAGGATTGTGGAACATTGTGCAAGGTGTTGAAAGACGTCTTGTTACACCTATAACGACAGGTACTGCAAATACAGGTGTTGGAGCTGATGAAGATGGTGTCGAAGATGATATTCCGCAGATTCCTGTTCGTGCTGCTGTTTCTGTTGCACCTACTACAGAGCAGATTCGTTGGGATGGCAGAGATGCCCAGGCACATGCATTGATAGCCTTGTCTGTCAAACGTGCCATTATTCCTCACATTCGCTCTTGCAGAACAGCAAAGGATGTTTGGGATACACTTACCACTTTGTACCAGGCTAGGAATGAGGCTCGTGTTGCTTACCTCTGAGAACAGTTGGAGAGTGAGCACATGAATGAAGGTGATTCTATGGACAGTTTTCTTACAAAGATCAAAGACCTGAAGGAACAATTGATTTCTACTGATGAGGTTATACCAGATAGCTCACTTGTGCAGACCGTTCTGAATGGTCTTCCTGATTCATATCAGAGTTTTGCCTCTACTCTTCGGTTGATGATGAAAGGCAATCCGAATGCCTTGTCATTTGAGGAATTAGTCTCTGTTCTGTTGCAGGAAGATCAGTCCAGGCAGATTAGGTCCATTATGCGTGTTGCAGATCAAGCTTTCCTGGCTAGTCAGAAGGGCAAAGGAAAATGGAGCTCTTCTACTAGTAAGCAGAAATCTGCAAATGCTGCACAATCGAAGAACCCGGATAAAGATGAAAAGAAATCAGAAAAGCAAAAATTGTTCTGCAAGGACTGTAAAGGAAATGATCATATTATAAAGAACTGTCCAAAACTGGCTGCTAAAGAGGCAAAGAAGAAAGAGGCTGGAATGGTTGTTGCAGAGGCCTCTACACCAAAAACAGAGTCTGCAAATCTTGTGCAGGAAGAAGAATGGGCGTTTACTACTGTCTGCAGTTTTGACCCATCTTCACATGATCAGTGCATGTCTGCAGTAGACTCAGATGTTTGGTACTTTGACAGTGGGGCGACCAAACATATTACCTCGCAGCGTAGTTTCTTCTCTTCACTCGAGCCTGCCCCTACAGGGAATAGTGTCACATGCGCCAATAACTCCTCTTATCCTGTTATGGGAGTTGGTAAGATCATTCTGACTACTGCTGATGGTAGTTCTTTCACTTTGTCAGATGCTTTATTTGTGCCAGGGATCAAAAGGAACCTGTTATCAGTTTCTGCATTAGCCAAGATTGGCTTGGTTGTGAAATTCGTTGATGACAGGTGTACAGTTCATGATCTCTCAAATGGCGATGTGATTATTGCTTCTGGCATTTTATGTCGTGGGCTGTATAAGCTCATAGACTATGAAAGATCTGTGAATGATTCTGCATGTGCAGTTCATGATTCTCAGGCTATGTCAGATGCAAAGCTTTGGCATGCACGCTTTGGTCATCTGAATTTTGCTAGTTTGTTACGCCTGCATAAATCTGAAATGGTGTCCTCTTTGCCCAAACTTGAGGCACTTGGAAAACATGTTTGTGAAGGCTGTATTTTGGGCAAAATGCAGCGTTCTTCCTTTCCAAAAGATGGTTCAGTTCGGGCTACGCAGAAATTGCAGCTTGTACATAGTGATGTCTGTGGTCCTATGCAGACACCCTCTTTTGGAAATTACCTTTACTTCGTGACTTTCATTGATGATTTTTCCAGGCATGCATGGGTATATCCACTCAAAGCAAAGTCCAAAGTGTTCATGTGCTTCAAACAGTTTTTGGTTTTAGCTGAAAATCTGTCAGCATGTAAAATGGGCACCCTCCGTTCTGATCGAGGGGGGGAATATATGTCTTCAGATTTTAATGCATTTCTAGCTGAACGTGGGATAAAACACCAGTGTACAGTGCCGTATACACCTCAACAGAATGGAGTTGTTGAACGAAAGAACAGGTCACTCATGGAGATGGTGAGGTGCATGGTCAAAAGTCAGGCTTTACCACATAGTTTCTGGCTTGAGGCTGTCATGTGTGCAGCATATGTACTGAACAGGTGTCCCACTAAAACATTGCAGTCTATCACTCCATATGAGGCTTGGCATGACTGCAAGCCATCTGTTGCTCATCTGCGTGTTTTTGGTTGTTTGGCATATGCATTAGTGTCTGAACAACATCGCAGAAAATTGGATGATAAGGCAGTAAAATGTATTTTTGTTGGGTACAGTTCTGAAAGTAAAGGCTATCGTCTGTATCATCCACAGACTAAACGCATTCTGGTTAGCCGTGATGTTGTCTTTGTGGAAGATGCTATTCAGCCATTGCTTTCATGTACTAAGGAGACATTTGTTAGCTCCAAAGACATGTATGATACTTTGATGCCTCTTTTTACAGGTGGACAGGCTAGTGCTGGTCCTAATGAGGCAACTTCTCAGCCTTTGCAGGTTTCATATGATGATGCAGATCATTCCATTTCTGATGCAGATTTACATGATGCACTTGTTGATGAGAGAGCTGATATTGAGCAGGCAAAAACTATGCCAAAATGGTTGGTGCAGACTTTGCGTGACAGCAAATTAGATGCACCTTTGTCATATCGTACTCGTTCAGGCTCTCATAGTGCCTCCTTTGCCCCTGCCCCTACATCAAGCATGAGCGATCCCCTGCCCCTACATCAATACCCCAAAGACACACCAAATATACAACACAACCAACAATTACTACCATGGAATCTTCCAATAGTTTACTAGGGTAGACTTTTACTATTTGGATACCAAAGTGGTCAATGAAGGCAATCCCTCATGCTAGATAAATCTGGGTGCTTAGACCTGTTTACATGCTTGAATTGCCACATACTGAGCCCTAGATTTGAAGTAGTGCTCACATGCAGTCACCCCACCAACACTGAGGCTGACGTACACCATCACAAGAGGAGCACATGCATCATCACTTAGGAGTAATTGGAAATGGGTGCCTAAAAAACCTCAAATGTGGGTAGAATTTCTTGTAAGCTCTAAAACTCATCCATGTCAAGACATGTAATCCCACTAGGAAAATGTGGATAGTCGAATTCTGCAATAAAACCCCAGACCCAAACTCTATAAATACCCTTGAACAAGGATAGATGCATTTGGAGTTTACTGTACATCCAGATTATGCATCTGGGAAGTTAACTAAACTTCTAACTCCCATGCACATTCACTTGGTGACAATTGACTAACAACTAACTTGCACACATGTCATGTTGGTATTGCAAGAGGAACAAGGTTTCATCTCTTCTTTGTTGCAATCCTAATGTGATCTTCTTCTTCTAGCAGATAAGCAGTCATCAATTACCATCACACTCATGGCTGATACAGCAGACAGGAGTTCACATGCAAGGATGAATCAACCATCAATCAATATGGAAAAATTTCCTGTTGAAGTGCCATTGACTGAGCAACCAACCAAATTCCATCACATCCATCAAATACCTATTCAAGTCCCACCTACAAGGTTGACATAAAAAGTTAGTGGACATTCTCATTGGTTTAATGAGACGCCAAGGCAATTAGGAGAGGCTACATATATTTCGGAATCAAAGTGAAAATTTGATAATGTTTGGGGAAGATTTTAGTTTTTCTCATGAGAGTTCGAGAAACTCCAAAACACCCCTGAGCTCCAAGTCATTTGGCAATGTGAGAGGTTGGCAGAGTGTTTTCGTGCACCTTTATCGGAATCAGATTTCAAAAGATGCTATTATCTTGTATCCACCTTGCAAGCTAGTGGTGTAAGGGATCGACTACGAAATTTTGTCATTCCTTCCTTGTTGCAGAACAATGATCTAAGAAATTCGAGCTCACTTTGGATTTAGTCAAAGAAGCACTCAACATGTATGTTAAAAACATACCTTTGGACAAAGAAACCTTAGTACAAGATAATATGAAGGTCAAGCTCAAAGATATGGTTGCTCTAACACCTAATGTTTCCATACCGCTTTGTCTTTGCATGCAACACTTCGCAATTCAAGGTCAAGAATGATTCACTCAGCCACATACGAGAATTTGGTTTAGTCTCTATTTGTGAGAGATAGGCTCGCTAACTATCAAGCTTCCCATTTGTATCATTGAGCAATTATATGAAGCTAATAAGAGGTGGTTTAGGAAAATAGTTTTGAACGGGTCCTGTGTAATTACACACATTGTACATAGGTGCTTATTGTACAATGTGCCCATCCAACATGCTCTTACCTGTTTAAGGGTCATCAATCTTCAGCTCACCAATCTAAGAGAATGTAAGACACTATTCCATGTGTTCAACCATGAAGCATTGTCATGAACCCAAATATATCACCAATAGGAGAGGGCACGGTGCCACCATTCACCATTTGAATTTCTCGATTGGGTTCTAAAGGAATTACACAAGCAAAACCTTCTCCTCCAACTCCGACATCATATTTTGAATTCACCTCCATCTGAGACATTGAAGGGGTAGGAACATTTGATTTTGAGTCTTTCTTACATACCACTCAACTTTCAGATATCGAGTTCTTTTCAGACATAGAGGGTCCTAGCACCTCCACATAAAGGTTTGGACAAGCAAGAAGAGAATGTCACATACATTGGGAAAAAAATGGATGATAGACACAACAACAAGGAACACAAGAAGGCCAAGAAGAGCCAAAACACAAATATGAGGAGGAAGAAACTGAAGCTCTAGCTGACACTACAATAATCCAAAGATTGTGTGATATTATAACACAAGTACAGGAGAGAACTAGGCTCTCATCACAGGGAAGTCAAGTACTAGTCAATCAAATGTTGGCAGAAGAAGATGTTGAACCCCGGCTCATAGAGTCATTCAACCTACTAGCAAAAACATGTGGCATTATTGAGGCTATTCGCACAATGATGCAACCTAATCCTATGCAATACAATCAACAAAGGTTACATACACTCCACAACAGGTAAAACTATTCACATTAAAGTTACCTCCCTAGCCACCACAACATCGGACCTAGAGAACATCACCTGACTATAGATGTGGATATCATTCCTGTCACCAAAGACACCACCATTTTATCTGTTCCCTCATCTCCTATTCGCATCACACAACCCACTATAAAAATCACCACCAAATAGCCTGTATTCACCTTCTGCGAACCCATGTCCCACTCGTCCCTTTTCTCATCCTTCCTCAGCCCATTGTTCACCACCACATCCACCACCCAAATCTTAGAACCAAATAATAGATCAACCTGCCACCCACCAAGTCATCATTGGTCAACCAACCCTACAATGAGTTCTAGGACAGCCACCCCCCACAACAAAATCTACATTTACATTAACCCCTCTCACAAGTTACCCTTCATTCAACCCTTGGTCCATAACTTCATCTCTATCCCCATCCCAAGCACCAGAAACGGTCCTTCCTCAGTTTTTCTACGTCTTTTGTAAAAACTATGCTCCAAGTCTCTAAACCATTCAAAGGCCCCTTACACAGCATATCACTCGTGTATTCACACCTACCACAGACACAACACCTTCCATACCTATCTTTAGGGTAGACACCTCACACACTCTCACATCTGACCCCATGGACATATCACCATCCACGACACCCTCCCTAACCACCACTATTTCACCAATTAACATCCCCACATCACTCACATCATCAACTACCACAACATTAGGCACAACATCCACTAACCCCATCCCCACTTCCCAACCCCCTACATTACCATTTATGCCCATTGCATCCATCTAGGTTAATCATGCATTAGACATGATGATTCATTGTGCCACTCAATTGAGAGGTGAGTATCAAAGGCTAGAAGAATGCAACCACGCACTTCAAGAAGAATCACTTCAATTGCAAGCACAAGTGTCTACCCTCGAAAAGGACATCATAGAGCTTCAACATCAATATCAACTCTTACAATAGTCCCACACAGAAGTTGAGTCCAATCTCCAAGAAGCAAGTAAGGAAGCAGAAGACCTTCTACAGTCACAAATGGAATGTAATACAAAAGTCCAGTGCAACATGGCTTTAATCCACATACATTTAGTGGTTTCATAGTAGGAGAATAAGAAACTGAAACAACAAAATAAAGAGAACCTAGAGGCAGCCATAGAGAATACTCTAGGGGCACCCAAGAGTACCTCTAAATTTTAGTTTGTTCCTTTTGAAAGTATTTGAATAATTCTAGAAGACTACACAAAATTACTCACGGCACATGAACAATTGTCCGAGTAGGTTGGCCAACTCCAACATTGTCAAAGAACCAATCACAATCACAACAACTCCACCCGTACCATCACCACAGTAATCAATGCATGAATCAACCGACTTAGTGGCCTTACAATAGCAGATTATAGAATTGCGAATGAAACTTTTACAATATGAGAGGCCCCCATCCCCACCTGTGGCCCCAACATAAGAAGATGAGCCCCAACCTGTACTAGGAGGCAAAATCATAAAAGAGGGACAAGAGACATTGGAAGCCCTACATCCCCCATGGCTAAAGCAGGTAGAAGACATTGGATGCACTCATGAAGACTGCATAGTGGTTCAGATGCATGCCATGAAAGCTATAGAAGAAACCGTTCTCCAATTATCTTATTTCCATAATTTAGCCCATTGGCGGCTGATCATCACCTTAGAACTATAGTATCGGCTGTATTTTGTGATTCTTGCTTATTACAATGTAGGGATTCAGAGAGTAACTAGGAAAACCCGCACTTTTTCTACACAATTATAGCCCAAGGATTTACAACCAATAGCACAAAAAGATACCATTTTTCAACCAACTTGGTGGAAAAATCTTCTAAAAACTTATCATGAAATGTTGCACACATGGAACAATGTGCCTCTTCATCTTCTGTACAATACATGTTATGGACCAGTCCCTAGGCACAGATCGTGGAAAGCTTTTGCCATCAAAGTATAGAATAACACACACTGCAAGGAATGGGTCAACTATCTATACATTGCACCACCGCAGGGACCATTGTCTATATCTTACATGATGGAAACTATACATCACTGGTCCCTCGATTAAAACCTATGCCGGATATCATGGCACAAATTATGTTGAAGATTCTTGACATGGTGTGAATTTTCTTCAAAACCTTTTGCAATGCACATGCCCCACATATTGCCCTTCTTGGCTTTACAAATGGTAACTATGATCTTTTGTATGATATGAGCACTACCCCCAGCATTTTTGTGGCTTATACATGGCATGGCTACATCTGATACCTCCCAACTTGCTATAAACAAACTTTGGAGGATATTTTTAGTATAGGTTTCTAGGAGAATCAAGTTTTCGTTCCTAAACCCACACATATTCTTCATTTATTTGCATGCGAGCAGACCACGTATTCATAATACTATACCACACCACACCCAGAGATCTCCAATGTTATCAATTGGGGTGCACTACAATTTGACCTTGCGAAAGGACTATGAGTACAAGAACATGAACTTGCAATGGATATCCTCTAGTATTACATTGACCATCCTACCAAACAAAGGTCTATTAGGGATGAAAAACACAAGAGAGGGGGGAGTATTGGTCAACAAAGGCAAGGATCTAATGAACAAACACAAGGATATAGAGAAGAGCAACCAAGAAAAAGTAGACAAGGGACACAAAGATGATCTAGCAAATAGACCAAAGGTTTTGTTTTTCAATTGAAACAACCATCCAATAGTTATTTTCATCACTCCACCACCTTGTAAATCCATTTTTGATTACTCCAACTCCATTTTGTTCAAGCCAAGGAGTTCTCAAGCTTGAGGAGTATTAGAAGTATCTACACGCCGATTTTCATGATTTTTAGACTCCGTTTGAGACCTCGCATAAGCCTTGGAACCTAATTTTTAAGTAGGTGGGACACTAGTTCTAGGTAGGGCCAAAGCTAGTGAAAACTATAAAAAGAGCTAGAACACTCATTTTTGAGGTTAGCTAGTTGGAGAGTGAACATAGTATTGAGAATTGTATACTTTCTTGGAGCTTTCTAATAAAGTATTCCATTGTTCCACTCTTTGTCTTACCTTGTGTGTGTGTGTGTATGTGTGTGCATGCTTGTGTGCTTCTCACTCACTCACTTTGTGCACTTCACTTGTTTATGGTCATCATACCACCCTCACATCTTTGTGGATTGACAATCATGAGGTGGATCTACTCTTGTTGGTGCTTGCCATTGTGCTAGAATGACATAGACCTATATCGCAAGCAAGATGGGAAAGCCACAATGCTTCCTTACATGCCTCACTTGCTACAACATACTCTACTTCTATGGTGGAAATAGTTGTATTTTCTTGAAGATAAGATCTCCAAGAGATAAGACCTCCAAGAAAATGAAAAATGTACCATGAAGAAGACTTATGATTGTCTACGCAACCAACATAACTAGAATATGTGTAACCAATAATGGATGCTTTCCCTCTACCCAAACATATACACTTTTCCTTAGTGCCTCTAAAATATCTCAAAATCATGTTGACCACTTCCCAATGCTTCTTGCTAGCATTAGACATATATTTGCTCATAAATCCCACTACAAATGCAATGTTTGGTCTTGTAGCTACCATGGATTACATGAGACTACCAACAACACATTGATAAGGAATTTTGGTCATGAATTCCTTTTTGTCATATGATCTGGGGCATTCATCCTTGATCAATTTCATATATATGTGGGTAAAGGTGTACTCAATGCCTTTCCACCCTGCATATTGAACATGTGAAGTACTTTGGATATGTAATCACTTTGAGGCAAGTATATGCATCTTTTACTCCTATCAAGTCTAATGCACATGCCAAGAATATGTTTGGAATCCCCTAAATCCTTCATATAAAATGTCTGACTCAACTTTTTTTTGAGAATTGACAAGTCATAAGAGGACTTCCCAGCAATCAACATATCATCAACTTAAAGTATCAAGCATATCAAGCTATCACATGAGCATCTCTTTGTGTAGAGACAATGATCCTCATTGCTTCGAGAATAGCCTTGAGAATTCATAAAAGCATCAAATTCTTGGTACCATTGTCAAGGGGATTGTTTAAGTCCATATAAGCTCTTCTTCAGCTTACAAACTACTGTTTCTTTGCCAGGAACTACATAACCGACTGGTTATTCCATATAGATCTCATTTGTAAGATCTCCATGAAGGAAAGCAGTTTTCACATCCATTGGGACTAGCTCTAAGTCCTCCATTGCAACAAATCCAAGCAACATTCGAAGGGTAGTAATCTTGACCACTGGAGAGAAGATTTGCTCGAAATCAACACCATGTTGTTGCTTAACACCCTTTGCAACAAGTTCTACTTTTTACTTTGGAGAAGCACTATCTGATGTGAATTTCAGCTTATATACCCATTTACATGGTAAAGATTTCTTGAACTTTGGCAAAGGTACTAAATCCCAAGTACCGTTCTTGCGAATAGAATCCAACTCACTCTTCATGGTGTAGAGAGTACAGGTGTGGAAGCAAAATGAAAATAAGAGTGTACTCACAAAAGAAAGAGTGTGGGAGACTTAAGGTGAGTAGACCAAGAAAGAGGTGAACTCACATGGATTAGAAATGAGCCTGCCAAGAGCATGGAGTAGCCTCCTCAAGCTTCTAACCAAGTACAAATGGGGGGAGAGGCCCTCCCTATATAGATTCGAGAAGGGCTCTACAAAATACATCTCATGTGGGATAATTCCCCTCAAAGGAGAATGAATAAAATAGATAGAAGCAAATGGCAAGGTACCCAAATACAAAGGATATAATATAAAATTGAAATGGAATGGAAATGGAATACAAATAGAGTCACTCCAAGATACAAAAGGGAGATGCACTCTGATATTCTCAACACCCCCTTTGTAGCTCCATTTTGTAGAGTATGGAGGCTACTAGGGTATGAGAGAAAAGGACCACCAAGAATGTAGTAGCAGCACCACGAGGACCAAATAGGAAGTCTTTGTTGCAAAGCAAAGAGGCACAAAGAGGAGCCCCAAATTTTTCAAAATTAATGGGCATATTTTTCTTCTTCAAAATCTTAGGAATTCCCTAAAAAGCTATGTAAATGCACCAGAGGAGTCCTCTAGATGCATAGTCTCAAACCATTGTAATATATTCCTTGTAAAATAGTAGGAGAATAGAGATTAGTCAATAAAGTGCCGGTCACTTGCGTGAAAAGACCATTTTTTAGGTCACATGCATATAAGTCACTTGGTGACTCTTTGTAAAGACTTTTTGCCATTGTGAAGAAGGAGAGCTCCTGATTTTCGAATTTGCTTCTTTCTTGCAGATTTTCATCTCCTGTTTGATTTTCTATGTGTGTGTAATGATTGGAATGTGTGTGTAAGACTATTGTCTACACCTCCCCATCGTTTTGGAGCTATTGTAGTGTGTGTGTGTGAGCTAGTATGAGTTGTGGAGTGAGTGTGTGTGTTTCCCACCATTCACTGTTTTGGCCATAACTTGAAGTGTGCTTGTCAGAATTGAGTAAAATCACCTTTAATAGAAGCTTCTTGTCGAGAGCTTCGAAAGGAACCTACTATTGGATATATTCGGAGTTCTAAACTAGGAGATATCATCAATTTAGTGAAAACTATTGTAAGTGGTATCGCGGCAGACACTTTCAGTAGTTAAGAGAGTTAGAGGGATAGATAAGTCTTTTCTCATGCATGAGAGTTGCATCACTTCATTTTCCATCACTTGCACACGAGTCCTCATACACTTGGTTAGGTCGGTTCATCGGATTGATAATTAAGTGTGTGTCAATCCACCACTATATGCACTTGTGTGGCAACGAGATTTAGTCTCTTTGGCACAAGTCCCTAAGACCTCATGACTTAGGTACACACGTTTTTGGTGCCGTTGCTAGGAAACACACTCGACCAAGGTGCCTTCATGATGGTTATATCTCTAGAGTGACAAAATCGTACTTGTAGGAGTGAATTCGTTCAGTGGCAAGTAGTCCGACACTTCAGCACTTGTTACTTCACATCTCGGAGATGGGTGTAATGAGTTTTTAGGTTTAGGGTTTGGAGAGAGAGAGAAGAAAGAGTTAGGGTTAGGCTAGGAAGAGAAGTGGAATAGGAGTAAGTCAAAAATCATCAAGAAAATCCCAAAAAAGTTGTCAAGTTAGTGTAGTACATGCCTCAGTCACCAAAAAACTATAAAAACCAAAAAAGTTGTAGTCATTTCTCACTTGCTCAGTATTGGTATCATCTGCAACTAGGGACCAGTATTGCCTGAGTGGTATCACACATTTCAAGCCTCCAAATCTACTTAGTGAGCTCAAGGCCTAAGCATAGCCACCTCAAGGTAAGATACATGCAAATATTAATCTCAAAAATTTTGAAAAATTGCACTTACACGTGATTAAAGGCCCGAACGGTATCAGGGGTGGGATAGAGTGTTTTGAGGGATTCTCTTTGTGAAACAGGGTAGTAGGAGTGAAGAGGGGTGAGAGAAGAGCCAGGTGGTGAAAAAAGTTTTGAATTTGGAGGTGATTTGGCTGGAGTATCACGATCGGTTGAGTTTTTGGTATTGCGATACCAAAAATTCCCTTGTATCACGATACTCGCCGAAGATATCGACGGTTACCACTTGTGGTATCGTGATACCATTTTTGGTATCATATCACCTAGTTGGTATCGCGATTGCAAGTTGCCTAGTGGTATCGTATCGTGCAAAGTTGTGGTATCGTATCGTGACTTGCACTAGTATCGTATTGTGCAGTACTCAGGTATCGTATCGTGTCAAATTTCAATATCGTATCGCGAACTTTTTGGTATCATATCGTGCAAGGGTTTAGTATCGTATCACGCCAAGTTTGGTATCGTATCACCAGCTTCACTGGTATCGTATCGTCAGATTTCTCAGTATTGTATCGTGCCCTACAGTAGTATCGTATCGTCACTTCGGGAGGTATCGTATCGCATGTTGGCCATAGTATCGTATCGTCTAGTCTTCTAGTATCGTATCGTGGATTTCCCAAGTATCGTATCGTGAGCATACTTGGTATCGTATCATGCGGTTGAGCGGTATCATATCGCCAGCTGCATTGGTATCGTATCGTGGATTTCTCAAGTATCGTATCATGAGCATACTTGGTATCGTATCGTGACAAGGTCATGTATCGTATCATGCAGTGTTAAGGTATCATATCGCGTGACTTTACAATATCGTATCATGCCCTCAAGTGGTATCGTATCGCCGACAACCTGGTATCGCCTAGTGTAGTATCGCCAAAGTGGTATCGTCTAGAACTCCTTGAGCATTTTCAAGGGTGAAATTGAGGCATTTGAGGAGCCACTTAGGAAGAGTGTTAGAGGTCAAGAGAGCCCCACGAGGATGAATGAACTTGAGGTCAGGAAGGATTCTAAGTAGCAGGAGAAGTGTCATATCATCCGTAGGGAGTACCGCTCAGGTCAGTCACTGCTCTGTTTATTCAGAGACCTCTAGTGAGTCAGAGGAGGAGATACCCATGGCTTGAGAAGACATGCAAGGTCATGTTCCCAGAAGAAACTTCGTGTCTACGGTAGAAGGGGAGTACCGCACCTCTTTGCAATATGCGTCTACCAATGCACAGGAAATTTCGATCTTCCTGGACGGGTTGAATAGATCTGTTGCTAGGATGGTGACCTCCACCAATGCCACCATTGTGCCCAGACTAGCTGTCAAGTATGAAGGAGGAGTGTATATGGATAAGTTGGGTCACATCTATGTGGTGACAGAACACCTAGAATTAATCAATAAGAGAGGAGAATTGGAAGGACCAGAACATTCAAGGAGACCGAACCCTGAGGAGCTAGTGACTACCCCTAGAGGCAAGTCAGTGGTGACGCGGGTCTTGAGAGGGGACTTGATACCTCAAGATGACTACTTACTAGAAATTTATTTGATCCATGGAACATATTTGTTACTTCAAACTGACTCACCGACTCAAGGAATAGAAGAAAGTACGATGACATTTTACGAGTTAAAGGATCCGGAAGACGAGTCTAGAGTAACATACCTAGACAAGAACCAAAGAAGGTATTGGCTAGTGGATGCCATAGACAGAGCTCGATTGAAATACATGGGATTGCCTGTAGTCCCTCAACGAGAACAGGCAAGCACCTCTCAGAACCCCTTCGGAACACAACAAGAGGCGGAGCATACGATGTCGGGACAAACAAGCCAATGGAGTGTTCCGAACCGAACTCACGTGCAATTCACAACACCTGGAGTGCAAACACACAATCAGACCCACCCTGGAGGAGGAAATCAATACCAACCACCAGTAAGGCCATGACCACCAATAGGAGTGCAGCTTGGAATACCCCCAATTAGACTAGCAATCCCTGCCTTCCCCGTAATGCCTAGACAGCCAGAACCAATGAGAAGATTGAGACCTATTCAGGTGGCCAAATGCGTGAGGAATCATTATGATGGATTGGGAGAACCTCACGACCACATTGATGAATTTAAACAAGTTCTGAGAGCTGAAAAAGTATACGACTTCTTTGTGCAGGATGAGTCTTTTGGACTCACCCTCACAGGAACGGCTCTGACTTGGTTCCAATCTCTAGATCCCAATCAATTTGGAAATATGGAGCAATTCTTTCAAGAATTCATAGGGGAATTCACTAAGAGAGGGATTAAACACAATTCTGCATCTTTAATCCATAGTTTTAAACAGAACCCTAATGAAACCGTGAAAATGACTACCCGAAGATTCAACCAGTATGTGGATAGATGTCCTGTAGCAGAAAGACCTACGCAGCAAAAAATGATATCATTATTTTTGGACGGATTAACAAACAGAACTCTGAGAACATTAGTCTACATGAAGAGACTACAGATGTTGAATGAATGTCTGCAAGAATGTATCGACTTAGAGGACAACCTAGCGGATGATCTCAAAAGTACAAGCAGCCCTACTAAATCAGAAGACACTCGAAGCACGGTAACATCCAACTCCAGTACTGTAGAAGAATTAGCAAAGCTGGTAGCAAAGAAATTGGGAGTCCAAGGACAGAGAAATTATCAACACCCAGCCCTAAGGGTACCCATGCTGAGAAGATGTAGCTCATGTGGAGGTGATCACCCCACTCACATGTGTGTTCGAGGAGGAATAGGTGTACCTTAGACGTACCCTTATAATAGACAGCCCCATCAAGGAGCTGCATCTCATGGGGAGTACTATCCCTATGACGCTAACATGTCTGAGTATGAACAAACTTATGATCCACATTGCTACGGATACGAAGGATATGACAGTGTCTATGGACCAGAGGTGGCGACACTAATGTACACCACACCTAAGGCTCAGGCACCCTTAAGATCACCCCTCTGACCACCTGTGCCAAGAGGACCATGTTATAGATGTGGAGGAGACCACTTCATCAGAGAATGCACTCGGCCATACAACCAGCCACCTCTTAGGACATGGGAAGGATATTGTGGTGATTGTGGGAAAGAACATCTCTTCAGAGACTGTCCTAAAAATCCTAATAAGACTCAGGACACAGCACCTATTAATGTGATCGAAGTCATAGAAGCATGAGGAAGTGACAAGGAATACACAGTACCATTGAAGGCTATCACACCAGCACAAACAAAAGAGCAGGAAAAACCACAAGCAAAATCAGAGCAAAGGAAGGGTAAAAACCTAGAACCCAGAATTCAAGTTGTAAAAGATTCAGAGGACCTACATGAGAATACTGAAGTAACAAAGAGTCAAAAGTGGAAAGAAAGGAGAGAAAAACTTAAGGAAAAATGGATGAAAAACAAGAACAAGGAAGACAAGAGACATACGCGTAACAATAAGATATCAAAAGAACTTGAGATTCAGGAAGAAGTTTCTATTCCACCACAGTCACGAGAGCCAGAGAAACCAGGATCAATTCTAGCTGACCCAAAGGCGGATGATTTGGACATGTGGTTGAAAGCGTACCAAGCTAGAATTAAGACTGGACCGAATGTGGAACAACATGAAAAGCTTTACCCACAAGGAGAGTTAGAAAAAGAGAGGCTTGCTATATGCAGAAAACTCATAGAGGTAGCACAAGCAACCCTAGAAAAGACCATCCCAGCCCTCCCCGAGACAAGGATAGCGGAGGATCAATACAAGGATTGTGTTAAAGCCAAGGAAAAAGAACCTAAGGAGAAGAATGACAAATGAGCTAGTGAAAACCCAGGACGAACCTATGTCAACAATACCGGATTTAGAGGCTGACTGGCCAAAAGAATTATGGAATAGAATCTGAGAAGAGCAATGGAAGAGGAATGGAGTGACTAAACCTCCCTTTGAGGAATTAGATGTGGAAGTTTATCAACCAAGTCCCAACATGGAAGAAGTATATGAGGAAGTATTGAGACTAGACCAAAATAGGGAAGAAGCTCAGAGCATTTCGACCCTACCAAATTACATGGGAGAGTACGAAAAAGAATCCATGATATTTCGAGCCCCCACGGTATGAGGAAAAGGAAAAGGAATCTCAGATAAGAATTCACACAATCTAACAGAACTTAAAAAGACAAAAGTACAATGCCAACTGACTATGGAAGAACTACTCCGTGTTAAACCGCAATTATGGAAACAATTAGCAGGTCAACTGGAATTAGGGAAGGAGAAGGACGAAAAGGAAAACAAGGGAAAAGAAAACCCATCTAAGGTACAAATCCCAATGGATAAGGTTGGAGAATTTAGCGAAGGAGACGAAGGCAACACGTGTTTACCTGTCACCTACAATGGCTATATGACCAAAGCTATACTAGACACAGGAGCAGGAGTAGGAATTTCCACCAAGGAGATTTGGGAGAAATGGGGAAATCTTGCCTTACGACCCACTCGCATGAAGCTCCAATTAGCAGATGGTCATGTTGAAAAACCATTAGGGATATTAGAAAAGATCAAATTAACCACTTGTGGAGTTGAATTTGAACATACTTTAGCCATCTATCAATTCAAAAAAGCAAACAATTACGAGATGATATTAGGACGACCCTTTATGAGACAACGTAGGGTAGTGCAAGATTGGGGGTGAGACTCTTTATACCTTCAACATCAAGGAAACACCACCAAAATAAACTTGCATACCTTTGCGTACAGAGATGTGCCACCATTACAATGGAACCCCATACATAAAGAAGAGGATGATTTGTCTATCCATAGTGCTGGATCAAGCGATCAATCATGGATGCATGAGGACGCCCAATTATGGATGTGTAAAGAAGCCAAGAAAGAGGATAATAAAAGACAACTGTGGCCAATAGGACATCCTAACTACCGACCGGTAGAGGACCCAATGTATATGCCTCAAATCTTTCCTGATGAAACATTTGAACCACATGGATGGATGGAAATCTTAGCAACCTTGGATGTATGTGTGAATGAAGAAGTCCTGATGATGGATGAATGTGTGGACGAAGAAGGCTACGAAGTAAATTTGTACATGGTTGTCCTTCAAGAAGTAGAAGTAGGAGAAATATTGGAAAAGGAATGGAAAGAAGAATACAAGAGCATAGAGATGGACCCAAAGTTTGATTCAGAAGAATGTTACTTAGAAGCCTTTTGAACCAAAAATAAGCAAGAAATGACCAAAGTTTTAGCAATAGAAACAGCTCCCATAGTACTAAAGCAAGAGGAAAGTGTGAGTAAGATCAAACCAAATCCTGACCTTTTTAAGGTTCCGGAGCATTTTAAAAGGTACGAAGTAGAAGAGAGAAAAATAGCCATTCAAATGCCTAAGAGAGAAGCAAGAGAAGGAGAAGCATACGACAATAAGGAACAAACAAAAAAAATCATAGTAACGATGGAAGATGGAGAAGAAAGATGTACATACATAGGAAAAGACGTGTCGACCGAGGAGGAAGAGGAGTAAATACAGTTGATCCGAGAATATCAAGATGTGTTTGCTTGGACCTACAAGGATCTCAACGGTGTAGAACCCTCCATTTGTTCCCATAGAATACCAATGACATCGGAGGAAAAACCATCAAAACAACACCCTTACACCTATAAAGAGGTCTATGTTGCAAAAATAAAAGAAGAAATAGACAAGCTACTAGCTGCTGGATTCATCTATGAGATATAACATACTGAATGGGTATCACCACTAGTGGTTGTGCCTAAGAAGAACGGAAAACTCAGAGTATGCATTAACTTGAAGAAAGTGAATGCAGCCACTATCCGTGATAGCTACCCATTACCCATCACTGACCATCTATTGGAAAGAGTTGCGGGAAAGGAAGTCTATAGCTTCTTAGATGGATTCCCAGGATACAACCAAGTAGCCATTGCTACTGAGGATCAACATAAGACCGCATTCGCGACTGAATGGGGAGTCTATGCTTTCCGACTGATGCCTTTTGGACTCACTAATGCGCCTGCTACTTTCCAAAGATTGATGTGCCATGTTTTCAAAAAATTCCTGAAGAAGAGTATGGAAGTGTATGTAGATGACCTATGTACATATTCAAACCAAAGGCAAGATCACATTCCTGAATTGCGGAAGATATTTGATAAATGCCGACAATATAGAGTCTGCTTGAACCCCAAAAAGTGTGCCTTCATGGTAAGACAAGGGAAGATCTTAGGACACATAGTGTCTAGGAACGGAATATCTACAGATGAAGACAAGATTAAGGTCATTTTGGAACTTCCTAGATCAAAGAATGCAAAAGAAGTGCAAGCATTTATGGGACATTGTGGATACTACCGTCGATTTATCCACATGTACGCCATAATTGCCAAACCCTTGTATGGACTGCTGACTCAATTCACTTGGACTGAAGAATGTGAAAAGGCATTTAACGAGTTAAAAAGGTGACTTAGCATGGCCCCAATTCTGAAAACACCGAATTGGAACAAGCCTTTCCATATTCATGTGGACGCTTCAAATTACATAATAGGATGCATCTTAGCTCAGCCGACAGATGAAGGAAAATTGGATCACCCAATTGCTTATGCGAGTAGACAATTAAATCAAGCCGAGAGAAACTATAAAACTACGGAGCGGGAAGGATTAGAAATGGTGTACGCAGTAAAAAAATTTAGACACTATCTCCTAGCCAACAAATTCAAGTTCTTCATAGATCATCAGGCATTATTGTACTTAGTCAATAAGCCTTGTAACACGGGAAGACTGGTGAGATGGTTTCTGCTATTGATGGAGTTCGACTTTGAAGTAATTGTGAAAAAGGGAAATACCCATGTGCGAGCAGATCACCTCTCTAGATTGACACATGGAGAACCACCAAGCGGAGTACCAGACGATCTGCCAGACACTTATCTGTTCAATTTGGAAGTGTGTCCCAGGTGGGTAAAGAAGCTAATTCCAATACTCACTCATGGCCCACAACACTCGATTAATAAAGAAAGTACAAAGGAAATTCTACAATCACGTAACTTGCACATTATTGCAGGAAGTGTGTACTATAAAGAGCCCAATGGTATATTATTGAGATGCATTGAGGAAGATGAACAAATGAAGCTCATTGAACAAGCCCATGTGAACAAATGGAGGACACACAAAGGAACTCATGGAACTCTAAGAGAATTAAAATGGTTAGGAGTATACTGGCCTGATATGCCTAAAGATGTCCATGATTATGTTAGTAACTGCATAGAATGCCAGAAGACCATTCCAGAGGATCATACATCCTTACCTTTCTCAACAATAGCACCCAATTGGAGTAAAGCATTGGTGAAATTCCTAAGGACAAGAGAACATGAGGAGGGAATTAGCTTGGCAAGGAAGCGATCCCTGGAGGAAATGAGCAAGGATTATGTAATCATGGGAAGACAATTGTTCAAGAGGGGAAAAGATACTCAGTTACGGTTATGTGTGCATGAAGGAGAGTACTTGCCCATATTAGAAATGGCACATGCAGGTGCTGCCAGAGGTCATTTTTCTACCGAGAGGACAGTAAAAATGATCCTATTCGCGGGCTTGTGGTTGCCAACTTTACATATGGATGGGGAAACCTATGTACAAGTTGTGAGACATGCCAAAGGGCCAAATACCCGATTCGGCGAGATGACATGCCTTTGAGACCTATGGTTTGCGCTAGAGCCTTTTCCAAGTGGGGTATAGATTTCATAGGACCCATTAACCCACCAGCCAAAGGATCACATGCCGAATACATAATAGTCACTACAGATTATTTGACTAAATGGGTGGAGGCAAAGGCTACTAGAAGGAACGATGCTGAAACCACTGCCAAGTTTCTTTTTGAGCATATATTCACTCGTTTCGGATTACCAATTGAGATTGTTAGTGACCGAGGAATGCATTTCATTAATGAAGTAATAGAGTCTTTAATGAATGAGTTCTTAGTGATCCATAAAAAATCAGCCCCATATCATCCTCAAGCCAATGTTCAAGCTAAAAGTTCCATTAAGGTGTTATGCACAGTATTGACAAAGATAGTCAATGGTGGAAGGTCAGATTGGGACAAACAATTGCATCATGCAATTTGGGCCTTCCGCATTGCTTACAAGATTGCCATTGGAACTACCCCATTCAATCTAGTGTATGGACAGAACGCAATCCTACCAATCAATTTTTTAGTACCCACTTTGAGAGTAGCCCAGCAGTATGAATGGACAGGACATGAATTATCCAAGCAACTAGACCAAATTGAGAAGCTTCATGAGACTAGAATACAAGCAGTTGCAGGGATTTATGCGGCCAAGAGAAGGCAAAAGGCATATTATGATGCACACATAAAAGACAAGGGACTAAAAGAAGGAGACTTGGTCCTAGTCTACACCTTGAAGCAACATGCCAAGAAATTACAAAAACGCGGATATGGACCTCGAATCATCAATAGGATTTCCACGAGTGGAGCAGTTAATCTAGCTACTCTAGATGGAGATATTCTTCCTAACTACATAAGTGGATGCCGAGTAAAACGATATATGGAGCCATTGATAGATGAAATGCTAGCACGCCTCGTAGGTGCGCAAAATAGAAAGAAAGAGGAAGAACGGATTAGAGAGGAGGCACGGCAAGAATCCTTAGAGCGTATTAAGAAACGGAAGGAGTGGATAAAGCAAAGAGATGAACAGTATCTACAAGGAGCAGAGCCTATTCCCATGTCTAATTAACAGGTTCATAAGTCCGACACGACAAATTTCAACATGTCCCGGCCTTACTTAAACCTAGGAATTGGAACAACGGAGTACCGGCTGATAGACGCCTTGATAGACTCAGGAGTAGGACTCAGTTGCATACGAAATATGGTCACCCCAGATCTTCAAACGATTATGACACCCACGAAAGCACATATGATAGGAGTTGGAGGTCAAGCTATAACATGCATTGGAGAAGCCGTAGTATCCCTCCACCTAGGAAATTCAACTATGGAACAACGAGTCTTAGTATGCAAAGATGAAGACCTACTAGAGAACTTGATCCTAGGACAAGACTGGATCATTGAGAAGGACGTAAGCATCCACCTAGCTCAAGGATACATTTCAGCCAAGATAGGGCGCAAGGAAGTCTTTAGTCTATTAGGAGAAAAAACCTCTCAGGGACCGAACATCATCAACAGTGTTATGCAAAGTAGGGAAGAACAGGTAACACAAGATGCCAGCACAAATCAAGTAGAAACAGGTCTTACAGAAGAAGGGAACTCAAAACCCAATGTATCCAAAGAGAAAGAAGATTCATCCTACTTGACTGGTGAACAAAAGAAAACCGAGGAAGACAATACTCTTAGAGACTTCGACGAACAACAACAATCAGCAACCTGGAAATCCACCATCAGCTACTCGCAATCAAGGAATCTTAACTTCAAGTGGGTTCGAAAGGATCGGGTGAAGGAACCAGAAAAGCCAACGTAAGTGAATGTCATTTCGTATAGGGCCAACAAGAACATTTGACGTCAGAACCAAAACGACTCTTACAAGTATGGCGTCCTAAGCCTTTGATTGAAGCTCAAAAAACACGACAACAAATGTGGATTCCTAAGAAGGTCAGACAAGTGGCCATTCAGGAGATAGACACGCACAGGGAAACGCTATATCGACACAACAGTACCATAGGGACTAACGAACCCCGTTGCAGATACCCTACGAGAAGGTACCCCACCACTCAGATATCAACAATGAGCAAGAATACTTATGCAGCACAAAAAAATGAGGCGAAGACAAGACCTAAAACCCCTATTACGAAGTGGATCTGGAAGCCCAAGCAACAGCATAGAATGGAACACTAGAACCAAGAAGATTTCTGTTGCACACATAAAGCTTCCAGTGCACCTAAAGTATGCATGATAGGGCCACATTACAAGGCCAGGCATTCGGGACATAATGTATGTACATAATAGAACTAGTGGTGCAGAAATTGCACTGCAAGGTAATATGTTTGGTTGCCCAACTTTCAAAGTACCAAACATCTGAGTCTACTACAGACATACACTCTTCATCTAAAGATGGGTCAAAAGTGCAAACAATAGTAAATGCCCATTCTTCATTCTGCACAAGATTATCACACACTATTTTGGGTGTAGAGGCCTCTACAACAACCATTCCAACCTCTTTCTTCCTTTCCTCTTTAGCAGCTAGTTTTGGATACCTCTTTATGACATGATCATTTCCTTTACGATATTTGCAAAACAATTTCTCCTTTTTTGTTTTCTTCTTGTCTCAATCATCCTTCTTTGATTGTGCAAAATTAGCAGATTTTTGCGTACTAGTAGAAAAGCTCCATTTACCTTTGTCGTTTTGACTAGCTAGGAAAGCTTGATGAACAACACTTATAATGGACCTATTCTGCTAAATTGATCTTCCTGTAATAGAAGAGAGGCTAACTCCTCAAATGTTATCGCATTTGGATTGCCTTTCATCATCAATCAAAGAGCAGAAGCAAAACTCTGATATGAATCAGGAAGACAATTCACAACAGTTTGCACAAGTGAACTATCAAGAAAGACCATCAATAGGAATCAATCGTTCCTTCAAATCTTTGATCTTTGTCAGAAAATTGTCCATGGAATCTCCTTCATTCATGTGCTCACTCTCCAACTATTTTCGGGAGGTAAGTAACACGAGCCTCATTCCTTGCTTGGTATAAAGTGGTAAGCATATCCCAGGCATACTTAGCTGCTCTGCAAGAGTGAATGTGAGGAATAATGGCACATTTGATAGACAAGGCTATCAATGCATGTGCTTGAGCATCTCTACCATCCCAATGAATTTTCTCTATAATAGTTGCAACAAAAACCGCAATATGAACAAGAACATGAAGAATATTGCCATCTTCAACACCATCTAGATCACCTTTAGCAGCTGTGTTTACAAGTGTAATAGGAAGTTTTTCAACACCTTGCATAATATTCCATAGTCCTTTTGCAACCAATACATGATGTATCATATAAGCTCATAATGGGAATTGGTACTATTGGAGTTAGACATCTGCGGAAGTACGTGAAGAGCACAAGGAAGAATAAGAAGCTTGGAGCACAACACACATTACGGAATGTATTATCACTAGAATGTACAAAGATAAGTAGCCCATTAGGGCAATAGACGTATATACAAGCAGGGGGAAAAAACCTCCTAAAGAGGAGAAAAGTGCCCCGATGATCTTAGTGTGTTCACACACATCACTACCTAAATATATCAACAAATCCCCCCTTGGAGTGATGCGGTAAACAAGGAGCTGGCACTGATAAATAAGGAAGTGCCAAGCTATGCAGAAATCACTCCACAAAAGGAAGTAAGCCCAAAGCTTTGCGAAAAGCTTCAAACTTCTCCCTAGGGAGAGCCTTTGTGAAAAGTTCTACAATGTTCTCCTATGTGGGCACATATGCTAAGTTGATCTCCCCAGCAAGGAACCTCTCCCTAACATAATGATAATGCACCTCAATGTACTTAGTGCGAGCATGGAACACAAGGTTCCTCGCAACTGCCAATGCGCTCGCATTGTCAATGAAGATGGTGGTTGTAGAAGACTGACCAACACCCAAATCAGCCATAAGGCATCTGAGCCACACACACTCAATAGTCGCTCTGAAAGCTGCCCTATACTCAGCCTCAAAAGCTTCCCTATACTCAGCCTCACAACTAGAAGTGGCCACAGTAGGCTACTTCTTGCTCAACCAAGATATACATGAGGTACCAAGAATGAAGCAAAAGCCACTAGTGGACAAACGAGTGTCATAGCAACCAGCCCAGTCTGAGTCAAAAAAAGCATGCAAATCTGGCGGTAGTGATCCCCCTTGGGATAAAACAACCCAAGTAACCGAGTACCACTCAAATAGCGAAAGATGCGCTTAACCGCTTGCCAATGCTTGACACTTGGGCAATGCATAAACCTGCTCATCTATGAGATAGCAAACTGAATATCTAGCCGAGTAATGCATAAGTAAATCAGGCATCCAACAACCTGCTGATAGAGGACATCATCAAATGCATCTCTAGCATCATGAAGACTCAATCATAAACCTATCTCCATAGGAGTGGCAATACGCTTACAGTCTTCAAGGCCTATATGCTGCAATAATGTTTCAATATATTTCTTTTGACACAAAGCCATTCCACCATCAACTTGCATAAATTGAATGCCCAAATAGTGATGCAAACGCCCGAAATCAGACATCTCAAATGAGGCATGCAAATCAGCCTTAAAATCAGCAATATGCTTCTCCATAGGACCAGTGAGCAGCATGTCATCAACATAGACAACAATGATCAGAAGCGCATCATTAGGATGCTTAACATATAAGGTGCTCTCAGTTGGACTATTCTCAAAACCATGTGAAATCAGATAGGCATGCATCTCCTCATACCAAGCACGTGGTGCTTGCTTTAAACCATATAATGCCTTCTTTAACCTGCACACCTGATTTTCATGCCCTTTCTGCACAAAGCCACGGGGCTGAAAAACATACACTTCTTCATGCAAGTCACCATTCAGAAATGCACTTTTAATGTCCAACTTATGTACATTCCAACCATGATGGGCTGCAAGTGCACAAATGCTCCGAACAATAGTCATGCGGCATGAAGGTGCAAAGGTCTCATCAAAATGAATGCCTCTTTCCTGTGCATAACCCTTTGCAACAAGCCTAGCCTTATACTTGTCAATTGTACCATTAGGTTTATGCTTCAGCCTGTATATCCACTTAGTGCCAATGGCCTTCTTGCCAGGAGGCAAGTCACATAAAGACCAAGTACGATTCTTCATTATTGCATCATATTCAGATTGCATCGCAGCCATCCAATTTTCTGAATTTTGTGCATCATCAAACGAAACAGGCTCAGTCTCATCACAGAGACTAGATCCAGCCATAGCATAGCAATTTGATGCAAAAGAGGCACTATGAGAGCTTGATCTAGTACGATATGACAAAGGTGCATCTAATTTGTTGTGATGCAAGGTCTGCACCAACCATTTTGGCATAGTTCTTGTTTGCTTAATATCAGGTCTTTCATCAATAAGTGCATCATGTAAATCTGCATCAGAAATGGAATGATGTGCATCATTACATGAAACCTACAAAGGTTGAGAAGTTTCCTCATTAGGACTAGCACTAGACTGTCCACCTGTAAAAAGAGGAAGCAAAGTATCATACATGTCTTTGGAGCTAATAGATGTCTCCTTAGTACATGAAAGCAATGGCTAAATAGCATCTTCCACAAAAACAACATCACGGCTAACCAAAATGCGTTTAGTCTGTGGATGATACAGATGATAGCCTTTACTTTCAGAACTGTACCCAACAAAAATACATTTTACTGCTTTATCATCCAATTTTTGCAATGTTGTTCAGGCACTAATGCATATGCCAAACAACCAAAAACACGCAAATGAGTAACAGATGGCTTGCAATCATGTCAAGCCTCATATGGAGTGATAGACTGCAGTGCTTTAGTGGGACACCTGTTAAGTACATATGTTGCACACATGATAGCCTCAAGCCAGAAACTATGTGGTAAAGCCTAACTCTTGACCATACACCTTGCCATCTCCATGAGTGACCTATTCTTTCATTCAGCAACTCCATTCTGTTGAGGTGTATACGGCACTATACACTGGTGTTTTATCCCACGTTTAGCCAGAAATGCATTAAAATCAGAAGACATATACCCCCCCCCCCCCCCCGATGAGAACGGAGGGTGCCCATTTTACATGCTCACAGATTTTTAGCCAAAACCAAAAATTGTTTGAAGCACATGAACACTTCGGACTTTGCCTTGAATGGATATACCCATGCATGCCTGGAAAAATCATTGATGAAAGTCACGAAGTAAAGATAATTTCCAAAAGAAGTTGTCTGCATAGGACCACATACATCACTATGTAAAAGCTGTTTTCCAGGTGCCTCAAGTTTGTGCAAAGAGGACACCATTTCAGATTTCTGCAGGCATAGCAAACTAGCAAAATTCAGATGACCAAAGCATGCATGCCAAAGCTTTGCATGTGACATAGCTTGAGAATCATGTACTGCACATGCCGAATCATTAACAGATCTTTCATAGTCTATGAGCTTATACAGCCCACGACATAAAATGCTAGAAGCAATAATCATGTCGCAATTTGATACATCATGAATTGTACATCTGTCATCAACAAATTTCACAACCAAGCCAATCTTGGCTAATGCAAAAACTGATAATAGAATTTTGTTGATCCCTGGCACAAACAAAGCATCTGACAAAGTGAAAGAACTACCATCGGCAGTAGTCAAAATGATCTTACCAACTCCCATAACAAGATAAGACGAGTTGTTGGCGCATCTAATAGTATTCCTTGTAGGTCAGGCTTGAGTGAAGAGAAGAAATTGCACTGCGAGGTAATATGTTTGGTCGCCCCATTATCAAAGTACCAAACAACTAAGTCTACTGCAGACATGCACTGCTCATGAGCAGATGGGTCAAAACTGCAAACAGTAGTAAACACCCATTTTTCTTCCTACACAAGATTAGCAGACTCTGTTTTTGGTGTAGAGGCCTCTGCAACAACCATTCCAGCCTCTTTCTTCTTTGCCTCTTTAGCAGCTTGTTTTGGATAGTTCTTTATGATATGATCATTTCCTTTAGAGTACTTGGAAAACAATTTTTGCTTTTCTGATTTCTTTTCATCTCTGTCTTCCCTTTTCTATTGTGCAAAATTAACTGATTTCTACTAACTAGTTGAAGAGCTCCATTTTCCTTTGCCCTTCTGACTAGCGAGGAAAGCTTGATCTGCAACATGCATAATGGACCTGTTCTGCCTGGACTGATCCTCCTACAATAAAACAGAGACTAACTCCTCAAAAGACAAGGCATTTGGATTTCCTTTCATCATCAACCGAAGAGTAGAAGCAAGACTCTGATATGAATCAAGAAGACCATTCAGAACAGTCTGCACAAGTGAGTTATCTGGTATAACCTCATCAACAGAAATCAACTGTTCCTTCAAGTCTTTGATCTTTGTTAGAAAATTGTCCATAGACTGGAGGGGTGTCATCGACACCCTAAATGAAGTGGTGACCTGCTCTGATACCAATTGTTGGAATTCAAGGTCTACAGAAGCACACAAACAACACAAGGAAGAAGAAGAAGCTTGGAGCACAGCACATAATACTAAATGTATTATCACTAGTGTACAAAGATAAGTAGCTTATTAGGGTAATAGGTGTATATACAAGCCGGGGGGAAAAAACCTCCTAATGAGGGAAAAAAAAGCCACGACAATCTTAGAGTGTTCACACACATCACTACCTAAATATATTAATAATGAAGCATCAAGATATGCTTAGGATATAATTTATCGCTCTTACAACTTCTTTTTCTAAACCACTTAGGATTTCCACAATCCTTATGGTTTATGAAAGTCTTCACTTACATCAAGCTTCCTTGTGAACTCCAAATCCTTAAGGATTTTGTATAGGGAAGATGCAATGGAAGAAGTCTGAAGCACCTGAATATGGGGAAGTACTCCAACTCTATTTATTCTATTCCTTGCATATATTTTACCTTATAATACCTTATTTGATCTTTTTAGAGCATAAGGTATGGGGTTTTCATGACTTTCTCCTTCATTAATGTTGATATAATTTGGTAGTGATGTGCGTCAACACACTTAGGATTGTCAAGGCACTTTTTTCCCTCTTTAGGAGGTTTTTTCCCCATATTGTATATACACCTATAACCCTAACGGGTAACTTATCTTTGTACATTCGCTTGGTAATTCATTCAATGTTGTGTTGTTCTCCAAGCTTCTTATTCTTGTTTGCATGCTTCCACATACCTCAAACTCAAACAATTGGTATCAGAGCAGGTCATCGCTTCTTCTAGGGCATCTTCTATAAGAAAATAACAGCACAATGGAAAAGATCAGTAGACTGAGTTGAGAGACAAAAATGCAAACAAAGATAGATGGAGACTTAGAGAACTCAAATTCTCAAATTGCCAAGAGTAATGCAACTACAACGATGGTGTTGTCCACTCGTGCGCTCCCAATGTGGAGCTTAGATGGTGATCTAGACACACTCTAGATGAAGGGTTTACTAGTCAAGAATGCTATGTAAAGCTCAAAATGGTCCATGCTTATATATCTTTTACAAGGGGAGCCCATATAGATAAACATAGTCCGAAGATACACCATTGTCGACAAAATATACAATCTGAGAATATCACCATGACCAGATGGCTAGGCTCACAAAGATCATCTATTACCATCAAGGATCACACATAGAGCCCATCTAACTCAGAAGTTAGGGTTCCACAAATGTACAAGCTCTCTCAACGGCTTCTCCTCATAATGGGTCCTTACAACTTAGAGCACCATGGATTATTTGTGGTCACTTGACAGTGGACTATTGAGTATATATCTAACAAGCCCCCCTCAATGTCCACTCTATGGTGAACTACCTCCTTGGTCCAATCCCAAGCTTTGAAAAGTGTCGACGAAGTTGCTCTCTCCCAAGAGCCTTGGTGATGATGTCCATTTTCTTTTGTTGGACAATAGCCTATCTCCACGACTCCATCCTCATTTAGCTTGTGCACATAGTGATACTGAATTTCTATGTGCTTGGTATGTTCATGGAAAACAAGATTCTTGGTGATGGCCATGCAAACTTGGTTGCCATACTTCAACCCTATAGCCCATTGTCCTTGTATTCATATGTACCATGCAATCCTCCTCAACCATACTACTTCACATGTTGCAACACATGCTCCATTGTACTCATCTTCAGTAGAAGATAATGCTAGAATCGGTTGCTTCTTACTGATCCAAGATAAAATCCCTAATCCTAAAGAAAAACAAGATCCAGAAACTAATTTTTTGGTATCAATATCTCTTGCCTCATCTAAATCATAGTATCGAACTAGAGATTGTCCTTCTTCATAAAGAATACCATAATCAATGGCTCCTTTCACATACCTAAGTATCTGTATGCTTGCCTTCCAATGAGTTTGGCAAGGTTGATTAGAGAACCTGATTATTACTCCAATAGGATAAGAGATATATGGTCTACTATTGCACAAGTAGATGAGAATTCCAACTAATTTCTTGTATCTTCCAATATCCATTGGAGGTGAAGAATCTTCAATAGATAATCTTGTGTTGACCTCCATAGGTGTAGAAATTTCCTTGCAATCCTCCATGTCAAATGCCTTCAATATATGTCTTGCATACTTTTGTTGAGAGATGAAAATTTTCCCTGGTTCCTACCAAACTTTAAGGCCTAAGCAATAATGCATTAAGCCCAAGTCTGTCATTTCAAATTCCAAATTAAGGGCATCCTTTGTTTGTTGAAGAAGAGCATCGTCATTTCCTATAATCAATCAAAAGGTCATCTACATAGAGTACAAGCACAATTGTCTTCCATCCTCTCTCGAGAACATACAATTTAGCATTAGAAGCACATCTTTTGAGACTTAGATCCGAGAGATACTTATCTGTCTGCTTGTACCATGCTCTTGGGTCTTGTTTTAGCCCATATGTTGGGGGATTCTTAGACAAGAAGGGATTTGAGTGTTTGTAGGAGAAAAGGGGAAGACCAAAAGAGAAAATACACACTGGAAGCCTCTATCGATTGATTACAGTAAGACAAATACAAGGTTGAAGCACAATACAACCAATGCTTCTGTGCAAAATCCCACAGAGTGCTCAATTACAATATACCAAATACCCAAGGGACTTGTTGTTGCTGGCCTCCTCTGCACCAAACCTCCACCTTCTACGAGCCTGCTCTTGTGCACACCTTGCACCAAGCTTCCACTAAGGGGGAGGGATGGATACCTTCTGTCGGCATGCGCACACTTCAACAAGACCTTGGGATCCTTGGGGGACAAGCTTAGCACTCCTCTGCACACTTCCTTGGTCACTCTTCATGCACACCTTGCACTTCACTTCTCTGCGTCGCACACTGTGTGTCTCTTGCACTTCTCTCTCTTGCTCCACTTAGACTATGCTCACTCTTGCTTCACTTAGACTATGCTTCCCTTGCTTACACTTAGGGTGGTCCAAGAATGGTCCTTGCCTTGATTTGAGCGTGTCGATTCACGTACGCTCCTAACTGCAAGAGTATCTTGGTGCTCACTTTGATGTCCCAGGATTGTCTTCACAAGTGGCAGCCAACGACTCCCTGTTTTGTCCTGTAGTGACTTTAGTCTAAAACAAAATTTTTAATTGAGGGGACATACTTTCACTTCTGCGTACGTTGCCGCTTCACATACCTTCACGTTTTCCTTTTAACTCTTCAAATGTGCACATAAGGGAGGGTTCACCTGAACCTTCCAAAACACTTTGAACCTTAAGGAAATTAGAGAAATACCTCTCCAACCTCCAACCCACTTTCTCCAATTTACCCTTTGTGGACAATTAATTGTGCACTACCTTTGCACTTTGACACCTGCACTTTATCACTTTGACTTTGCACCTATTGACTTTGACCTTGACCTTATTGACTTTGACCTTTTGACTTTGACTGTGGTTGACTTTGACTATGCTTGACTTTGACCAATATGACTTTTATGGGCTCAATAGTTGCCCACCACCTAATGTGCTCTCCGTCCCGGAGAGCGACAGCCAAAACTCTGAGCATATAGGACACCATGATTATGGAGCTACAAAATCGTGAAGAGGACACTTGAATAGCAAGAAGTCCACCAAAAGTAGGATAGAACAAGCACCAGAGAAGAACCAAAAGTTGGATTTTGCCATGGAAAAGCAAAAGGGGGCAATGGGAGGGTAGAAAGGAGG
This sequence comes from Ceratopteris richardii, assembly GCA_020310875.1. Classification (NCBI taxonomy): domain Eukaryota; kingdom Viridiplantae; phylum Streptophyta; class Polypodiopsida; order Polypodiales; family Pteridaceae; genus Ceratopteris; species Ceratopteris richardii. The sequence goes on from CM035409.1 coordinate 152,865,113, forward strand.
TGGAGGGGAGGGATGAGGGGCGGAGATGGAAGGGCTTGGGAGGGTTAAGGATGTGGCTGGGCAGATTGGTAAAGGTAGGGATTGGGGTTATGATCATGGGGTCTGGAGAGGGTAAAAATGATCAAACAGTAGAGCTACAGAGGGTGCATATGGGAAATTATGAAACATACGGTAAGACAAGGTGAGAATAGACCATGTGGACCATGTGGGGAAATAAAACCATGTGATAAATGTGCTCAAAACATGTGGGTTTTGACCAAAAGTCAGAGAAAAGTGTGGATTTTGGAAAAATTAAGTCAAAAGAGTCCAGAGGTACCAAAATACATGAAAAAGACCCTACTTTTGAAAAAAACGGCCATCCGAGGCACGATCTAGAGCCAAAAGGTTTGAACTATGAAAAGTAGTTTTGTGAACGCAGTCGACGGTTAAAAAAAATAAATTAAAAAATAACAAAAGAAAAAATTAAAGAAAATATAAAATAAAAAGAAAATAAATAAAAAATAAAAATAAAAAATAAAAATAAAAAAAATGGGGGTGGGGGGCTGTCAGAACGGGGGGCGGGGGGGGGAGGGGGGAAGAGAGAGAGAGAGAGAGAGAGAGAGAGAGAGAGAGAGAGGTTTTTTTTTTTTTTTTTTAACCCTCAACCCGAGAAATCCAGGGGGGGTGGGGGGGGGTGGGGGGGAGAGAGAGAGAGAGAGAGAGAGAGAGAGAGAGAGAGAGAGAGAGAGAGAGAGAGAGAGGTTTTTTTTTGAAAAATTATCCAAAAATAGGGAAAATTGGAGAAAAAATCCAAAAAAAATGCCAAAAAAATCTCAAAAAATTTTCTATAGGGCTAGGCCCAATTTCCTTCCTCAAACCACAGAGATCTTCCTTTATTCCTCCTATTTGGCAAGAAAATGACATCAAAAAAGGATAAAAAATGCTAGAAAATTGCTAAAAAGGCTGGAAAAAATTCCCAAAAAATACCCAGAAATTATGCTTTTGCAGAGGTTATGAAATGCCTTCTAGGTTTGCTAAAAACTCAAGGAACAAGCATGAAATTGATAAAGAAAACTACTAAAATTGAGCAAAATGAGATGAGAAAGCTATGTACAACCTGGGCAAGATTTTGCAGTTCCAGGTGATCCATACTTCTTCAAGTGTGTTGATGGTAGGCCTTGAGCCTTGATATGTTGAGCAGTGGCAAGGCCTCTCCTTTCAGCGTCTCTAACTCCACAGCACCCCAATTCAGCATTGTTTTGACTCGATAAGGCCCTTCCCAGTGTGGAAGCCATTTTCCTCTCACTTGTGTTTGAATATGAGGTCTATGGAGAAGAACTAACATGCCTGGTTCTATGTTGTTGTTCCACAGATGTCGATCATGTGCCTCCTTCCTCTTCATCTGAGTCTCTATCAATTGTTTTGTTGCCAGTAGACGAATCTCCTCCACTTTATGTAGTGCCCCAAGCCTCTGAGAGACATCACAATCTTTCTTTCCCTACATGAATGCTATTTTAGGTGATCCATGTAAAAATTCAAAGGGCTCAATTGGCAATATGCCATAAACCAGTGGGAATGGAGAATATCCCGTGGCCTCTTTGTAAGCTAGCATGTATGCCCATAGGGTACCTTGATAAGCAATGCCCCAGGAAGTAGGCTGTAACATACATTCCTTCCTTAACATGGAAATTAATACCTTATTGGTTGATTCAGTCTGTCCATTGGCTCTTGGATAGTAGGCACAAGAGGTCCTATGTAGGATTCTATACCTGTTGAAAATTTTCTGTAGTACCTTATTCACAAAATGAGTACCCTGGTCTGTACAAATTTCAAGTGGACATCCAAACCTGCAAATGATGCTACTGTAAATGAAATCAGCCACAGTTTGGGCGGTGCAGTCAGGTGATGCAATAGCTTCAGCCCATTTCGTCGCATAGTCTGTGGCTATCAGTAAATACTTCTCTCTTTTAGGAATCGACGGAGGGTAGATGGGCCCTACAAAATCTAGCCCCCACTTCTCAAATGGTTGCCAGGAAGTGGAAACAATCAAGGGGTTATGCCTCTGCTTTGTTGGCTTAGGTCCACACCTCTGGCAAACGTCACATGCCTTTCCCCATTCATCTGCATCCTTAAATAGTGTAGGCCACCATAGACCAGCATCCATTATCCTCTGACTCATAATATGCCCTGGAAGGTGCCCACCACCTGTTCCTTCATGTGCAGATTGAAGGACTTCCCTCACTTCTTCTTCTTCCAAGCACTTCATAAACATGTCATCCTTTCCCTGTCTATATAATTTATCTTCAATGAAGGTATACGGTCTACTCTTGATTAGTAGTCTCTTCCTTTGCACAGCACTAGCCTTTTCAGGATACACACCAGTTTTAATGAAATTCTTGATATCATAATACCAACCTTGGGCTTGCACAGCGAATAGGTTAGCATCTGGAAAATCATCATTGACTCCACTAGCTTGATCCATCATATTGATCCTGGATAGGTGATCTGCCATAACATTTTCTTTACCTGGTCTGTGGACTACCGAAAAATCAAACTCCTAGAACAAAAGTAGCCACCTCCATATCCTCCCAGTTGCTTGTGGCTTATTCAGTAAATACCTGAGTGGTTGATGATCATGACAAACTTCACACCTAGCAAATAATGACGAAATTTTTGTACTACAAAAACCATTGCTAGAGCTTCCCTTTCAGTTGTGCTATAATTCTTTTCAGCTTTAGTCAAAATTCTACTAGCATACTGAATAGGCCTGTCAAGTTTGAATTCTTCACTATGTTGAGTAAATACTGCACCTACTGCATATGCACTGGCATCCACATGCACATGAAAAATTTTTTACCAATCTGGAGTGATAAGAATTGGTGTAGCCACCAATTTAGACCTTAATGTCTGATAAGCCTTCTCTTCTTCCTCTTCCCATTTGAAGGGCACTTCTTTACCTGTAAGTCTAGCGAGTGGCCTGGCTATCTCTGCATACATTTTTATAAACCTTCTGTGGTATCCAGTATGCCCCAAGAAACTCTGAATCTCTTTAGGAGATTTAGGTTTAGGCAACTTTAATATAGAAATGATTTTGTCAGGATCTGGGGCCATAACTTTAGCCGACACATGTCCTAAGAGAGTTCCTTCTGTCACAAGGAAATGACATTTGTTTGGATTGAGCTTTAGCTTAGTCTCCCTGCATCTCTTGAAAACATTATGCAGCTGTCGCAAGTGATGGTCCAAACAATCTAAAGGAGTCTCCTTGTGAGAACCTGAAAATGAAGAGAAGTCATCCATGAAGATTCTAAGTGATTCCAACAATAAGGGTCCAAAAATGAGATTAACCGTTCTGTTAAAGGTGGCTGGAGCATTTCTGAGCCCAAATGGCATTTTTACATACACATATGTTCCCCAAGGTGTGATAAAAGCAGTCTTTTCACGATCCTCTCGGTGTATTGATATTTGATTATAGCCACTAAATCCATCCATAAAGCTATATAATGCATGTCCAGCCACTTCTTCAATGACCTGCTCTGCAAAAGGCATTGGGAAACCATTTGGAATGGTCACCTTGTTGAGTGCTCTAAAGTCAACACAAATTCTGATTTTATTGGTATTCTTCTTTGGTACTATAACCATAGGTGAGAGCCACTCTGAGTGTTCCACAGGAATGATGATTCCTGCATCCTCCATCTTTTGTATTTCCACATAGACAGCTTTAGCATACTTTGGGTTAAGTCTATAACTCTTCCCTCTTATGGGTTTGGCTCCATCAACCAGAGAGATTCTATGCTCTCCATAATTTGCAGGCACTCCTTCTAAGTCTTTATAATGCCAGGCCAAAACATCAGTATAATGGGTCAAGAATGATCTTACCTTTTCAAGGAGCCCTGGGTGGCTCCCCAACCAAAAGGCCACCAAAATTGGCCGATTATTGTCTTGAGTGCCTAATTGTATTTCTTTGACAGGATTTCTCTCTACCATAGTATCTTCATGCTCATCTCCGTCCTTGTCTTCTTCCACTAGCTTTTCATGCATTGCTTCATAAGCAGGGGTATTTTGGATTTCAATGTGTTCCTCCTTGTCCTGCATCCATCCTGCAGGTATTTCTTGAATTGAGAAAGAACACTCTTCACTAGAATCTTTTACCTTGCCTTTAGCCTTAGTAACTTCCTTATCTGTAGTTGTCATATCCTCCTCCAAGTTGTATTTGAGGGGTGTCTTCCTGCCCCTTCTGTGGTCTGTGATGGGCTCTCCCAATCCATCAACCTGGACTTTTTCCTCATCTTCATCATAACCTTCAGGCGTGCAAGAATTATTAAGAAAAATTCCAAAACAAGAGGAAGAGTTGCCTGCTTGGAGCCAATTTAGAATATCCTCTTCTTCCTCAAAATCTATTTGGGGTTGATCCTCTGATTCTGGTTCCATGCAAATGCCAACTATTTGCATCATGCTGGTGTTTCCTTGATTATCTGGGCCCTCTTCTAAATGAATCTGTGTCAGCTCTTGCCCTTTCTTTTGTACCCACATAGTGTCCTTGCCCCAATCATGAATGACACTTGCATATCTCAACCATGGTCTTCCAATTAAGAGGGGAAATCCTCCTTCAACCTGGGGCAATCTTAAAACCACAAAATCCAGAATGAATAGATTACCTTGTACTTCAAGTGGAACTTTTGGGATCACTCCCAAGGGCCTTACTTTGCTCTGATATGCCAAAGTAACAGTGAAATTTGCAGGCCTTGAAGGGTGGATTCCAATCTTTTCCATGGTATGTTCAGGCATCAAGTTAATGCAAGAACCACCATCCACAATAACTCCTTGAAATTCATGACCTTTGATAGATACTGTCAGCCGAGGACTTTTATAATCTATAAGGGGTGCTTCCCCTACACTTCTTCCTTTATGTAAAACAGCAGTCTTTGCTACCAAACTTGTAGTGGAAGCCTCATCAATTATCTGCAATAGTTCTAACCTGAATTTCCCATCCATCTTTATTGAATAAAAAATACTAACCTCCTTTTTCATGGATTTGAGAAGCTTTGAAGCCTCTGATTCCTTAAGAGCATGGGCTCCAATTGACTTACCAAATTCCTCCTGAGCCCTTTTGAATGCATGCCCAATGGCATCACTGGTACATATGGGATCTCCTTTTTGCCTAGTATCTGCACATGCAGTGGTTTTGTCTCCAGATATCTCTTTTTCTTTGTTCAATCCATCAATTATTGGTTGTTGAGCTACATCTACTTGAGCCTTTCCTTTATTTCTTGCCTGCACTGTAAAAGAGTCTATTTCTTCTAGCTGCACCACCTTGGTAGATGGTGATGGCTCATTGACTTGATCTAACATTTCTTCTTTGTGTACAGAAATCATTTGAATATGGGGCCCGGATGAAGAGGCTTGATTCTTAGGACAACAATTTGTATAGTGGTCTCTGGCCTCTGGGCAGTTTCTACAAGGAGGGGCATTTTCTGGTAGAGTGCACCTACTTTGATAGTGCCCACATTCTCCACATCTGAAACAAATGATTGGCCTTCTAGGCCCATTTGCAAAGTTATTCCTCTGTCTAGGGTTGTAAGTGTTACCTTGATTGGGTGCAACCGCCATTACATTTGCTGGAGGCAGGGGTCCTCCTTGGGTCCAATATGTTGTTGCAGGTAATCCCCTTGATTGGCATTCTTGGGACTCATGACCAGCTTTCCTGCATAATTGGCAAGTCACACTTAACAAAGGACATTCACTTACTATATGCCCTTGTTTGCTGCACATGGAACACCAAATTCCACTCTTGATGCCACCTCCTTTGAGTTCTTGCAACTCCTGTCACAGCTGAGCCAATTCCTCTGCTTGGGCCTCCTCCTCCTTTTGGAGCTTTAATGCTTCAATCTCCCTCCTCAACTGAGTTACAACATTCTCCTCCTCTCTGTGGGGCTTATTTCTTTTTAAGCCCTCCAACTCCTTCCTTAGCTGGATTACTGGATCCTCCATTTTTGTGGAATACGGTAATTGAGAAGAAGTATCTCCATATTGTTGCCTTATCTGTTCCAATCTTGTAGCTGTGTTGATGAATTCCTCTATGGAGGCTATAGGCAACACTAATTCCTTGATTTTGCATTGGGTGGCCACTAGAAGTGGCTTAGCTAGCCATTTCTTAACAAAAAAATCATGTGGTGGATTTGACAATTTAGCCATTAGTGCCTTGGCCCTAGTCACAAACTCTGGGAACTTTTCACCTCGACCCAATCTCAAATTTTCTAGTTCTTCTATGATGATCTCTACAGTATTCCCATGCTGGAATTGATTTTTAAATGCATCTTTCATCAAATCCCAAGTTGTAAAATGGTTCTCAGCAAACTGACTAAACCATTTATCTGCTAATCCCTCTAATGTGGCAGGGAAGAGTATCAAAAAGGCATCCTCCCTACCCATTAAGCCTCTAGTTTTGCATAGTTCCAAAAATCTTCTAATATGCTCGTCTGGATCTTTCTGAGCTAGGCCTTTGAAAGAAGGAAATTTTATATTTAATCTTGAGAGTAAGGTTTCCAAATCTAACTGTCTCGCCATGGTCCTTACTGATGAAGTTGATGAAAGTGGACTAGAGGATCTTCTAACTGCCTTCCTTCTTGTTTGCTTGCAGGTGACCCTCAATGTTTGGGATCGGGTTGCGGTCATGGGCTGTTCATAGTCCTCTTAATATGAGATAATTTATAGAATATGTACCTCTTAGTCCACTGAAGTGGTACTGTCGACACTTGAATATTGCTTCTTCAACTGCAATATATCTTCTCCTATGCTCAAATCTCCTTGGATGTCCCACCGGGCGTGCCAAATTTTGTTGGGGGATTCTTAGACAAGAAGGGATTTGAGTGTTTGTAGGAGAAAAGGGGAAGACCAGAAGAGAAAATACACATTGGAAGCCTCTGTCGATTGATTACAGTAAGACAAATACAAGGTTGAAGCACAATACAACCAATGCTTCTGTGCAAAATCCCACAGAGTGCTCAATTACAATATACCAAATACCCAAGGGACTTGTTGCTGCTGGCCTCCTCTGCACCAAACCTCCACCTTCTACAAGCCTGCTCTTGTGCACACCTTGCACCAAGTTTCCACTAAGGGGGAGGGATGGATACTTTTGTCGGCATGCGCACACTTCAGTAAGACCTTGGGATCCTTGGGGGACAAGCTTAGCACTCCTCTGCACACTTCCTTGGTCACTCTTCATGCACACCTTGCACTTCACTTCTCTGCGTCGCACACTGTGTGTCTCTTGCACTTCTCTCTCTTGCTCCACTTAGACTATGCTCACTCTTGCTTCACTTAGACTATGCTTCCCTTGCTTACACTTAGGGTGGTCCAAGAATGGTCCTTGCCTTGATTTGAGCGTGTCGATTCACGTACGCTCCTAACTGCAAGAGTATCTTGGTGCTCACTTTGATGTCCCAAGATTGTCTTCACAAGTGGCAGCCAACGACTCCCTGTTTTGTCCTGTAGTGACTTTAGTCTAAAACAAAATTTTTAATTGGGGGGACATACTTTCACTTCTACGTAAGACGCCGCTTCACATACCTTCATATTTTCCTTTTAACTCTTCAAATGTGCACATAAGGGAGGGTTCACCTGAACCTTCCAAAACACTTTGAAAACACTTTGAACCTTAAGGAAATTAGAGAAATACCTCTACAACCTGCAACCCACTTTCTCCAGTTTACCCTTTGTGGACAATTAATTGTGCACTACCTGTGCACTTTGACACCTGCACTTTATCACTTTGACTTTGCACCTATTGACTTTGACCTTGACCTTGTTGATTTTGACCAATTTGACTTTGACTACGATTGACTTTGACCAATATGACTTTTATGGGCTCAACACCATATAATGCCTTCTTCAAATTACATACCTTGTTCTCTGAATGGGGAGCCTCAAACTTTGGTGGTTGAGACACATATACCTCCTCCTTGAGGTCTCCATTTAGGAACACTGATTTGACATCCATGTGATAGACTAGCCATCACTTATGTGCAGTGATAGCTAGGACTACTTGGATAGTATCCATCCTTGCAGTCAGGGAAAATGATTCACGAAAGTCAATGCCTTCAACTTGTGAGTAGCCCTGTGCAACAAGTCTTGCTTTTTACTTTTCCACAGTACCATCAGCCTTGTACTTTAGCTTCTAGGCCCACTTGGTGCCAATGACTTTATGCTTAGGAGATCCATCCAATACCTCCCAAGTTCCATCCTTCATGATATTGTTGTATTATGTTTGCATGGCAGCCTCCAATTCGGATCGTGGAGTGACTCTTCCACATTGGTTGGTTCCTTTCCTTGTTCTTGAATGAGTTCAACCATCAGGGCTATGTTTACAATATGGGTGATTGCCCATATATATTCCTCTATTCTCTATGATCACCTTGGTCCATCTACAATCTATTCTTGTGACTATGGGATGGGGTTTGCAAAACCATAGAGTTGCCTCACCCAATGTGGAAATGGCTTTTTCTCTTGGTTGATAATAGGTTGGTGACTTTCAGACTCATCATCTAAAGATGATGCTTCCTTCTCTTGTCTAGAAGGGATAGCTCTTGGGCCAATTTCATAGTGGAATGCCCCTTCATGTGATAATAATTTGGAATCTCTCTTTTCCTCCTCCATTGCATGTGGCTACTCCTCCTTAAACACCACATCGCAACTCGCCTTGATCTTCTTACCTTTAGGGTCATAAAACTTATAAGCTTTCTTATCTTCAACATACCCTAAGAAGATACATTTGATGCTTTTTGGTTATAGCTTGTTTCTCTCCCTATCTAGAACATGTACATAACATACTTTGAAATGGGAAATAAATGGCTTTTTACTAGTGTAAGCCTCTTGTGGAGTCTTTGCATCAAGTTCCTTGGTGTAGCTTTGATTCAAGATGTCGACAATAGTGCTGACAACCTGTGGCCATAATTGATTAGGCAAATCCTTTCCGTTCAACATGCACCTTGCACATTTTTGCAATCAAGGGTGATGTGCCATTATGAGTTCATGCTTGATTCCTTTACTCTTGCAGAAATCTTCAAACTTTCTTGATGTAAACTCACCACTATCATCTATCCTGGATTTCTTCATCTTGTTCCCTATTTCAGTTTTTCACAAACTGATGCCATTCTTTAAGCTTACCAAAAGCTTGAGCCTTATCCAAAGGGAAGTACACCCACATCTTCCTGTTATAGTCATTGATAAGTAACATGAAGTAGGAAGATCCACCAAGGCATGTGTAGGTATTCTTCTACACAAATCAACATGCACCAACTCTAGTGGATAGCTTGCTCTATTCTTCCTTTCTTATGGAAACACCTTCCTCTGTTGCTTGCCCATCATGCAAGCTTCACATGGTTCCTTCATTTTTGCAATCGATGGTAGGTGTGCAACCATACCCTTGTAATGCATCTCCTTTGATACAAGGTATCCGATGTGGTTGAATCTCTCATGCCATAGCTTACTTAGGTCCACACTTGTAGTGGCTATAAGGTTTAACAACTCATGCATGTTGTTCCTCCTTATGTGAGTCCCAACAATGTTGTTGTTACTATCCATAATCTTAGCTCTTGTCTTACTAAAAGATACTGATGACCTTGATCAGTTATATAAGCTACTATCCGTTTTATTTGTGGAACATACAACACATTTGAAATCTTTTTGACATCCCCATTAGAGTTCAATAAAGAAATTGTACCTTCGACCTCTTAAGGACATCTTGCATTGTTGCCTACCTTTATTATGATGGGTTCCTTAAGAGGTTGTAAGGAACCATAAAGGTCTCTTCTAATCATCATGTGATGAGAGGCACCATTGTCCAACACCCATGAGTCATCTATTCCTAAATCTTCAGCTGAGGAGAATACCTCATCTTTCCCAACAAATAATGCAAGCTCTATTTCTCCACTGTTGGCAGACTCCTTTTCCTTGCCATATTTTGAAGAGCCATTCTTCTCTTTTGCCTTTTTGATGCAATAATCTTGGATTCTATGGCCTTTCTTCTTGCAATGGAGACACTCTCCCTTGAACTTCTTTTTGTTATTCTTCTTTTTTTCTCCATCTTTTGAAGAGTCTGCTTTGCCTCATTTTGCATTTTCTGTGAATGTAGCATCTACTTTGCTCTTGCCGCTCCCTGCCTTGAGCCATAGCTCCTGCTCCATGAGTAAGGCACTAAATTATTCAAAAGTTAGTGGTTGAGGTCTGATTTGAGTATTAAGAATAGTTCCCAAACCATCAAAATTTGGTGGACATATTTGAAGACAATGTCAAGCTAACTCCTCACATGACTTTTATACACTTGCACCCACCATTTGATCTCATAGATTCTTTATGTGAGTGATAAACACTTATGCGGTCTCCCCATTAGCAAACATTATTGCTACTAGTTAATTCTCCAAGTTTTGAATGCATGTTTGATTACGAGTTTCATATTGTTTTTTTCAATATGTTCTATGCCTTTATAGTATGTTGAATGAGAGTCATAACACTATCATTGGTACTTGTAATTAGAGCACATAGTGCATTTTCATTTCTACATTTCCAAGCACGTAGAAGATCAACATCAAGAGGAATCATTTGACCAAGATTATTTGGATTAGATGATTCTTGGGGCTTATGATCAGTCCCAAGAATTCTTGGGGCTCATATGAATCAAGGATAGAAGTGACTTTAAACTTCCACAAGGTGTAGTTCATACCATCAAGTTTACCTTTCGTGAAGGTTAGTGGTTGTATTCACAACGTTGGGATGATCGGCATCATTGCTACTCCTTCTTGTGCTCCACTTACTCCTATTTGATGAACCACCTTGATTCCAAGTTGTAGATGATGATGCACTGCTTGACATCTTTTTTGCTTCTCCACCACTCACAGACTGGGGAGCTCTAGTACCAAGTAAGAAAATAACAACATAATGGAATAGACCTATGGACAGAGTTGAGAGAAAAAAATGTAGACAAAGATCCATGTAGATTGAGAGATAGAGAGCTCAAATTCTCAAATTGCGAAGAGTAATGCAGCTAAAACAATGGTGTTTTCCACCCATGCATCCCAATGTGGAGCTTAGATGGAAATCTAAACAAAATGTAGATGAAGAGCTTACTAGTGCACATTGCTATGTAAAGCTCAACATTGGCCATGCTTATATTGCTTTTAGAAAGGGAGTATGTATAGATAAAAGTAGTTGAAAGATACAAAATAGTCAAAAAAATATACAATTTGACAATATCTCTGTGACCCAAAGTCCTATCATCTTGGCTTGTAATGGGAGTTGGCAAGATCATCCTGACTACTGCTTATGGTAGTTCTTTTACATTGTGAGATGCTTTGTATGTGATAGGGATCAAGAAAAATCTATTTTCAGTTTCAACATTAGCCAAGATTGGCTTGGCTCTCAAATTTATTGATGATAGATGTACAATACATGATCTCTCAAATGGCAATGTTATTATTGCTTCCAACATTTTATGTCATGGGATGTGTAATCTCATAGACTATGCAAAATTTTTGGATGATTTAGAATGCAAAGTTCAAGATTCGCATGCTATCTCAGATGCAAAGCTTTGGCATGCACACTTTGGTCAGCTAAATTTTGCTTGTTTGCTATGCCTGTAGAAATCTAAAATGGTGTCCTCTCTACCCAAACTTGAGGCACCTTGTAAACATGTGAGAAAAGCTTGTACTTTGGGCAAAATTAAACGTTTCTCATCCCCAAAAGATGGTTCATTTTGAGCTCCTCATAAAGTGCAGCTTGTTCATAGTGATGTTTGTGGTCCTATGCAAACACTTTCTTTTGGGAGCTACCTTTACTTTTTGAGTTTTATTAGTGATCTTTCTAGGCATGCACAAGTATATCCATTGAAAGAAAAGTATGAAGTGTTTATGTGCATCAAACAGTTTGTGGTTTTGGTTGAAATTCTATCAACATGTAAATTGAGCACCCTCCATTCTCATCGAGGGGGGATACATGTCTTCTAATTTTAATGCATTTCTAGCTGAACATGGAGCTAAAAAACTAGTTTATAGTGCCATATACACCTTAACAAAATGGATTTGTTGAAAGAAAGAATAGTTCTCTCCTAGAAATGGTGAGATGTATGGTCAAAAGTCATGCTTTACCACATAGCTTTCGGCCTGAGGTTGTTATGTGTTGCATATGTACTTAATAGGTGTCCCAAAGCACTGCAATCCATCACTCCATATGAGCCTTTGCATGGTCACAAACTAATTGTTTCTCATCTATGTGTCTTTGGTTGTTTGGCATATGCATTAGTGCTTGAACAACAATGCAAAAAATGGATCATAAAGAATTGATAGGCATTTTTGTTGGGTACACTTCAGAAAGCAAAGGATATCATTTGTATCATCCACAAAGTAAACACATTTTGGTTAGCCGTGATGTTGTTTTTGTGGAAGGTGCAATTCAACCATTACATTCACATACCAAGAAGACATTAGTTACCTTTAGAGATATGTATGACACTTTGCTACTCTTTTTATAGGTGGACAATCAAGTGTTGGTCCAAATGAGGCGATTTCTTAGCTTTATAGGTTCCACGCAATGAGGCAAACATTCCATTTGTGATGCAGATTTACATGATGCACATGTTGATTCGAGGGTTGACATAGAAAAGGCTACAACAATGCCTAAATGGATGGTACAAATTTTGAGAGATAGCAAATTCGATGCACCTTTGTCATATCATACTTGTTCAAGCTCTCATAGTGCCCCTTTACATCAGATTCTTATGCAATGGCTATCTTTAATCTTTGTGATCAGAATGAGCTTCTTTCTTTTATGAAGCACAAAATTTAGGAAATAAGATAGCTGCTACGCAATTAGAATATGATGCTATTATGAATAATGATACTTGTCCTTTATGTGATTTGCCTCTTGGTAAAAAGGCCATTGGCACTAAATGGGAATACAAGCTGAAACGTAAGCCTACTGGAATAGCTGACAAGTATAAGGCTATGCTTGTTGCAAAAGGCTATGCTCCATAGAGAGGCATTGATTTTGATGAGACCTTTGCTCCCACATGTCCAATGATCACCGTTTGTAGCATCTCTACACTTGTTGCTCATCACGGTTGGAATGTACATTAGTTGGACATTAAAACTTGATTTTGGAATGGTGACTTACATGAAGAAGTGTATGTATTTCAGCCATGTGGTTTTGTGCAAAAAGGGCATGAAAACAAAGTGTGCATGCTAAAAAAGGAATTATATGGTTTGAAGCAAGCACTACGTGCTTGGTGTGAAAAGATACATGCCTACTTGATTGCAGATGGTTTTGGGAAGAGTTTAGCTGAGAGAACCTTATATGTTAAGCATGCAGCTGACGTACTTCTGACCATTGTTGTGCATGTTGATGACATGCTGCTCATGTAAGAAAATAACATCATGGTGGAATAGACCAGTAGATAGAGTTGAGAGAAAAAACGTAGACAAAGATAGATGCAGAATGAGAGCTAGAGAACTGAAATTCTCAAATTGCTGAGAGTAATGTAGCTATAAAGATGGCATTGTCCACCCGTGTTGGAGCTTAGATTGAAATCGAGATAGAATCTAGATGAAGGCTTACTAGTGTGCAGTGCTAAGTGAATCTCAACATAGGTCATGCTTAAATAGCTTTTACAAGGGGAGTCAGTATAGTTAAACATAGTTGAGAGATACAAAATAGTCGACAAAATACATAATCTGACAATATCTCTACGAAAAGAAGTCCAACCATCTCGGCCCTATAGGCCAAGGGGATAGGCTCCCTGGACCTTGTAATAAAAGGGTGAAATCCCCCCTCTACACTCCCCTCATTAAGCTTCTATGGGGAAGCCATGAGGCACCACAAGGCATTTATTTTCACCTTGAAGGACAATATGATGGCCCAAAAGTTTATGCCCTATATAACCTAATGGCTAGGCTCACAAAGATCATCTATTACCATCAATGTTCACACATAGACCTCATCTAACTTGGAAGTTAGGGTCCCATAAATGTCTGAGCTCTCTCAATGGCTTCTCCTCATAATGGAAGCCTTACAACTTAGAGCATCATGGATCATTTGTGGTCACTTGGGGGTGGAGAATTGAGTATATCTAACATCTTTGACACCCCTTCAGTAAAAATCTCAAAATCACACAAAAATTGGTGAGCAGCTTGAGGGCGATCAGGAGTTCAAAAGGGCTTCGTTTTGTGGCATCAAAGTTTTGATTTGAGCTTGTTTCTACCTCTAAACACATTATCGTAGCAACTATGTAAGAAATTTTGTCTTTTGTGCCAAACATATATATAGGTTTTGATTCAATAGTACAAGCACCTCAAAATATGTTACAAGTTTAGCAGAGCTTGACAGGGTGTTTCTATTGAATGTTTTGAGATACAACCATTTTTCTGCATCAAGGTATTTAGTCAATGGCTATGATTGAAAGCAATGTTGTAATCCATATGTTGGTTGTATGACTAACAATGCAATAAATCAAGAATAGTACTGTTGGTAGCTTCACTTTGTCCAACCAAAATGTTGAAATAAGGCAACCCAAAAATGATTACAAAATCTAACATCATGATCAAATAACATTACTTTAGGAAATCCATGATGTGGGAAAATGCATTTAATGAATAATTTTGCAGCTTGAGGTGCAATCAAAGTTTCTCTACATGGAATGAAATATGCATCTTTACTAAATTGACAAAAAGGCATACCTAGTATAACATCGTAAGATTGCAAAGGTGCAATTAAAAATGTTCGTGAATCAATATATGGGCCTATGCTAGTTGTAACATCTTGCACTTCTCGTGTTACATTATAATGACTACCTTGAAATGCAGCTTTCACTTTATACAAGGAATGAAACGTTTGTAATTTAAGTTCTTGTACTAATAAATGTGAAATGAAGTCATGTGAACTACCATAGTCATGTAGAATCTTAACTAGTTTGTTATTTATTGTACCCTGCATGCATAAGAGAGACTGAAGAGAGATATCGTTACCCAAGGTACTTAAGTCCTTCTCCGATGATTCCTTTGTCTGAACAAGATGAATTTCTTCATTATGGACCTCCATGTTATGCAATTGAGTTGTAGCCGGTTTCATGTGAAGAGGTCGCAATCTGCACCTTATTTTTGTATGTCCAGGTTTACCACAATTCCAGCAAGTGATTCGTGGTCGCTTTTGTTGGGCATCCACCACTGAAGTTTGAAGGGTAGATGGTTTGGTTGGTTGGAAAGGTGAAGCAACAGGTGGAGTTGAGTAATTGGATTGTGGAGGACGAGGAAAACTAGGGTAAGATGGGGCATTAAAAGTACGTTTCATAGGAAATGTAGGTTTAACATAAAGTGGTCGTTGGCGTGGTTGTTGTAGACGTATTGACTTGGTTATGGACTGGAATTCTTTTTCTGCATCATAGGCAAAAGATATAGCCTCGTTGAGGGTTGTAGGTCGTAGGGTGTGAAGCTTAGCTTGGATTCCCACCTCCAAACCATCTTCATATTTATGCTGCAAGATATCCTTTGATACATCTTCAAGCATTCGAACAAGTAGTAAATTTTGCCAGAACCGCTTCGTGTAGCTAGTAACCGTATCACCCTCCTTCCATGTAAGGGTCATCCATGCACGTCAAACATGTAAATGGTATTGAGGAGGAAGGAAAGAATCCTTCACTTTCTCTTGGAAAGCCTTCTACATTGTTGGACGCTCCGTACTATGCCGCAGGACATTCCACCAAAGTTGAGCTTTACCTACTAAATAGTTAGTGGCAAATTCAACTTTTTCACTTTCAGCATACATTTCATTAGTATGAAAATCACCAAACTGTGACAGCCAAGAAAGGACTAAAGGCCCATCCTTTCGGCAATCAAATCGTAGAAACTGGTAGTTTCTAGCACCAATCTTCAAATGAGTAACATCAGATTGGGCAGAAACAATAGCTTTTACTACTCTCGTAAGGTTGTCTTCATCATTTTGTATCTTTTTGGAGGACTTCATCACGTGGCCAGATTTCGTTCTGAGCTCCTCGAAGCTCATGCCGCAAAAGCTCTAGTTGTTGTTCGAGTGTTGCCTCAGGTAGAGGTGAATTACTGTAATCCTCCATGGTGCTCTTGGACCCTTAAGCTAGTGCTTTCCTCTCGGGATGTATCCTCAAGAAATGTACCCTAGCAGAATGTACCCTAGCAGAATGTACCCTGTCTGGATGTACCCTGATGTACCCTGATAGGATGTACCCTGGTGTACCCTGAGAAGTGTACCCTGACAGGATGTACCCTGAGACGTTCCGTGTCGCGTCGCACCGTGCCGCCTTGAAAAAGTAAGAAAAATTGCAAGTTATGTTAAATTTAAGAGGAGAGAACTTGAGTGACAACTCCAAGAAAGAGTGTAGTGGTAAAGGTACTTCCCTTGTAAGTAGGAGGTTGTGGGTTCAAATCCTCCTACCTTAGGGAATCTAAAACTCTCTATTGCCACTCAAAATTAAAATTGCCTCGCGCGTAGCCAACGGTCGCCAAGGGAGCCTTGGGTGCCAATGTATTGCCTAAGTTCTTTGCCTTAGTTGACGCCTTAGTCGACGCCTTGGAGTAAGCCAAAGGAGTAAACATAGGTATAAACATAGAAGTAAACGTAGGTAAGCCGAAGGAGTAAACGTAGGTAAGCCGAAGGAGTAAACGTAGGTGTAAACGTATGTTCTCGTTCTGGAATTGGAACAGAAACAGAAACCAAAAACTGAAACAGGAACAGGAACCGGAACCGAAGACGAAGACGGAATCGGAATCGCGAACAGAGAACAGAGAACAGAACCCTCCGTATTGTCGCGTGCAGAGCTCTGATACCACTGTTGTCAGGATCTTGCTCACATGCACATAGAGGTTACGAATGTTGAAAACACACAGAAGAATAGACGCAACAAGAGACGAGACAGAACGCAGTACTAGGTGCAATCTCCCCCCATGCACTTTGTTTCGACAATCCACAGAGTGCATGTATTTATAGGAATTTTTTATTACGTCGAAAAGAGTGGTTACATGAGAGCGGCGTCGAAAAGCAAGCGTGAAACTAAAAGTTGGTAACTTTTACAGAAAGCCATTGCTTTCAATAACAAAAACTGTGGTCTACAATGACCCTTATACTAACCATTACTTTTCTAATTGTTTCTAACAATAGAACCTTCTACGCGGCTTGTAAATAATAATTATTTGGATTATTGATACCCGCCCTTTCACGCCTTGCACGCTCCTCACAAACCTTCAGCTGCTATATCAAAAACATCAAAAACACATTAATACATTAATAATTTAACACTCCAACAATGCATTGTTCAACATATTCCATAAGTTATAACACTCTTTTCCTCCACCATTGCATGTGGCTCCTTCTCCTTAAACACCACATCGTGACTCCCCATGAGCTTCTTAGCCTCAAGGTCATAAAGCTTATAAGACTTCTTATCTTTGATGTACCCTAAGAAGATACATTTGATGCTTTTTGGTTAAAGCTTGTTTCTCTCCCTATCTAGAACATGTACATAACATTCACTTCCAAATACTTTGAAATGGGAAACATATGGCTTTTTAGCACTGTAGGCCTCTTATGGAGTCTTTCCATCAAGTGCCTTTGTGTACCTTTGATTCAAGATGTAGACAGTAGTGTTGATAGCCTCTACCCAAATATTATTAGGGAAAGCCTTTCCCTTCCACATGCACCTTGCCATCTCCATGGTGGTTCGATTTTGAAGTTCCACAACACTGTTCTATTGAGGGCTATGTCCCATTGTGAGTTGATGCTTGATTCCTTTACTCTTGCAAAAATCTTCAAGCTCTGTTGATGTGAACTCACCACCACTGTCTATCATGATTTTTTTCATCCTCTTCCCTGTTTCAATTTCAACAAGCTAAAGCCATTCTTTGAACTTACCAAAAGCTTGAGCTTTATTGCGAAGGAAGTACATCCACATCTTCCTGCTATAATCATCGACAAGTAACATGAAGTAGGAAGATCCATCAAGGCCTGTGTAGGCAATTTTCTGCACAAGTCAACATGCACCAATTCTAGCGGATAACTTGATCTATTCTTGCTTTCTTGTGGAAATGCCTTCCTTTGCTGCTTGCCCATCATGCAAGCTTCACATGGTTCCTTCATTTTTGCAATCGATTGTAGGTGTGCAACCATACCCCAATGATGCATCTCCTTTAGTATAGGGCATCCACTGTGGCCAAATCTCTCATGCCATATCTTAATTGTGCCCACAATTGTAGTGGTTGTAAGAGCAAATAACTCATATAGGTTGTTCTCCTTATGTGAGTCCCAATAACATTGTTGTTACTATCCATAATCTTAGCTCCTATCTTATTGAAAGATATTTGGTGACCTTGATCATTTATAGAAGCTATTGAAAGTGGACGCAACATCTGCTTTGCTGTCTCCACTCCTTGCCTTGAGTCGTAGCTCCTCCTCCAAGAGTAAGGTGTTGAATTCTTCAAAAGCTAGTGTTCGAGGTCTGATTTGAGTATTCACAGAAGCTACCAAACCATGAAACTTTGGTGGACAGATTCAAAGACAACACTGAGCTAGCTCCTCAATTGAATTTTGTACACCTACTCCTACCATTTGATCTTGTAGATTCTTTATGCGAGTGATAAACACCTCTTCAGTCCCCCCATCAACAAACCTTTTTGTTGCTAGTTGATTCTCCAAGTTCTTAATCCGTGTCTTATTATGAGTTCATATTGATTTCTCAATATGTTCCATGCTTCACACACCTTCGTAGTATGCTCAATCTGAATCATAACACTATCAAGAATACTTGTAACTAGAGCACATAATGCATCTTCATTTCTATGTTTCCAAGCACATACAAGATTAGCATCAGGAGGAATCATTCTAGGATTGGATCCGGTGTTTCTTAGGGCTCATGATCAATCCCAAGAATAGTCTCCATAAGCTTCTATGAATGAAGGATAGAATTGAATTTAAACTTCCATATGGTGTAGTTCTTACCATCAAGTTTACCTTCCGTGAAGGCTGGTGGTTGTATCCACAACATTGGGATGATTGACATCATTGTTGATCCTGCTTGTGCTCCACGTACTCTTGTTGACGAACCACCTTGATTCCCAGTTGTAGACGATGAGGCATTGCTTGACATCTTCTCTCTTTTGTCATTTAAACCTCTGAAACCTTTGCATTTTTGCTTTTGCACCACTCAGAGCCTCTTGAGCTTTGATACTGTGTTGGTAAATAACAACATAACAGAATAGTCCTATACACTGAGTTGAGAGGAAAAACACAGACAAAGATAGACCCAAACTGAGAGATAGAAAACTCAAATTGTTGAGAGTAATGCAGCTACAATGGTGGTTTCGTCCACTCATGCATTCCCAATGGAGCTTAGATGACAATATAAATATACTCTATATGAAGGGCTTATTAGTGCATAATGCTATGTAAAGCTCAACATGGGCCATGCTTTTATAGCTTTTATGAGGGGAATCGATATAGATAAACATAGTCAGGAGATACAAAATAGTAAGCAAAATATACAATCTAACAATATCTCCATGAGCAAAGTCCTACCATCTTAGCCCTACGAGGTGAGGGGATAGGCCCCTTGGACCCCATAGACAGGGGCAAGCCCTGCTCTGCACTCCCCCCATTAAGCTTATATGGGGAAACTGCATGGCACCGCAAGGCCTTTATTTTTGCCTTGAATGGAAACCCAAGGGCCCCTAAGTTTATGCCCTACCTAGCCTAATGGCTAGGCTCACAAAGATCATCTATTACAATCAATGGTCACACATAGATGTCACCTAACTTGGAAGTTAAGGTTCCACAAATGTTCGGGCTCTCTCAATGGATTCTCCTCATAATGGGGCCTTACAACTTAGAGCACCATGGATCATTTGTGGTCACTTGAGGGTGGAGTATTGAGTATATCTAACAACTCAATGGTCCTCATGAGACACATATTGTTGAATTAAAGGCTGATTTGCATGCTTCTTTTGAGACATTAGATTTGGGGCATTTGCATCATTATTTGGGTATTTTGTTATGTAAGTTGATGGGGGAATATCTTTGTGTCAAAGAAAATATATGACGCATTATTGCAGTGTTTTGGCCTTGAAGATTGGAAATCTATTGCTAATCCTATGGAAACATGGTTATGATTGAGTTTTCATGATGTTGGAGATGCATTTGATGTTGTTGTCTATCAGTAGGCTATTGGATGCTTGATTTACTTATGCACAACACAGCCTGATATTCAATTTTTTATCTCTCATATGAGCAGGTTTATGCATTGCCCATGATTCAAGTGTTGGTAGGTGGTTCAATGCATCTTTCACTACTTGAGTGGTACCCAACTTCTTGGATTGTTTTATCGCAACAAGGGATCATTACCACCATATTTACATGCTTCCTCTGAGTCATACTTGGCTAGCTGCTATGATACTCGCATGTTCCCTAGGTTTTTTCTTCATGCTTGGAAGCTCATGCATATCTTGGTTGAGCAAGAAGTAGCCTACTGTGGCCACTTCTAGTTATGAAGTTGAGTATAGGGCAACCAACTTTCACAATGGCTGTTAAGTGTGTGTGGCTCATATGCCTTTTGGATGATTTGGGTGTTGGTTAGTCTTCTGCCACCACCGTATTCACTAATAGTCAAAGCTCATTGGCAATTGCGAGGAACCCTGTGTTCCATGCTCGTGCAAAGCAAATTGAGGTGCATTATCATTATGTCAAGGAGAGGTTCTCTGCCGAAGAGATCATTTTTGCTTATGCTATTATATCTAGGACACTCCATGTGTTGATAATTAAATTTGAATTGATTGAAGAGTGTGACGAAGCCTTTGAAAAGTTGAAACACAAGCTTATCACAACTCCCATACTAAAAGTGTTAGATTGGAACAAAATCTTCCATGTGCATGTTGATGCTTCAAATCATGGAGTCGGTTTTATATTAATGCAACCTGGTAATGAGGGTAGGCTTAATCTCCCTATTACCTATGCCATTCTCCAAGTCAATAATGTAGAGCAAAACTACACCATAATTGAGATAGAAGGTTAAGGAATTACATATGTGGTCAAAAAAATTAGGCATTATTTGATTGCAAATAAGATAAATTTAACCACCAAGCCCTTCTCTACCTTGTAAATTAGCCCTGCAACACAAGAAAACTAGTGAGATAGTTTCTCCTATTGATGAAATTTGACTTCAAGTAGTAGTTAAGAAAGGCAATACACATGTGCATGTGGATCACCTTTTTAGGTTGACAAATGGTGGCCCCCCAATGGGCTATCATATGAAAGAGCTGAAGCCTATTTGTTCAACCTAGAGGTGGTACCAAAGTGGACAGATCCCTATGTTCCTTTGCTTACATATGGTCCATTGCACCACTACTTTCCTATACATAAGAAAGAAATTAGAGAAGATAAAGATTTTCATATCATAGTTGCAAACTTCACTTCTTTATTTAGTCAAATTACTTTATAATAGGGTGTATATTGTGATTGAATTTCAGCACTTTTTTTTTTGGAGATTCCGAAGGCTTGTGGTGCTATCCTTGTCAAGTTTGAAGCCAAGTAGCTACTTCCACTTTTTTTATCATGGCCTTTCAAAGATTGTAGCGAGAGGAGGTTTTTCCTTCTTCTAGCTAGCAAGTTTCTAGTATAATTTTACTATTTTTCTAGGGTCGGATGACACAATGATGCGGTGGAAGTTAAAAAGAAAAGTATGGTTTGTATTTTACACTCACTTGTGATGATGGTATCATGCCTTTTGAAACCATGCCATGAAAAAGATGAAAAGCTCAATGCAAAGAATAAAAAAAATAGAGTTTTAGAGGTGGATCCATTTACTTCCACAATAAAATTTGCAAAATCTGAAAATTTTACATTAAGACAAGATGACATTTTTCCAAGATGATATTTCCATATTCCTGAATGGGTCTTCCAAATACACATTTTCAAAGGTCCAATGGGGAGATGGAGGCTTTGCGTTGTTGTTACGTTGCCTTAACCTATCCTAAGCTATATATCATCTTGGTAGCTCTCATTGGTGCAATGAATGGTTTCCAAGAGATAAAACAATAGGCTCTCAAAGCTTACTCTTCAAGAAATTGCATACTTGTACATGCATATTAGAAGGGTGAAATTACATACCTCTAGTGAGCAAGAGTTGGACACAAAGAGAAAGTAACATGCATTCAACTCAATCCTTCTCTTGATATTGCATAAGAATCTCTTCCTTACTAGGCTCAAATCACACATGTGTCAATGCTTTCTTGTAGTGAACGAAGGTTGAGCATAAGGAAGAAGACACATGCACTCACATTAATCATTCTATTGATTACTCATAGAAAAATTCTCTCCTTGATTGATCCAAAGAATGGGTTCATGCATCCACTATAGGGGGCACATAACTACTCAAGTAGGAAGAGGAAAAGAGTGTGCACATTTTGAGCCACTCACTGAATATATATATATCTATTCACAAAACATAACACAATGACTTGAACTCACTTTGTGAGGTAGGGTTGGATCCCTCATGAGTATGCTTATTCAATGAGGACCACACTAATAGACATAATTGATGTGCATGAACACACTTATATTTGGTGGGCACTTTTCCCTCTTTAGGAGGCTCCCACCTCTACTTATACACTTAGATTTGTGCATGCAACTTTGTGTGCATCCACAATTACTTGAATCACTTTGTTGACAAAAAGTCCCCATATGTTTCATTTTTGGACTACATCACATTAACCGTCCATTCACATTTCAGCCACATAACCTAATTTTTTAGGACTTTCTTGTTTCTCATTTCACCTTATGTCTAATATCTCATATACTTGGACTTGAAAGCGCTCCTTTTAATAGCCAAACTAGAGAACTCATAACTACTCTCAAATGTCACATTATGGAAACTTCCCCAAAATATATGCATTGGAAACTTTTTATCCAAAGGTACATAGAAAAATGCCTTGAAAAATTTACATGAACCAATTGTGAAAGGACCACTTGAACCTGTCTTGAAAAGTTCCATATCTCAATCTTTGATAGTGATACTAACATAACTATGTGGCACATGATCCATGGATGTGTGAGTTTGTCCTTTCAACTTTCAAACCTGCAAAAAAAAGAATGGATGGTAAGAACTTACTGTTTTTTGTTTTGCAAAAAATCAACAAAGTTGTGATAAAAACATAGTGTATTTAACATTTTTTTTCAAAGTTATAAGACATTCTTTTCATCCATTTTTCACACTTGTAAGTTGGCGGCATTGAGCAGCTTCCTTTTTTCCTTTTGTTTGGCGGCACCACTGCTATCTGAATGATATAAATCTAGAAATGTATACGTACAGAGTGTTTCCATTTCTTTCGTTACGCTTCTGTACATCGACAGGACTCCTGAGCGATGCACAGGGCAGCGGCGTTAGCAGTGCAAACGAGGCACGAGCTAAGCTTCAGCACTCAAAGCTTCTTCAGCGCAGACGTGCATTTATCTATCCAAAATCTGTTTAAATACGGGAGAGCATACCATAGCCAGCCTTGCTTTAACATATGTGGTCTCAAAGTCCTTTGCATCTCTCTCATCAGACATGCTTTCCTTGGTCTCTCTAGCGACCATATGTTGTCTGGGATGCAGTTTTGTGAGCTTCCCACCTCTTCCATTCGGCGTATTCGGCGGTTCTGTAGCTTCTCCAGCTTTTCACAAGAAACTGAAAGTGACAACAGCAGTTTGGGAAGAGTTGGGTCCTCAAAAAAGAAGACAAAGACACGGATTTTCTACGTATGTGAGCACTGCGGAGAGTCTTATGGTCAATGGTGGGGTAAATGTAATAGCTGCAAAATGCAAGGAACCTTGAAGAAAATGGTACAAAGGTTCGAAGAGGGCGGAGGCGCAGGTGTGAGAGCTGCCGATAAAATTAGTAATGACGCTAGCAGATGGCTTCAAATGACTTCTGAATCAGCGCATGGTTCCGGGGGGCATCAATACATCTCTAATTCCTTGCCAGGAAAGTCTTGGTTGGAGACGGGCTCGCTCACTGGTCCACGACGTCTTCCTGACGTGCTGAAAGGAATTTCAGACTCTGATTGGAGGATCCCCCTGTAAGTGTCTCCGATGCCTTTACGTCGTCGTTGGTAAATTTCAACCCTTATTTGCACTGTATATGGCCTTTTCAAAGACTGTGCAGAAGTGTTCTGGTTCTTACGATATGGCCCTTCTGCAAAGTGTGCGCGCGTGCGTGTCTTTTGGTTACTGTTTTTAGCATTATGAGAAGGGCGCACTATTTTTTCCCTCTATTCCAAACACGGGAAAAAAAGTGTTTGCACGCTTTGCGCTCGCATTTCGTATTTCTTACCTTACAAAGTCGTTCATTAATACTGTTTATACATCCAAGAAGGCCAACGTAATGCTGTATGCGATGCCTCTTCAGAGTGCAACTAGGGAATGAAGAATCTTGGTTTTGGCTGTACCCAGCCAGAAAGAAGTCAATTATTCAGTTTTAGGGTCTCAAGCAATCGTATGAAACTTATTGATCAACTTAAATCCATGTATACAAATGTAAAAGGTTGCTGTCCTCTGCTTTACGATGAATTTCCTCGTGAAATATTTTAGGCCTTTGTGTTTAATACATGATTGCCTAACATGGTGATCTTTTAAGTGATATCTCTAGGTTTCGAAAGCATTGTCTATGGCTTCGAGCTCTTTATTGGGCCAAATAAGCGTTGTAGTGAATGTCTTTTTGAGGGTGTGGAAGGCTCTGTTTGCTTGAAGTGCCCGAGAGAACAAAGATTTTTGGGTTACATGGCTAAGTGGCATTGAGATGTTTTTACGTAGTTTTTGATGTGTATTTCATAGACTTTGGAAGATAAGAAGAAGTATTGGATGTCTCGAGTAAGAGGTCCCCCATGTCATCAAGAGATGAAAGAATTTTGAACAAGACAAGATCACTCATAGTCATACTTTTATGATTGCAAGTGGGATGTAAGACTTATTGAATTTCCATTTTGGCCCATGTGCTTGAGAGGAAGTAGGTTGTTCACCTAGGGATTGGAAAGGTTGGTGTGGGAAATCATTAGTACACCTGTCTTTTCTTTTTCGATATGTTGTTTGTTCTCGTATCCCATTACCAAGTGCAATTGTCTATTCTTAAAAAGAAAACCATCTGAAACATGTTGTAATCAAAATTGGATGAACAAGAGAAGTGGGCTTGGACTTTTGATTTGTCATTTGAGCAATATGCAAGGAAACTTGCACATGAGGTTAGAGTTTTTGTAGCATGGGTGTGGGTCATGTACCGATGTGCCCTCTATTAGGTAGAAGCCTAGCAAGGCTTGAAACTCGAAGAAAAGTGGAATAGAATGAGAAAGCTTACTTCTAGAAGTGTGTCTTGCAGAGAGCATGCAAGGGTGGCAAAGGTCCCATTGAGTGTGCCAAACTGTTGCTTCCCCTCTTCGAGTGGATACTTTAGGGATTGGCTCTCCTCGGAGAAGTATACTTCGCAAGGAACACCTAAATAACAAGGATTTCAAATGTACATGGTCCATTGCCTATTTGCTCAATACTTGGGCTACTAGCTAGTGCTTGGCTACCACCATCTATTGGAAACCTTATTTGTCCGATTACCTTATAGTAGTCACATGAGCGACTACTCTCGCCCTTCACCCCACTTGGATGCCTACCCATTTGAGTCGGACCTTGGCTGGGCAACCTCCTATTGCTTCCAATCTCATTTGAAGCATTTGCCACCCACTTGGGCAGCTACTCGGCGACCAAGGCAAGTACCATAAGGTGTCAAATCATCCACATGGAGTGTGGCCTTCATCGTTCATGGGGGAGAACCTTTGCTTGGACCCGCACCTCATTGACTGGAAGAGATCGCAAATAGGTTCACAACATGCAAAGAGGCCATGAAGGAAGAGATTGATGGTTTGGAAGACAACAAAACTTGGATCTTAGTGCTAAGGATTCAAGTAATAAAGAGAATCGGCAACAAATGGGTATAAAATCTCAAGGGGAATGCAAATGGGTCTATTGAGATAGACCCATCACTTGGTGCTAGGCTTCATTATGGCTGAGTTTGCCCATCACTTCCTAGAAACTCAGTTCGCAGAGCTTCTTCTGAGTTCATGCTTGTGGGGTGTGTGTGTGTGAGCATGTATTCATTCTGAGCTCTATACCCACTATTGGGCAATGAGGACGTTAGTGGGGATGTCATAGTATTGAGTCGATACTGTGCATAGTGGAGCTGATATGCTATACAGTCTTGTGGTTGACTACCATGAGCTTGTAGTTGCACGCATTGGCTGCAAGAAAAGAGTTGGAAGCTATTTCAACTTATCGTCAAAAATGTTTTCCTCAATGGCGACCTAGAGGAAGTACCTACATGGAGAAGCCCATTGTTTTGAAAACAACACCATAATAGAAACATTCTTGACTATCATTTTTAGAACTATTCCCTTGAGAATTTCATGATCTCTTTGGCTCCCCTTGCCTCATATTTTTTCTCTACTTTATATATTGGTTTTTCATATTATTTCTATGTTCACTTGCAAAACCTCCCTTTCTCTTCCGATGCCATAGTAAAATACTTAAGAGGTGGTTTCCCAACGTAAATTTGAATTTTACTAGGGCTTTTTTCTTCAGTTATAAGCATGGACACTAAATTTAAAATATTAGAATGGTTTTTGTCTCGATTGCCTTGTATACAAAATCTTAAACATGAATTTCCACATTGGTGTCATCATCATCCACATTCACATCAACTCATGCAAGTGACTCACACGTATTTATAATCTTTAGAGTATAGTCACTTGTAAATACACTCTCTCATTGTGTGCAATCCACTGTTTAGATGAAGCTTCCTTGCTTTAGTATTTGTCTCTTATAATATGATCAAGTTCAATGACTAGTCCAAGATGCTTCAATGATGTGCTAGGAGGGATTTCACACTTTCGTTCGATGATGCCATTGTATTTATGTCTTAACTCTATGAGGGATGTATGTTTTGGTTGTTTAAGTTTAACACTTATTTGCAGAGGTTTCTAAGGCTCGCACATTTGTCTTTTTTGAAGTCTAGCTGTTTGCACATTTTGTATTCTGCTCTTCGAAACATCATAGAGAGAAAAGGCTTTTGTTTTCTTGATTTAGTAGGTTCGTAGTGTGCTCTTCTTGTTCTCTTTAGGTGGTTCAAACTTTGCGCAATGGTGGTGGTTGGGAATCTTCCTCTTTTGCATCTTTTTTTGCCTCCTTTTCTCTTTTTAGTTTCTCTCTCCGCAACATCTCAGCACTTGATACCACAAAGGTTAGGAGCTCTTCTCCTGTTTCATTTTTTATAGTCTTTGGTTTCAGCAGGATTTTTATTTGAAACATATTCTAGAAAATAATTTGTGATAATTGGATGCTGCAAAAAGCATGATTCTTATATTTTTGGCCACAATGGCCTCATCTCTCTCTGTATTATTCTCTTTTACCGCTTGCTTCATTGCTTCATTTTATAATCCTGACTATTTCTATATCGGAGGGTCAGTGCATTTAGGAATCAATTGTGTTAAACATAATCAGGTGCCGCTTTCTTTTATTTTACAGGGTTGGGAGCACTGGATCAGAGATATCAAGAGTTTTAGGAGGGGGTATTGTTCCAGGTATGTGAATGCTCCATGTCAGCTTGTGATTTGTGTTTCTCATGGAGGCACTGATGCATTAGTGTATGCAGGCAGTCTAATTCTTCTTGGAGGTGATCCTGGTGTTGGGAAGAGTACCCTTCTTTTACAGGTTTACTGCTAACTTGATTTCCTTTCTGAAGGGAACCTCATGCATGTAAGCATTCTGAATTCTTTTCAGTTTGTGCTAGGTAACTACCAAAATGATAAAATAAGTTACAGTCAATTGTATTGAATTTTTGTTACAATAAAGAAAAATCTGGCACAGTCTTGCTGTCCAGAAGCCTTTGCTTAGCATAATTTGAAGAAACTGTTGTGCCTTGAATAAGTTGAAACTTGAAATCCCAATGATTGCGACCACAGCTTTTGTTATCAAGACCCACATTTTTGTGTATATGTGTTGCCTTGTATGTATTTTACAGGTAATGGCTAGACATGGTCATTGTTAGTCAGTCAAACTGTACCATGTTTTTAAAAATTCCTGATTGATATAACTTAGGCAATTCAAGTCTCATTCAGAGTGCGCTCTTAATTAATACCAAAATGAAGATCATTAATTTTTAACTGATTCAAACTTGTGATGCCAATGCTGCAGATTTGTAGTCTTCTTGCTGAAGGATGTGAATTTTTTGATCCTGGCTCGGTGTTGTATGTCTCAGGTGAAGAAGTAAGATATTAAATGCTGGCTCTCTTGCTCTGCAAGTCTCTTTGTCCTGCCTATAACATGGATGTATTGTAATAGCACCAATCGTAATTCTTATATTAAACTGTTCTATGCAGAGTGAGGATCAGTTATGTAGCCGAGCTAACCGACTAAACATCAGACCAGATGACTTATTTTTATACTCGGCCACCGATCTTGAGGTTCAATTTTTACTTAAACATGGTGCCTTACCTCCTAGAGTTTAAAATTGCTTAATTTGTTTGTACATTCCTTCAACTGTCCCTTTTTAAGTAAAGAATATCAATATAGAAGATTTTATTTATAAGAATCGCTATGATACTTTTCAAAGTAGAAAATCTTGACTGTGTGCACAGTGTGCTTGAGAAATGAGGAGGCTATGTTCAGCTGTATCTATTAATTTTTTTAATGTTGTCGACCATGTCCATGGTGCCAGCTTCTGAGTATACTTTTGCACAACTCCCTTGCAATTTGCTTATGGTTGGCATTTGTTTAAGAAAGAGGATCCATGATCAGTGCATCGATTCTATGAGTAGCTGATCAGAGGAGAAAAAAACTAGATATACCATGATCTTTTGTTATGTACCAGCTATGAGGTCGAAGGGTGCACATGCCATTGTTGATAGTTACTCAAGTTTTATGTTCACAGCAATTCTAGACATTGACAATTCTGAGTTAATACTAACAAAAGAAAAGGAGAACCTCTGTAGAGAAAGGAGAAAATGCCATGCTTTCTCTTTTTGAGTTTTGATTCAAGCAAACCTTGTTCTCACTTATGGTGGTAAGATCTTGGTAAGATCGTATGATCACACAGGGGTGCCTACTTGCATGATTGCATCCTTGAGACTGATATAGCATCTTAGCTGGAATCACTGACAGAAGCTTTAGGGAACAGAAATGTTGGACTGGATTTTCTTTAAGTATCTGTGGAAGGTGATTGAACTTATGCACAGTTAGTGTACCAAAGAATATCTGCTGGATGCTAGAAATATCTGCTGATAACAAGTTAGATGTGGATGTGTCATACTCAATGTCTGAATCTCATATCAGGTGATCAAGGTCTATAATATGAAGCACTGCGAGTTTTGTTTTAGATGAGAAGAAAGTAAATATCAGTGAAATTAGCCAACAAAAATATACTGGATATAGTGTTGAAAGAAAACACATAGCTGCTGGAGTAATTTCATCAGGAAGATCATGATAAATCTCAAATAGTGGAATTGCAATCAACACATCGTGGGATCTAGTGGGGACAGAAAAAATTTCCCTAGGAAGCTGATTCCTTCAACTTTCGTATTAGTTGCTTGTTTGTGGAGACCGTTGCAGATGACATGTGGGTAATGTTGAGACTGAAAATATGATTAGTTGGCATTCTTATGTGCTGATTCTTTAGTGTCATTTGAACAATTCTTGAATGCTTTGATCATATATGTGTTTGTAAATAAATTTATGTTTCTCTCAGATTATTTTAAAAGCGATTCAAAGTCTGAGGCCTCGCGCTGTGGTTATTGACTCCATACAGACTGTATATTTGCCAGAGGCACAAGGCAGCCAAGGAAGCATCACCCAGGTAAATTTGATTTATTTTGTCTGATTGATTTGCACTTTTCATCGAGGAAGAATGTAATAGTTGATTTGTTAAAAATGCTTCAGGACTGAATCAGTTATCATTGTGAAATGAATGGTCCAGTCATATTGTTGTTTATATAATCAATTCAACCAGATTCATATGAATCAGTTGTAAGTAATCACTATTCAAAAGTCAAAGAAAGACATTCCTGTCACCTTATGAGGTCTGTTCTTATAAGCAAACTCTACCAGTGGCAAGTAACTATCCCAATCTGTCTTCCTCTCATACACATATGCTCTCAACATGTCCTCTAGAATCTGGTTGACCCTCTCGGTCTGACTATCTGTCTGTGGATGATCACCACTACTCATTTTCAATGATACTTTTAGTTTGTCAAATATAAACTTCTAGAAGTGTCATATGAATGTGACATCCCTATCTGAAACTATGGATATTGGTAACCCATGCAATCTGAAGACATGCTGAATAAACAACTCCGCTACCTGTGGAACTTCTATCATCTCCTGCGTGGGTATAAACTGAGTTATCTTGCTCAATCTATCTACCACAACTAGGATAGTATCCCGCTTCCTTTGGGTCCGCGGTAAACCCACTATGAAGTCCGTGGATACACTGTCCCAATTATGATCTGGAA
This sequence comes from Ceratopteris richardii, assembly GCA_020310875.1. Lineage (NCBI taxonomy): Eukaryota > Viridiplantae > Streptophyta > Polypodiopsida > Polypodiales > Pteridaceae > Ceratopteris > Ceratopteris richardii. Next base: position 152,895,670 of record CM035409.1, read on the forward strand.
TCTGTAAAGGATGTAGAAGATATGGTGTCTTTACCCTTTTTGCCTTGTTGACTTGACACATAAAGCACTGTTGAACATAAGTGTGTACACCTCTGGCTAATCCAGGCCACCAAAATGTTCTTCTAACAAGATGTATTGTCTTGTCAACACGAGGATGCCCTGCGCAAGGAACATCATCATGCATGACTTTTCTTCTCAAATCTCGGGAATCTGGTACACAAACCTTTCCTTTCCGTTTGACTATTCCATTCTCCTTTGAGAAATTGGAATACATACTGAACTTGTTTGCTCTGCTAGGTGAAGAAACGGCTTGAACTTCCTCGTCTCCTATAATGAAGTCATCACTAATGGCTCTAATAATTTGTAACAAATATGGATCTTCCACCTGTGCTTCCTTTATCTCTTGAAGCAATGAGATTTCTAGAATTGTCAAGCTCATTTGATACATTATCCACGATAATGCATCAGCTACTATATTCTCTTTGCCTCTTCTATACAGGATTTCCATGTGCAACTCCTTCATGAGCTCAGCCCAACGAGCCTGTCTGCCTCGAAGATCTAGCTGACTACAAAAGTACTTGAGTGTATGGTGATCTGTGTATACCTTAAAGTTTGCACCATAAAGATAGTGTCTCCAGACTTTAAGTGTATGTGCCATTGCACACAACTCCTGTTCATGCACTGGCCAATTGCTATGTGCACTACTCAGTTTCTTGCTTTCAAAAGCTATTGGCCTTCCATTTTGGCTCAAGACTGCCCCTATGGTTATGCCACTAGCATTTGTCTCCAACTCAAATGGTTTCTGAGGATCTACCACTTTGAGTATAGGAGCCTCTGAAACAGCTTGTTTGAGAGTATCAAAACTCTCTTGCGTGTCTTGCTTCCATGCAAATGGAACTTTGCCTTGAAGCAAGTTTGTCATAGGCGTTGCTATCAAGAGATAAGAAGAGATAAATTTCCAATAAAAATCGGAAAGTCCTAGAAATGACTGTAACTTCTCGTCATCTTGAGGAGTAGGCTATGCTAAAATGATTGAGATCTTGGAATCCACCTGAACCCCATCGGCCGAGACTACATGCCTTGGATACTCTATTCTCGGAAGAAACAGCCGAGTCTTCTCCGGATTTACATACAACTGATTTTCTTTTAGTACATTCAATATTAATCTTAGATTATTCTCATGCTCATGCACACTCCCACTATACACTAAGAGATCATCAACAAAATCTACAACACACTTTCCAATGAATGGTAGCAAAATATCATTCATTAACATCATAAATATAGTTGGTGCATTAGTCAAACCAAATCGCATGACTAAGTACTCATAGTGCCCAAAGTGGGTCTTGAAAGCTGTCTTATGTACATCATGATCTTTTACCCTGATCTTGTGGTAGCCAGTCTTTAAATCTATTTTGCTAAATACAACGGCTCCATCTAGAGCATCTAAAAGATCATCTAACTTGGGCATGGGATATCTATGTCTGATAGTAATCTTATTGAGTGCTCGATAGTCGACACACATCCTATAAGATCCGTCTTTCTTCTTCACGAGAAGAACTTGTGCTTCAATGGGCGAATAGCTTGGTCTAATCAGCCCTTTTTGTAGGTACTCGTCCACGACCTTGCGTACTTCATTCTCCTCCTGCAAACTCATTCGAAATGGTGGCTGAGCGGTCAGACTCGCTCCCAGTGCCAATTAGATTCTATGCTCAATGTTCCTGCAAGGAGTCAAACCTGAAGGTAATTCTTTCAAAAATAACTCTTGGAATTTTGCTCTTACTTTCTTTGAAAGTGCTTAAGCATTCCAACTAGAGTTTCCATGACTGCATGAATCCATCATAATACACAATGAATACACAAAATAAAGAAAATAAATGTACTTACTATCAATCTTGAGCAACTTGGTAGCGATTACCAATCGCGTCTCTTGGAGATCTGGCTCTCCACGTATCAGTTGTCACCTCCCCTCATGCTCAAACTGGTACACATGCGACGCAAAGTCAAGGACCGGTCGTTTCCTAGCATGCCACTTCTTACTTAGGACTACATCAAAACGTGCCAGTCTAGCTATCTTGAAATCCAGTCTGTCCTCATAGGATTGGATCGTCGGTCCCATGTCTCAGTTCCCTTCCCGTCGGCTAACTCTACTATGTAGGCATACTCTGACTTCAGAGTCTCTAAATGTAGCCTCTTGACTAGTCGGGACTAATTCGATCCAGTGTCAAAGAGTATCTTGACAGGCTGTCCTTTCGCAATTTCAGTCATGACAATGAGTTCTGTGTTTGGAAACTGGTATCCTTTCTGTGCCACTGGTGAAAGCACAACATCTTGCACAGTAGGGACCTTCTTCGTGACGGTCATGGCCACTATGGGAGATGATATCTTGGATGGGGAATCTCCAATGTCCTCATCTCCATCACTCCTTGCCTGAGTGGGATTAATAACTATGGTGGCTCCTATTTTCTTTTTCTTAGGACAGTCCTTGAACAGGTGCTGTCTTAGACACCCATAGCATAAACCCTTGTTCATTGCCTTCTCTTTCTGTTGAGGGGTAAGAATGGACTTATTATACGCCCTCTCAGCCAGAGCAGATACTTTCCTTTACCTCCTGAAATTGTCTTGATCATGTGCACTTGCGTAGCCTCTCTAGAAGGCTTTGCACTGATCGAGCCAGGAGTAGATGTGTGGAAGGGTTTGCTTACCTTAGTCCATGAGGACCTCTGACTTTGGGAGGTTGTGCCCCTATGGCCATCCTCATAGACTAAAGCCATCTCCGTGGCTTGCGCCAAGGACTGAAATCTCTCCTTCCTCACCAAAGGTCTATAGCATTGCTCCCACTTGTTGAGCCATTGCTCAAGAGCATCATCAGTCCTAGCACTAGTTGAGCCATGGTATCTAGGCGGCTTAAAATCCTTAAGCAAATGTATAGTCAGAATAAAATTTGAGAAATTCTCTAACGAATTAATTCGTTGATTGCCAATATTATACATTTTTTGGTCCGGACTTTTTAGGTACAATTGTACTTCATGAGTCATACCCTTGGTATTCACTTTGTTATTGATGTTTTTTTGAGCCGTATGATGATGATCGCTCCAAGCTTACTAATCATTAATGTCATGGGTTATATATATATATATATATATATATATATATATATACTTTATATGTAAAAAAATAAAATTCTCTCTAGATGGATAAAATTCTCGATATTTATTTTGGGTTTGAACGAATTAAACGAATAATTCCCGAATTCTCATGAATTAATTCTCTCGTTCATACTATGCTTGCATGGAAAGGTGGAGGCATCATCATCATCACCACCACCACTTGTTGGAGGTGGAAGTACCCAAGCAAGAGGAGATCAAGGATAAAGTGCAAAAACTTTATCTAGAAATAAAAAAGCGTCGTCAACTATAGGTAGGAGCCTAAGTAATGAATTCAAAAAACGTATCATTTTGGTTTTGTATGTTTTGCATTTTTTCAGATAGGTGTAGATAAGGACATATGATCTTGATTAGAAAGGCTTGATGGACCTTGATACCTGAGAAAGTGTGTTTAAGTCTATATTGTATCTTTATTTTTCTTTCCCTATATTTGTCTCTATCCTTTCAAGTAGTACTTGGTTGAGAAGAGTATGGGAAAACCTTTTGAGTTCTCCTTTTATTTGTGGTATGGAGTGCTCTTCATGTGCGAAGTCCTATTGGAGTGCTCTTCATGTGCGAAGTCCTATTGTATTTTAATGGACATTGAGTATGATCTTTATAGGTACCTACAACAACAATTTTTCAATAGTATATACCTACTTGGCATATTCTCCCTGTGTCAAGTTAGGAGGGGATTGTTAGAAATGAACCTTCCATAGGAGGGTCCATCCATATATGCAGATTTTATAAGGTCAAAGGCTGTTCAACAGAAGATCAACTTTGGTCAAAATATGCAGATTTTTTTCAATACATATTTGGAAAGTGCTACTCGAGAGCTATCCAATCATATATGATATGTAAATTTTGGAGAAGTTTTAGAGGTCCAAAAGTCAAACCCTAATTCAGGTCAAAATATGTTTTTCACATATTTTTAATTCAATGGCCAAGATTTAAAGTTAAAAAATCATATAATCCAAAATCATGATTTATTCTTATCAAAATCATCAAAAGCAACATTAAAAACTCGTGAAAATATTTACAAAAAAGCCAGTTCTTTGATTTGCAGCACAACTCAGGTGAACTGCTTTTTTGGCTTTTTGCCCACCTTTTCGAGGGGTGCTTGAATCTATAAATTGAAGATGTCATAGACACTCGTATGCATCTTATATCATAGCATCTCTCTTGCTCTATCATATGTGGAGTTTGAGAAGACTTTTGTGTGTATTTTCCTTCTATTTTAGTCATAGATGGGACTCATTGGAGTTTATTTTTGCTCCTTTGCCAATCTCTTGTGTATATTGTTTCTATCGTGTCTCTATCGTGCGTCTCTATTCTCTCTTTCTATATTGATTGTGGGCTTCCAAAACCAACAGTATTATGTCAAAATCTATCAAAATTAGAATGATGGACCAAAAATATTCTTGGAACATAAGAAAAAGGTTGGGACATTTTATACAAGATTGGATGATATGAATCTGTGGCTTTGCACCTCTTCAATGCTCCTTAATGTGAAGCTATATGCAGTGTACATCGTGAGCCTGTTTCAGATGTTTTTTAAAGACCTTAAATATGGGTTGTTTCAAAGCACTCTTTCTGATATTTGCTTTTCTGCTTGCTGACTTTTTTACTAAGAAAAAAAGCTTGGAAACACTATCACATCCCCCAATATGTGGGGGACCAGAAATGAAGCTTGCATTGGATAATACTGAAATGATTGAAATTGTTGATAACTGTGTATAAAAGATTGTGACAATCGCAATGTGCAATGTAATATGATGTCTTTGAATGCACATCAATTTGTAATCTTTGTTAACTAAAGAATGTGCCAAATGTCACACTGTTATCTAACGAGACCAGGCAGCCATCTTTTTTTTTTTTTAATAATTTCCTGGAGTTATATCAGAGCATAAACATGGAATAATTTTCAGCTGCATAGAAATGCATGTTGCATGTTTAGGATATGCCTTACCCATTCCAATCCTTCTATAGTTTTGCAGGTGAGGGAGTGTGCGAGTGCGCTTCTACGCTTGGCCAAACGGAATCGACTGCCTATCTTTCTGGTTAAAATTGCTTGGATTCTTATTAACCTCTTATGCAGTATTCTCCTTAGCAGTATATGCAGGGAATGCACTAGAATGTTTGAGCTTAGCTTATAAGCTTTCTGAAGGTTTGGATATTGACTGACAGGTGGGACATGTCACAAGGAGTGGTGATATTGCAGGACCTCGGGTTTTGGAGCATATCGTTGATGTTGTCTTGTATTTAGAGGTGAGTTGTAATTAATTCAAAATGAAGATCTAAGAATCATTAGTCATGAGATGGTTTGGCTTCAGGGAGAAAATAGCCTTTCACATCGTTTACTGAGGGTGGTCAAAAATCGTTTTGGGTCTACTAATGAGGCATGCACTCTTCCTTTTGTTTACATTCTTCTTATATGACTGCTGTGATTTTTTTTTAGAAAGATCTTGAAAAGGTAGCTTTGATCAGGTTGGTGTATTTGAAATGGTTGAGGATGGTTTGATGGTAGTAGAAAATCCAAGCCAGTTGTTTCTGAGTCAAAGAGAGGAGGAGAGGGAAGGTCCAGTTTCAGGTGCCATAGCTGTGACGATGGAAGGTTCACGGGCAATCCTAATAGAAATTCAGGTAGTGTGCTGTCTATCAGATTGTTTCATCATCTCTCAGAAGGGTCTGGACTTCTATTTCTTTTTTTGGCGAGTTTGTATATGCATTTGTAAAAACTGTATTTCTTTTTCATTTTCTTTCTCTAGATAATGAAACCATGATTGGCATCTGTTTATTTGTTCTTTTTAAACTGTATGCATTTCCCATATGGTTAATGCTTTGGCAAATAAGAGCTTCTCATCTTTCACCTACATAATCCACTCTCCAGCAGTGCACAGAAAGAGATCGATACACTTTGGTTGGGGCAATAGGGTTTCCGTTAAAAAGCTGATGCGGCAAAATGTGAAACTCTTGGAAGTACTAACTTTACTTGCAAAAGTAGCAATGTAATAAGAGGAATGGAAGAATAAAGATCACAAACTTTTACTAAAGGTTTGACTTAATCTCAATGAATCCATCAGCTTTAATGCAAGGAACATGCCCTAGAGGATGAAACCCATTGGAGCCCACGTGATAGGAATGGGAGGTCATCAATTTAGATATATTGGAGAAATCATCGTTCTCATCCACATAGGTAATTCAAGCATGGTAGTAACCTCTTGGTTTGTGACCATCAGGATCTGACAATTGTCTTCATTTTATAAGTGATCTGGTTTTGCCATACTATCAAATAGTGGCAACATGCAGTTCTCCGTGGTTTAATTTGAAAACAAATTAATCTCCAAATCAATTCAAATCTGGAACGAGGCTTCAACCTTGTTCTACAGAATGTAATGATTTCAAAAGCGACTCGGTTCATCCATTACAAAAAAATCTCAAAAAATGTTCCACCATTCTTGCAAAAACCCAGATAATCATTATGATGCTCTAGCTGGTTTGATGATGAAGCACTCTTGGGCATCAAATCTAGTTGCCATTATGAATTGGCCTAACCCAAAAAGAAAAAAAGCTACAATATTTGAAAACCATAGCTCTATTGGGGAACTTCTTATGTGCTTAAACTATCAAGTTGGGTTGTTGGAGCCTCTTCTTTCAGCTTTTTGATTTTTGTGGTTCAAATGAATGTGATCTTAAAAACAGGAGTATTTGTTGTTTGTATTGCTTGTGTTCTTTGGCTCATAAACCTCAGCATGTTCTCATGCAGGCACTCTGCTTTGGAGCACTTTATCACGGAAGCAAATGTACTGTGAATGGATTGGACCCCCAACGACTGCAAATGATCATAGCGGTACAAAATAATTGTGATACTTTTGCAGTTTACATTCATGTGGTATAGAAATTTGGGCTGAATAGTTCCTCTCCTTCAAAATTACTTGTTCTGTATGAATATTGAAGATGGTTATTGTTGCATGCTTTGGTATCTAAATCGGGGCTAATTTCACAGTTCTCCTGATTCATGTGACCATAAATTAGATTTCTTGATTACTGCTGTTTCGAAGAGAATTCTTTACCACATGGCGATACAAGAAAGTGTGTACTCTGCTGAATTAATCAGGAGCTTGCAATTTTAAACATTTTCAAAAAGAATCTGAGGTCAGCAAACAATAAAGGAAGGAAAAAACAAAGAAAATCTGTATGCGCAAATTCATGCACTCTGACAAAGAAAGGTAAAAATTAACTCCTACTGGAAATTTGTTTCTTTCTTGGTACGGTTTGGTATAGAATGGAAAAAGTCAGAATGTAAATATCCGCCTATCAGCAAGTTTTTGCATATGGGGGAAAAGGATAAATAAATACGAGTTTCTAGTGAAACTTTTTTTTCTTTTGGTAAGCGTGGGTTCTTTTGAGTGTGAAACCATCAAGGCTTCGCGTAAAGTAGGCAAGTGGTGAAAAGGAAGATGTTTTTTAATTAATCGTCAATGGTCTGTAAGCCAGCCTCATCATCCTATTAAAACTTGAAAATAAGTTCCAATGGCTTGTATTCATGCCGTGTGGCACATAAAATGTATGTAGGTGCTTTATTTTAGGGTTTGCCAAAAAAAACGAAAACCGTAATTAGGGTTTTTGTGTTAGTTTTTGGTTATTCACTATTGCTTATAAACAGACCATGTTACTAGCAATTGTATCATCATATCTTGGAGCTCCTCAAGAGCTAGCTTGGAGGAGAGGTTGGCACTTCAACTTGGAGGTGGAGATCCTATTCTTCATCATATACAAGGTGTGCAGCAGCTTGGAGCTTATCAACTTGAAGGAGATCATCATCAACTTTGTGGAGTTATAGGCAGCTTGCAAATCTTGCAGATTTGTTATGCTATTTTATAACTTCATGTACTTCATGATGGAATGTAACGATCGTATGTGGAGCATGGATCCTTTTCTCTCTCTCATGTTTTGTCTATTCTCCATCTTGTCTCTATCTTCTCTTTGTCCCTATATTAATTGTGGGCCTGAAAACCAACATTAAGATCAGAGAGAATATAAACAAAAGAAACACACAAGAGAGAATAAGATTAGAGAAAGACACATACACTCTTAACAAGATGGGTGTACAACAAAGCCGTCTCGCTAAAAGGGTTCCCTCTAAGCCCACATGTACTTGCGAGGACTTCCTTGCTAGGTAGGAGGATCTTGATACAATTTTGTTGAGGAGGTG
>CM035409.1:152911530-153089030 GCA_020310875.1 Ceratopteris richardii
TCAGGGACGAGACCTAGACCGTCTTGGGGATGCCAATCGAGGACGACACTCAAAATATGCTCATTTTGAGGCCAATTTTAAATAAATTTCATTCATTATTAGTATGTTAGCTTATAAGAACACAAATAAACAATAAAATATCAAAAAAAGTCTTTTATGAGTGAATTATATGAAAATAGGTGGGGTGCACTGTGTCTTGATCTGTTGACAATTGCACTACATATAAACATTGAACATTGATTTATAAGTTATCATTGATCAAATTCTCACTTATATGAAGGACAACTTTGAACAACCACATCAATGATCATACATCATAGACAATGTTTGAGGGTCAAAGGTAAAGCACATCTATATTACCATGGTTTCATAAGAAAGGATTATATCGATGTAGGAAAAACAAAGGTGTCAATCATTGTATCATCTTGATTATCACTACATATCAAAATTTTCGGCAAAAAATCCGGCCATTTTCAGCGTCTCGTTTTGGGCGTCATAATAGAATTCCGTCTCAGAATGACGTCTCAAGGACGACCACTTGTGAGACAAAAAAAACGGGACTATGATAAAATCCATATAGACCATACTCATGAGGTACAATATGTGATGAAGCATGATAGATATATCATATATCATATGATAAAATCATCAATGATCCTCAGATCCAATCTCCTAATCTCCATCCTCCTCCTCACCTCCATCATTATCTTCATCGTCATGGTCATCGTCATCATGAAGAGAAAGCACAGAAAGGATTTCCATGCTGATCTAACAATCTCTTTGTGATGGAACTCGTAAATGGGAGGGAAAATTCCTCACCATCATGTTTTTCTTGCCACAATAGAACTATGTCATCATTCTTAAGTTATCAAAACTTATTGACATCAAATGAACATGACTTTCTTGATGATGATCATAATAGCTTTTTTTCCCCATTGAGGATCGATCATAACTCATGTCAGCAAAGATGTGAGTTCTCTAGTTTGATAGTTCTTCCTCTTAAGCTTTGAAGGCCTAGAATTGTCAAACATGCCTGAAAAAGTTGTTCCATTTCATTTGAGCTGAGTGGATATATATACTATTTGAGTGTGTTTAGTTTTAAGTTGGTAAGAAGATGTTATATTGGGGGTAACCTTTACTAGAAGGTTTAATTGGGGTAGGTGTTCTCATGACCATGATGAATAAGGTCTCTGAATTGGATTTTGTGTTTGCGTATTCTCCATTTTCAAAGCTCTATGCATATTTTGCAAGAACGAACATATGAATGAAGGAAAGCAATAAATCTGATACTATTTTGTGACAAAGAAAAGAAATAGAAAACAAGTGAAGAAAGAAAGAAAGCACGATGAATGATAGAAGAGTAGAGGAAATATGCAGAAGCAAAACATATACCACAATGAGTGGCCTATATCTCAAAAAGCATCAGAAAACATTAGCTGGTGATCCTTGATGGAAGAAAATAGTATATGTGTAAAAACAACATTGTTTCTTCTTTATTTATTTTATCTTTCTCTATTCTCTTTCTATATTGACATAACAGTTGTTAACTTCTTACATGGCCCAAATTGAGCCTAAGTTTTTCCTAATGTGATATCATAATTTGAAAGAATCTCAATTGGCATTGAAGTCAAATGCATTGAATTTGGACACAAACATGGAAGTGAACTTCTAGAACTTGTGCAAATCTTCTTTCAAGGCTGAGATGGATGCGATCCAGAAAAGGTGAGCTTGGTCTAAACTTAAGAACCTCTTGTACAGAAGTTTGGTCTGTCTATATCTTCATTTACTTGCACATATTCAGCTGCATATTCAGCCCCTATCAGTTCAATTTTCAGCCTTTGTTGGATCAGCTTATCATTACCTGTAGCAGCAGGTTGATTCTTTACTCAACAGTAGACACCGGTTGCATGTGCTCCTTGCAGGTATAACCTTCTAGGGTCATTTTCTGCTGAGCCCTACATTCTTGTTAGGATTTTGTTTAGTGATGTTATGTTAGTGATTCTACTGCTGTGAGCATTTTGTTCATTTGCTCATGTTGCTTTTGCTGTCGAAGGTCTATTTCAGACTATCGGAGGAGATTCATTTCATGAATGTTGCTGTTATCTCTTCAACAGATCAGTTCAGAGAGTATTTTGTAATTTTGTTCATTTGTTAGTTCATTCAGAATCAGTTTGGTGCATGTTTCATGTAAGCAAATATTCCTTTTAAATCAGTCTATTCTGTTCATAGTGGATTTCCACGCCACTTTTATTCTGTACTTGGTTTTGTCTGTTTTGTCGATGACAGGGTTCTTTACCTGTTATGATTGTATGATCTGTCTCGTGGGTTGATTTGGCCCCTAAAAGATGTTAATATATTTTGTTTGTTTCTTTCTTTCCTTGATCTTTTCATTTCTAAGATTTTGGGACATAACAATCCAACACATGTAATACCATATACCATACATGGAACATGGTTTAGTTATACTGGAAACGTTTTTATGATGTGCTTCAGAAAGAATTTATTTTATTAAGTTTTGTTTTGTTAATGTTAATTGAAAGTGTTATGATAATTGTATGAGACTGTATTGTACTGTGAAGAATTGAGCACTATCACACATGCCAAATAAGCATATGTTATATCATGCTTTCTCAGAACCCATAGTTGGTTGTAGGATCGTGAAGTGCTTCGGATAAGGATTTTTTATGATCTTTGATTTGGCAATGTAAAATGCATGTACTAAGATCATATAAAATTGCATGATCCTCTGAAGAATGGGTTAGTGCTGTGCTGCTTCAAATAACGGTCCTGCTCATGATCGCTAACTGTAGTTGCTAATGTTTATAACTCTATCGCATGAAATTGTGCTTTCTATTTTGTTTATTTCATGCTTTTCAGAACCCATAGTGTTATAAGTACTTATATTCTCATAAAGATCTGAAATTATCATTCCATTGATGCATTACATGTGATCATTCTTTTTGTGGATTGTGGTTATTTATGGTGTTGTAACTTGATTAGCTACCATGCTGTCAATATTTTAGAATGCTTCCTTGCATTGCTGATGGAACAGAGTAATCTGATGTCTGTTAATCCCTATTTTCATATGCATGTTATGTGGCCTGTAGGTGCTTTCAAAACTGCCTGAGAAGAAGTTCGATTTTCAGGTAATATCATCAAATAAAGCATGTTTTCTACTTCAAGAACTTATTATCAGGTTGTAAATACATTTGAGCTCTGTCGGGAAAGGATAGCTTCACTAGTATGCAGTAGGACAGACGTTTTTGTACCTATTATGAAAGTATAGTTATGATAATGTTCAGGAAAAAGGACAATGAAAAAGCTAAGATGAATCTGTCCTTACTGATTATTGTTGTTCTTGAATGCAGAATATGATTATTAGTGTCGTTGGTGGCTTTCAAGTTCGAGAGCCAGCTGCTGATCTGGCCATGGCAGTTGCAATTTGTTGTAGGCAAGTACAGAGAAGCTCTGCATGCTTTTAGTTTACATCAGGGACAAGGAAACAAGTGTATTGCATAATCATTTCTATATATTGACTCTGATTCATTCTAACAAGCAAATCAATGTTGAACAATCTTTAATTCTGGGATTATTTGACGACTTTTTTGTTTTTTCGGTTCTTGTATCCCCGCTAAAACAGCTCAATGAACTTTTACATACAGTTATCTCGACAAACAGATCCCACATGACATAGTTTTCATAGGGGAGATTGGCCTAGGTGGTGAATTGAGGGCTGTAAGTGCACCTTTTTAGTTGAATCTGCTTTCTATTAAGATCTGATATTGTGAATTAAATATCCTGATTCCTGTACAGGTAAGGCAGCTCGAGAAAAGAGTTTCAGAGGCAAGTAAACTAGGATTTAAACGGTGTGTTATACCCAAAGCAGCAGATAAGGCAGTTCGAGTTACTAATATTGCATCAGTTGAGCTCATTCATTGTGTGGCCATACAGGAGGTTATTGAGAAGCTAGTGATTAGATCATTTCCCGATTTCCATCGATAAAAAGGTTTATTTATCAGATCTCAAGCTGCAATGGGCAACGTGTTTCAATGTGAGCTTCACGATTTGTAGGCAGCAATGCTCTTCGTTTCCTGTTGTCTTGTGGATAAGAGTTGGAGGAATCAAGTTATCGTGTGTAACTGTTTGGAGCTGCATAAGCTACACCACCATCGGCCTGTATATAATATTAAATGCGTGTTCCAGACCACACTTCATGGACAATGTTTGTGAATTCCTGTCTGTGTTGTTAAGAAACTGGGACATTATACGATTTACTTCACTAATGTGGGCCCATCAAAGGTTATATCCCTATATAACTTGACATCTGGCAAAGAAAACTTTTCAATGTGAGTATTTCCAGAGAGTATGATGAATATTTTATGCATGCTGCTTCAAAGGTATTGGACTGTATACAAAGAGTATAGCATCAGTGCTGGACAAAGCACTGTGTATAATGTTGATGAATTGAACAGTAAGGATCCTTCCGTGCAATTGATTTTTCACTGGTATTTTTAGAGATAACATTCATTGTTTCCAATAGCCTTCTTGGCTCCCTTGTTTTTTTCCCAAAAAGAAAAAGGAACAAGTAATACCATCATCACCCACTAATGACCAAAATCTAAACCACAGATATAACTGCCCAAGTTCATCTTGCCCCTTCAAGGTTCCATTTGAAACTTCTAAATCCGTTCAAAAAGCAGTATGTCAAGTGGACTGAATCAAACAACCAGTTTTACTATCTCTGAATGAGCTCAGCTTAGAAGGCTTGTGGGTCTTGAAGTTCTTTGACTGAGTTTGGGCTATATACTGGGTGAACACCTAAGGAACATCTTTATCCTTACATGAGGTGTAGGATAACTATTTGACGTTTAATGCATCTGCTGGTCCTTGCAGCACGCTAGAAATCTTGAGAGTCTCATGTCGTTGATATTCTCTCAGAAGGCTTGAAGGCCATCTTGTTAGGACTTGTCTCTTGAATCCATATCTACCCGTATGGTTGTGCCACATGATAGACACATTGGAGAAACTGAGGCTTGGATAACAAACCAAAGGAAAAGGGAAGAGTGCATGTTATACGTCCTTATTTGTTGACAAAGCTTCACTCTCTATGGCGGCAGTTGTATCAGACTAAGATTTATATCGATCTTTAGAGGCGAGTTGTGTATAGAAAGGTGTTCTGAAGAGTAATTGCCTCGTTTCAATGTCCACTAGTTGAATAGTTTCAGTGATCCAGTGACCAAATCAACAATGGATTACACGCATGAGTAATATGGAAGTTCGATTTGCATCTTGTGGAAGATTTTTCTAGCATTTGAAGCTCCTTCACTGGAATCCATGAAGAGGTGATTTATGGAACCTGTGAGATATGTGCTTGATAAAATAATAATTAGGGTATTTTGTAAAGTTTGTTAGGGGTTTGTCAAACCCCATTGCAAGGAGAGGCTTTGATAGGGCATGTGTTAATAAAGTTCTCTGGCACTCGAAGGTTTGCTTTTCACGAGAATTGAGTCCGTGCATGTAGGCTTTCAACTTTCTAGGTGGCTCCTCTCCTACCTCTTGACCCTACACATGTGTTTTCTTGCAGCCAATGACTGTCATGTAGGTTTCTTTATCACTAAATAAAAGGATAGTTTGTTGTATAGGTAATATATTGCTTTAATCTTTTCAGATAATTTTGAATATATTGAACAAGCGTCTCCTATTCTAACAGAAGGGCAATAATTATCAAGAAAATTCCTATTTTCTTTTGCAGTGATTCACAAGTTTCAACCTCTTCAATGACAAACTCTAAAAAATTTGTGTTTAGGTTGGATATTCCATTCTCTTTCTATGATTGCATTATCTAAAACGAATCGGTACGACTATATGTAATATGACAAGGGGAAATATATCGTTGAATTAATCCTAGGGGGCATCGAAAATGACAAACTGATTTTAATGGAGCATGTTAAGGGTGTGAGAGAGTGAGGAAGCACAAATAGTAGTATACCAAGCAAAGGAGATCAACACACCAAGAAAGATGATGGTTGGAAGAGCTCTCTATCGCTTGATGATCAGAAGTATGAGAATGTGTAGTGAGAGTTATAAGTAAATGTCTAAGTACAAAGTACCATTATAAATGAGTATATCATGTATATGTTGTTACATGAAGAAAAAACCTCTAGTTAGCTTTAGAGTAAGAAGTGTCCATGTATAAGGAAACAATTTGCATCAAAGCTACTCGAGGGACACAAATTGTAACAAAACCCCTTTGAAATGAATGACGCAAACATGTACAAGGGGTGACATATCAACCCCCACAAGGTAATTAGCGTAAAGCTTTGAGAAAAACCTCAAAATTTTCCAATGGAAGAGCTTTAGGAAAGAGATACTAGTATGCTAAGCAGAATGAACCAATTAGAGAGACAAATTCAACGAAGCAACAATTGGTACCATAGAGAAGCGGCCATAAATTGGCATATTATCTTGTGTAGGCATATATACCAAATCAATATCTCTAACATGAAGATGCTTTATAACATAGTGATAATGAACCTCAATGTGCTTTGTGCACACATGAAACATTAGATTTCTTGCAACCGTCAATGCACTCTAACTATTTGTGAGAATATGCATAAGTCCATCAATATCCATGCATAGATCCATCAATAGGTGTCTCAACTATGTATACTCCAGGGTAGTTGTGAATTTCACCTTGTACTGAGCTTTAGAACTTGATGTGGTTACAATAGGTTGCTTATTACTTAACCAAGATATGCATGATCTTCTAATGGAAAAGCGATTGCCATAGTGGAAACTCTTGTGTCATAACAATCATCGTAATCACAATGTGTAAAAAGCATTCAAGCATGGTTGAGCATCTCTACCATAAAAGAGGCCCAAACTCAAAGTGCCTTTGATACATCTGAACACTTGTTTTATTGCTTGCCAATGATTAGTACTAGGAGGACTATGTAGAAATTGACTTGATTGAGAAATTGCAAATTGTATGTCGGGCCTCGTGTTACATGCATATTTCAACATCCCACAACTTGTTCATAAAGATAACTTAAATCTTGTTTCCATTGGTGTTGAGATAGGCTTGCAATCAAAACTAAAACACTCAAGTAGTTTCTGAATAGTTTGCTTAATGCACAACAATTCCCCCCTCAATGGATACATTGATGTTGAGATCATTTTCATCTTCAATAGATAAAATAAACATTGTTTCTATTGGTGTTGAGATAGGTTTGCAATACTCAAAAGTAAAATACTCAAGTAGCTTCTCAATACTTTGCTTAATGCACAACAATCCCCCCCTCAACGTACAAAAGTGGATGGGCCAAGATAGTACTCCAAAAGACCAAGATATGTGACATCCAAAGTATGTTGCGGATAAGTCCCAAGCGTACCAATTTCTCATCAAATGACTCAATCAAGAGAATGTCATCAACATAAAGAACAAGCACTATAAGATAAGCCACTTCTTTGTGTATATAAAGTGTGCTTTCAATTTTGGACCATGTAAAAGCAAGAGCAATCAAGTGTTTATATATCTTGTTGTAACATGCACATGGAACTTGCTTAAGTCCATACAAAGCCTTATGCAAGAGGTGAACCATATGCTCTTGACCTTTGATATCCAAGAGGTGGTTTCACATAAACCTCTTATAAATCGCCATTCAAAAAATTTAGTTTTATATCCAATTGATGCACTTTCAAACCACAATGGGTAGCCAATGCATTTGTAGTATGAATGGTAGTCATACATGAAGTAGGTGCAAAAATTGCTTCCTAATCTATACCATATTTTTGTGCATAATCTTTTGCAACGAATTTGACTTTGTATTGATCAATGCTACCATCCAACTTTTTTAAAATACTTGCGTAGTACCAATGGCATTTTTTTTTTGTGGTAGTTTACATAGCTATGAAGTATTATTTTTGTGTATACAATCCAATTTCAATTGCATTGGTCTCATCCAATTTGAGTCATCACATGGATCTTTAAAAGTGCCTTGCTCTTCATTACATGCAATCAAATAATAGATACATCTACAAAGTCACTTGATGCAAGGCGAGAGCCTGATATTGTTTTATCAAGTAAAGGAGCACTCAACTTATTATCGTGCAATGTCTTTTGTGTCCATTTTGGCATAGATTGTCCATCCTTGATAGGCATGCATTCATCATGTAATATATAATCAAAATGCTCATAAGAATTAGGCTGAATATCATGTTGAATTTCATCCATGTGTGGCTATAAATTTTCAGCCATGTTTGACTAGAATTTTCAGCCATCTTTGGTTGAAAATGTTGAGCTCTTTAAACCTCATTTGGATGGTGTACATGGCCATAATTAAGCGCACCACTTTGAAACAAAGGCATGAGTGTATCAAACACACCTTGTCAACTAATTATTGGCTGAAAGTTGCATTCAAGGAAAATATAATTTGAATATTAAGCAATTCCTCTCCAAAGTGATTTGATAGGCCTAGATTTTGGAACATAGCCATTGGATGAACTCAAGGATCTAATGGTTCATATTAAATGCCAAAAAAAAATACTCGACATACAATTTGGTCCCTTAGATGTGGTTGAGATCTAATGATGTAGCTTGAAAATCTTGAGAAATTGTGCCTTTGTATCTCCATCCTTGGATGAAATCAAAAGAGAATGGTTGGGATTCATTGATCTCAAATTTTGGGTGGCTATCAAGAAATTTCCAATATTCAGCTATTATTGAGGAACTGTTAGGGACATAATCAATAGCTATGATCCAAAGTGATTTTATTTTTCTATCTTTAGAAGCAAATGGATATCCCAAGGGTTGCATCTCCTTCCCTCTTTGATGGTTAAAAACATATCATGTATCGTCATTATAAATTATATCCAATCTAATTGAGGGTAGGACCCTAGGTTTTTAGTCATTCATACCACCTTTGGCCCCAAAGAAACAAGGGAAGCCTATGCTTAGTCTAGGTGATTAAGCGAGTAGGTTGTAGCCACCACTCTCTTCTCATTGGTCCATCACTAATCATCTCTTAATCTAAAAGGTTCATGGAGAGTTCATTTTTTCCCCTAATGGAACTAAAGAAAATGTATTGCAAGGTAATATGTTTGGTTTCTGCACTATCAAAGTACCAAACATTTGAGCCTATTGTAGACATACACTGCTCATGTGTAGGTGGATCATAGCTACAAACAATAGGGAATGGCCATTCTTCATTCTGAACAAGATTAGTAGAGTCTATTTTAGTTGTAGAGGCTTCTGCAACAACCACTCTAGCCTCTTTCTTCTTTGCCTTTTTTGCAGCCAATTTTGGACAATTGTTTATGACATGATCATTTCCCTTACAGAGTTTGCAAAACTGTTTTTGCTTTTTTTTTTCTTCTCATCTTTGTCTCCCTTCTTTGAATGTATCATTAGTAGATTTTGCTCAATAGTAGATGAGGTCCATTTACCTTTGCCCTTCTAACTAGCTAGGAAGGCTTGATCTTCAACATGCATAATTGACATCTTCTGCCTCGACTGATATTCCTACAACAAAATAGAGACAAACTCCTCAAATGTTAATGCATTTGTATTTCCTTTTATCATCAATCTAAGAGTATATACAAAACTATGGTATGAATATGGAAGTCCGTTAAGAACAGTCTACACAAGTGAACTATTTGGTAAGACTTCATCAACAAAAATCAACTACTCCTTCAAATTTTTGATCTTTGCAACAACAATTGTCCATGGAATCTCCTTCACTCACATGCTCAATCTCCAACTATTTTCAAAGGTAAACAACACGAGCCTCATTTCTTAGCTAGTATAAAGTTGTAAGTGTATCCCAAGCATCCTTTGCTATATTGCAAGAGATAATGGTATGTTTGACAAGAAAATCTATCAATCCATGTTCTTGAGAATCTTCGTCATCTAAAAAAAGTTATTCTATGTTAAGTGGAGCAAGAACCGCAACACAAACAGGAAGTCAAAGATCATCACCTTTAATACCTATATTTGGTCCAAATGGGTTTGGTGTAGCGGATAGCATCGAACGCCGTGGGGCTGATGACCTGGGTTTGATTCTTGCCTGGCTGGACATTTCAATTTCAGTATCATTTCAACTTTCCTTGTACCCTCAAAAAAAAAAAAAAACTTGTATTTGCAGGTGTAGTAGGATGTTTCTCAACACCTTGCACAATGTTCCACAATCCTTTTGCTACCAATACATGACACATCATATATACCTACAATGGGTAATTAGTACCATACAACTTATCCTAAATAACCAACATACAGAATACATCACTTCTTTCAGCCATGGCCAATGACTAAATACCCTGATTGAGAACAATTATTGTATCTCAAAAATTCTAATAGAACACCCTGTTGAGCTCTACTTAACCTATAGTAGGCTTTGAGGTGCTTGTATTGGCGAACTGAAACATGTATATATGTTTGACAGAAAAGGATGAAAGTGCTTGCATAGTTGCTATGATAGTGCATTCGAAGGAAAAAACAAGCTAAAACCAAAATTTTGAGGGCATACAATGAAGTAATTTTGTAGTCATAATCACTCTAAGCATGCTCACCAATTTTCATGCGATTGTGAGACTATGATTAGAGGGGTGTCGACAATGCCCTAGATGAATCAGCAACTTGCTTTGATACCAATTGTTAGAGTTTGAGGCCTATGGTAGCACACAAACAACATAAGGCAGAAGAAGATGCTTGGAGAACAACACAACACTAAATGAATTACCAAGTGAATGTACCAAGATAAGTTACCTGTTAGGGTTATAGGCATATATACAAGTCGGGGGGAAAAAACCTCTGAAAGAGGGAGAAAAGTACCCTAACAGTCCTAAATGTGTTCATTTACATCACTACCAAAACATATCAACACTAGCTAGATATGAGGGAGGGCCCCTTTTCAAGTTCCAAAACAATCAACCATTAATTCCCATGATCATCCCAAGGTGTACACAATTATTGGGCAAAAGGTCACATGATTAGAAAAATTTGAACCTAGCGATCATTCATGATCATCCTGCACAATCAACAATCCAAAATGCAATATTGGCTCTTGCTTCTTCTTGGTAGTGCATGTGCCCTCTCTTAGGGCGACTTTCACTTCCCTTATGACGTGCAATGTTAGCGTTATAGAGATAAGTTTGGCCAAATGGGGCTTATAGTCACCTATCTGGTGTCCACCCCCGTATGTTCTCTTTGAAGAAGGCAGATGTTAACAAGACTAGGGAAGAGCTAAAGAGAAGTTGTCTCATTGGCCAACTATATGAACCATGTCCCCTTATTAGAGATTTTAGATCTTGGATGAGAAAAGAATGGTTCGCAAGAGAACTATGGTTTCTAAATGCAAGTTTCTTCTAGCATATTACATTTTACTGATTGTCAAAAATCAAGGGACAACCTTTCGATCCTTCCACAAAATCATGTGGCAAGTGCAACACATTATAATGTGTCTATGTGAATTGTTCTTTGAAATTTCCCTAAACAAGGCCAAGCCCTCTAAGTTCTCTTTGTTTGACCTTTCCAACCTTCACGTTTTCCTCTATAAATTTATTAGATAGTCTATCAATTGAATTGAGAGATAATTTGCAATCAAAGAAGATATTGAGTGGCCAATTTTATGAGAGTGCTTCCCATTACTTTAAGGCTCATTGGAACCCTTAAATTAATGTAGAGGAAGATTTCATCCTTGAGCTTGTGTCCTCGATCCATACTGAGATAGAAAAAGAGGTGCTCCTAGAGTAGGAAGTCAAAGTCAAGAACTTGTCAAATGCCTACTTTCATTTAGAGCTCAAGGTCATAAAATGAGAGATTTTACTATGAGGAGCGGGGCCCAAAAATTTAAGCATAGAGAGGTGGAAGGTAGTATCAAGGTGGTTACAAAAATGTCTTTGGCAAATCAAGTTGCAAAAGATCTAACCACAAAAAAACGTTTGCTGAATCAGAGCCATCCGTACTGACTCAACTCATAGAACCAACTTTGGATGGGTTTACAAAACTTAGAAGGAGAAATAAAAGAAGTCAAAAAATCTTCAATAAGAGGGTTCTCCACACATGATGGACCTCCTATCCTTGAAAAAAAGTTAATCTATTTGATTTCCTAGGTGGATTCAGTCAAGTGGAAGACATTAAGCCTTATATGATGAAACATATCAAGAGGAATATGTGACAAATAAATAAGACAACCTTCTTGATATATTTCAGTATTCATGTGTGTGAACACACTACTGGGGCACTTTTTTCCCTTTTTAGGAGGTTTTTTCCGCTGGATTGTATATATGTGTCACTTATCTTTGTACATTTTGTTGGTAATACATTCAATATTGTGACTTGTGCTCCAAGCTTCTTCTTGTAATAAATTGATAGGTAGGAGATGGTTAAACGACACCCTTGAAAGATAGGAGATGGTTGAACTGCACCCTAAGAGGGATGATTAGGAAGTAATCCTCAACTAGGCTTTTGTGGCCTAGTGGTTAGAGTAGAGATTTTCTCTCAAAGAGGTGATGGGATCAAATCTTGAGCTCCGTAGTCGCGTAGATGTCGTCCCATGTAGCTTTGATACCAATGTAAGGAATTGAACTCACAACATCTTGGTTAGGGATGTGATGGGCTAAACACTTGCCCCAAAAGGCCATGGATGAGGATTACTTCCTAATCCTCCCTCTTAGGGTGCAGTTCAACCATCATCTATCTTTCACGAGTGTGGTTCAACCATCTTCTACCTATCACTTTATTACACTTCTTCTTCCTTGTGCTATTTGTGTGCTTCCATAGACCTCAAACTCTAAAAATTGGTATTAGAGTAGGTCTTTGTTTCAACTAGGGCATCATTGATACCCCTTTGGTCACAATCTCAGAATCACACAAAAATTGGTGAGCATACTCACGGTAGTTAGGAGTTCAAAACAGTTTTGTTTTGTGGCGTCGAAATCACAATATGAGCTCGTTTTGGCCTCCAAATGCACTACCACAATCCCTATGCAAATAATTTCATCCTCTTGTGCCAAACATATATACAAGTTTCGGTTCAGCAGTAAAGCACGCTGAAGTCTGCTACAAATTTAGTAGAGATGGGATAGCTCTATTTAACTTTTTGAGATATAGTCATTTTTCCACATTAGGGTATTTTATTCAGTGGCCATGGCTGAAAGCAATGATATACTCCATATGTTGGCTATTAAGGATAGATTGGATGGTACTAATTACCCATTATGGGCATATATGATGCATCATGTATTGGTTGCAAAAGGACTATGGAATACTATGCAAGATGCTGAAAAACATCCTATTACACCTACAAATACAATTATCAAAGGTGATGTAGATGGCATTGAAGATGATGATCTTCAAATTCCTATTTGTGCTGTGGTTTGTAATCCACCTACTACATAGCTAGTTTGTTGGGATAGCAGAGATGCTCAGGCACATGCATTGATAGCTTTGTCTATCAAACATGCCATTATTCCTCACATTTGCTCTTGCAAAACAACGAAGGATTCTTGGGATACACTTACGACTTTATACTAGGCAAGAAATGAGGCTCGTGTTTCTTACCTCCGAAAATAGTTGGAGAATGAGCACATGAATGAAGGAGATTCCATGGATAGTTTTTTCATAAAGATCAAAGACTTGAAGGAGCTATTGATTTTTGCTGATGAAGTATTATCTTTCAATTGTGCATACTATTCTTAATGGTCTTCTAGATTCATATCAGAGTTTTGCTTCTACTCTTCGATTGATGATGAAAGGAAATCCAAATGCCCTAACATTCGAGGAGTTAGTCTCTATTTTATTGTAGGAAGATCAGTCGAGGCAGAAGATGTCCACTATGCATGTTGCAGATCAAGCTTTCCTAGCTAGTTAGAAGGGCAAAGGTAAATGGGGCTCATCTACTAGTAGGCAAAAATCTGCTAATTCTACATAGTAAAAAATGGAAGACAAAGATGAGAAGAAATTAGAAGAGCTGAATTTTTTTTGCAGATGTTGTAAAGGAAATGATCATGTCATAAGAAGTTCTCCAAAACTGACTACAAAAGAGGCAAAGAAAAAAGAGGCTGGAATGGTTGTTGTAGAAGCCTCTACACCTAAAATAGAGTCTACTAATCTTGTGCAAAATGAAGAATGGGCATTTACTACTGTTTGCAGTTATGAACCATCTTCTCATGAATAGTGTATGTCTATAGTAGCCTTAAATGTTTTGTACTTTGATAGTGGGGAAACTGAACATATTATCTCGCAATGTAGTTTCTTCAATTTACTTGAGCATGCCCCTACACGAAATATAATTGTCACATGCATTAACAACTCTTCTTATCCCATAATGGGAGTTGGTAAGATCATTCTGACTATTGGTGATGGTAGTTCTTTCACATTGTCAGATGCTTTGTTTGTGCCAGGGATCAAGAAAAATCTATTATCAATTTCAGCACTAGCCAAGATCGATGTGGTCATGAAATTTATTGATGACTGATGTACAATTCATGATCTACGGTGATGTTATTATTGCTTTTGGCATTTTATGTCGTGGGCTATATAAGCTCATAGATTATACAAAATCTATGAATGATTCAGCATGTGAAATTCAAGGCTCTCAAGCTATGTGAGATGCAAAGCTTTGGCATGCACACTTTGGTCATCTAAATTATGCTAGTTTGCTAAGCTTGCAAAAATCTAAAATGGTGTCCTCTTTGCCCAAACTTCAAGCACTTTGCAAACACGTTTGTGAAGGCTGTATTTTGGGAAAAATGTGGCCTTTCTCCTTCCCAAAAGATGGTTTGGTTTGAGCTACTCAGAAAATTGTAGCTTGTTCACAGTGATGTCTATGGTCCTATGCAAACTCACTCTTTTGGCAATTACCTTTACTTCCTGACTTTTATGATGATTTTCTAGGCATGCATGGGTGTATCCACTGAAAGAAAAGTTCAAATTATTTCTGTGCTTCAAACAATTGCTTGTTTTGGATGGAAATTTGTCAGCATGTAAAATGGGCACCTTGCATTTTGATCAAGGAGAGGATAAGATATCTTCTAATTTTAATGCATTTCTGGCTAAACATGGGATAAAACATTAGTGTACAATGCCCTATACACCTCAACAAAATGGAGTTGGTAATAGAAGGAACATGTCATTCATAGAGATGGAGAGGTGTATGGTCAAAAGTTAGGCTTCGCCACATAGCTTTTGGCTTGAGGCTATTATGTGTGAAACATATGTACTTAATAGGTGTCCCACCAAAGCACTGTAGTCTATCACTCCATATGAGGCTTGACATGGTCGCAAGCCATCTATTGCTCATCTGTGTGTTTTTGGTTGTCCGGCATATGCATTAGTGCTTGAACAACAATGCAAGAAATTGGATGATAAAGTAGTGAAATGTATTTTTGTTGGGTAAAGTTATGAAAGCAAAGGCTATTGTCTGTATCGTCCATTACTAAACACATTTTGCTTAACCATCATGTTGTTTTTGTGGAAGATGCAATTCAGCCATTACTTTCATATACCAACGAGACTTCTATTAGCTCTAGAGATATGTATGACACTTGTTGGAGTTAGACGTCTGCGGAAGCACGCGAACAGCACAAGGAAGAAGAAGAAGCTTGGAGCACAACACACAAGACTGAATGTATTACTAGAGAATGTACAAAAATAAGTAGCCCATTAGGGCAATAGGCGTATATACAAGCCGGGGGAAAAAAACCTCCTAAAGAGGGAAAAAAGTGCCCCGGCGGTCCTAGAGTGTTCACACACATCACTACCTAAATATATCAACAAATCCCCCCTGGGAGTGAAGCGGTGAACAAGGAGCTGGCACTCATGTATAAGGAAGTGCCGAGCTATGTGGAAATCACTCCACAAAAGGAAGTAAGCCCAAAGCTTTGCAGAAAGCTTCAAAATTCTCCCCAGGCAGAGCCTTCGTGAAAAGGTCTGCAATGTTCTCCTGCGTGGGCACATATGCCAAGCTGATCTCCCCAGCAGAGAACCTCTCCCTGACATAGTGATAATGCACCTCAATGTGTTTAGTGCGAGCATGGAACACAGGGTTCCTCGCAACCGCCAATGCGCTCTGACTGTCAGTGAAGATGGTGGTGGCAGAAGACTGGCCAACACCCAAATCAGCCATAAGACGTATGAGCCACACACACTCAACAGTCGCTGTGAAAGCTTCCCTATACTCAGCCTCACAACTGGAAGTGGCCACAGTAGGCTGCTTCTTGCTCAACCAAGATATACATGAGCTACCAAGCATGAAGCAAAAACCACTGGTGGACACACGAGTGTCATAGCAACCAGCCCAATCTGAGTCAGAAAAAGCATGAAAATCTGGCGGTAGTGATCCCCCCTTGGGATAAAACAACCCAAGTAGCCGAGTACCACTCAAGTAGCGAAAGATGCGCTTAACCGCTTTCCAATGCGTGACTCCTGGGCAATGCATAAACCTGCTCATCTGTGAGACAGCAAATTGAATATCTGGCCGAGTAATGCATAAGTAAATCAAGCATCCAACAGCCTGCTGATAGAGAACAGCATCAAATGCATCTCTAGCATCATGAAGACTCAATCGTAAACCTGTCTCCATAGGAGTGGCAATAGGCTTACAGTCTTCAAGGCCAAAATGCTGCAATAATGTGTCAATATATTTCGTTTGACACAAAGCCATTCCACCATCAACTTGCATAAACTGAATGCCCAAATAGTGATGCAAATGCCCCAAATCAGACATCTCAAATGAGGCATGCAAATCAGCCTTGAAATCAGCAATATGCTTCTCAAGAGGACCAGTGAGCAGCATGTCGTCTACATAGACAACAATGATCAGAAGCACATCATTAGCACGCTTAACATATAAGGTGCTTTCAGTTGGACTGTTCTCAAAACCATGTGCAATCAGATAGGCATGTATTTTCTCATACCAAGCACGTGGTGCTTGCTTTAAACCATATAACGCCTTCTTTAACCTGCACACCTGGTTTTCATGCCCTTTCTGCACAAAGCCACGGGGCTGAAAAACATACACTTCTTCATGCAAGTCACCATTCAGAAATGCTGTTTTAATGTCCAACTGATGTACATTCCAACCATGATGGGCTGCAAGTGCACAAATGCTCCGAACAGTAGTCATACGGCATGTAGGTGCAAAGGTCTAATCAAAATCAATGCCTCTTTCCTGCGCATAACCCTTTGCAACAAGCCTAGCTTTATACCTGTCAACTGTACCATCAGGTTTACGCTTCAGCTTGTATACCCACTTAGTGCCAATGGCCTTCTTGCCAGGAGGCAAGTCACATAAAGACCATGTACCAGATGACCAAAGCGTGCATGCCAAAGCTTTGCATCTGACATAGCCTGAGAATCATGAACTGCACATGCCGAATCATTCACAGATCTTTCATAGTCTATGAGCTTATACAGCCCACGACATAAAATGCCAGAAGCAATAATCACATCGCCATTTGAGAGATCATGGACTGTACACCTGTCATCAATGAATTTCACAACCAAGCCAATCTTGGCTAATGCAGAAACTGATAACAGGTTCTTTTTGATCCCTGGCACAAATAAAGCATCTGACAAAGTGAAAGAAATACCATCAGCAGTAGTCAAAATGATCTTACCAACTCCCATAACAGGATAAGAGGAGTTATTGGCGCATGTGACAGTATTCCCTGTAGGGGCAGGCTCGAGTGAAGAGAAGAAACTGCGCTGCGAGGTAATATGTTTGGTCGCCCCACTGTCAAAGTACCAAACATCTGAGTCTACTGCAGACATGCACTGATCATGAGAAGATGGGTCAAAACTGTAGACAATAGTAAACGCCCATTCTTCTTCTTGCACAAGATTTGCAGACTCTGTTTTTGGTGTAGAGGCCTCTGCAACAACCATTCAAGCCTCTTTCTTCTTTGCCTCTTTAGCAGCCAGTTTTGGACCGTTCTTTATAATATGATCATTTCCTTTACAGTACTTGCAGAACAATTTCTGCTTTTCTGATTTCTTCTCATCTTTATCCTGGTTCTTCGATTGTGCAGCATTTGCAGATTTCTGCTTACTAGTAGAAGAGCTCCATTTTCCTTTGCCCTTCTGACTAGCCAGGAAAGCTTGATCTGCAACACGCATAATGGACCTGTTCTGCCTGGACTGATCTTCCTGCAACAGAACAGAGACTAATTCCTCAAATGACAAGGCATTCGGATTGCCTTTCATCATCAATCGAAGAGTAGAGGCAAAACTCTGATATGAATCAGGAAGGCCATTCAGAACGGTCTGCACAAGTGAACTATCTGGTATAACCTCATCAGCAGAAATCAATTGTTCCTTCAGGTCTTTGATCTTTGTAAGAAAATTGTCCATCGAATCACCTTCATTCATGTGCTCACTCTCCAACTGTTTTCGGAGGTAAGCAACACGAGCCTCATTCCTAGCCTGGTACAAAGTGGTAAGTGTATCCCAAGCATCCTTTGGTGTTCTACAAGAGCGAATGTGAGGAATAATGGCACGTTTGACAGACAAAGCTATCAATGCATGTGCCTGGGCATCTCTGCCATCCCAACGAATCTGCTCTGCAGTAGGTGCAACAGAAACAACAACACGAACAGGAATCTGCGGAATATCATCTTCGACACCATCTTCATCAGCTCCAACACCTGTATTTGCAGTACCTGTCGTTACAGGTGTAACAGGACGTCTTTCAACACCCTGCACAATGTTCCACAATCCTTTTGCAACCAGTACATGTCGCATCATATAAGCCCATAATGGGTAGTTGGTACCATCCAACTTATCCTCAACAGCCAACATACGGAATACATCACTGCTTTCAGCCATGGCCGGTGACTAAAATACCTTGATGCAGAAAATTGACTGTATCTCAAAAAGTTGAACAGAACTGCCCAGACGAGTTCTGCTAGACCTGTAGCAGACTTCGAGACGCTTAAACTGGCGAACAGAAACTGGTATATACCTTTGGCACAAAAGGACGAAATAGCCTGCACAAGCACTGCGATAGTGCATTCGGAGGCCGAAACGAGCTCAGATCGCGATTTCGGCACCAGAAAGCGAAGATGTTTTGATCTCGGAAACACCCTGAGTATGCTCACCAAATTTTGTGCGAATCTGAGACTGCAAACGGAGGAGTGTCGACGGCGCCCTAGAAGAAGCAACGACCTGCTCTGATACCAATTGTTGGAGTTAGACGTCTGCGGAAGCACGCGAACAGCACAAGGAAGAAGAAGAAGCTTGGAGCACAACACACAAGACTGAATGTATTACTAGAGAATGTACAAAAATAAGTAGCCCATTAGGGCAATAGGCGTATATACAAGCCGGGGAAAAAAACCTCCTAAAGAGGGAAAAAAGTGCCCCGGTGGTCCTAGAGTGTTCACACACATCACTACCTAAATATATCAACAACACTTTGCTACCTCTTTTTACAGATTGATGGTTGTGTTAATTGGAATGAGGCAATTTCTCAGCCTTTAGAGGTTTCATATGATCATGCATATCATTCCATTTGTGATGTAGATTTACATGATGCACTTGTTGATGAGAGGATTGATATAGAGTAGGCAAAATTTATGCCAAAATGACTGGTGTAGACTTTGTGAGATAGAAAATCACATGCATCTCTATTGTATCGTACTCGTTTAGGCTCTCATAGTGCTTCTTTTACATCCGATTGCTATGTTGTGTTGACTCTAGTCTTTGTGATGAGAATGAGCCTATTTCATTTGATGAAGCACAAAATTTAGAAAATTGGATGGCTACTATGCAATCAGAATATGATGCCATTATGAACAATGGTACATGGTCCTTATGTGATTTGCCTTCTCTCAAGAACGCCATTGGCACTAAGTGGGTATAGAAGCTGAAGCGTAAGCCTGATGGAACAGTTGACAAGTATAAGGCTAGGCTTTTTGCAAAAGGATATGCTCAAGAAAGAGGCATTGATTTTGATGAGACCTTTGCTCCCACATGTAGAATGACTAGTGTTCGTAGCATTTGTGCACTTGCAGCTCATCATGGTTGGAATGTACATTAGCTGGACATTAAAATACATTTTTGAACAGTGACTTACATGAAGAAGTGTATGTCTTTCAGCCCCATGGTTTTGTGTAAAAAGGGCATGAAAACAAAGTGTGCAAGTTGAAAAAGGCATTATATGGTTTGAAGCAAGCATCGCGTGCTTGGTATGAAAAGATACATGCCTACTTTATTGCAAATGGTTTTGAGATTAGTCCAAGTGAGAGCACCTTATATGTTAAGTGTGAAAATGATGTGTTTTTAATCATTGTTTTCTATGTTGATGAGATGCTAATCATTGGTCCTAATGAGAAGCATATTGTCAATTTTAAGGTTGATTTTCATGCTTCATTTGAGATGTTAGATTTGGGGCATTTGCATCATTATTTTGGCATTGAGTTTATGCAAGTTCATGGTAGAATAGCTTTGTGTCAAACAAAATATGTTGACATATTATTGCAGTGTTTTGTCCTTGAAGATTGTAAACCTATTGCCACTCCTATGGAAACAGGTTTATGGTTGAGTCTTCATGATGCTTGAGATGCATTCTCTATCAACATATTGTTGGATGCTTGATTTACTTATGGATAACTTGTCATGATATTCAGTTTGCTATCTCACAGATGAGCAGGTTTCTGCATTGTCCAAGTGTCAAGCATTGGTAGGTAGTTAAGTGCATCTTTAGCTACTTGAGTGGTACGAGGCTACTTGGATTGTTGTATCCCAAGGGGGGATCAATACCGTTAGATTTACATGCTTTTTGACTCTCATTGGGTTGGTTGCTATGACACTCATGTTGGAGGATAAACACTCCTATGTGCACAATGAAAGCAAATGAACCCTCCTAGGATCTTAAATTTTTTCTAACATAGGATGCATGTTTTCTAAGTTTTTCTAAGTACATGCAAAGAATGGAAACAAGGCTTTGCAAACTAAAACTAGACTTAGAGAGATTTCAAATGAGAGTAAGAGCACTCCATTTGGATACTGGATGAAGCCTCAATTAGTTGCAACAAAATAGATAACTTGATCTCTTCACAGAGAATTAGCTAACTACATAGACACTATTCTAGACATTTCTCTGCACTTGTGTAGGGAGGAGATAACAATTACAAAATCAGGGGGTCTGCCAAGATTATCTAGAGAGATAGAGTATGTAAAAGTAAAAGTTTGTGCAAAATATGTAGAGAATAACTAGTAGGGGGTGTGCTTAAGAAATGGGGCAGTTTGGGCACATATTTCCATGACTCTAAGTCATAATACAACTCATTAGAGGATTTAAAGGTCGCATATCAACCTCTTTAACTAATCAAAAGCATATACATGTCAAAAGGTGAGGTCCAATCACATCAAGAGGTGACCTAAATCTTCTCTAATCAACTTCTTTCCATTATAGACATGATTTCATGCCTCCAGCTCGTGGAAATAAGCCTCTGTTGATTAAGGATGATGTGGAAGGTTCAATTTGGGGCATGTTCGCACACTCTTGAGCTTAAAATACAAAACTTTCAATACTTTTCCTCAAGCTCAAGTCTTTTTCCTTTGTTGCTTCAACCTATGTCCCTTATGTTGATTGCTTCCTTGAATCCTCCAAGATTTGGACCTTCAAGATGTTGATATATTGAGGTAGTGATGTGTGTGAACACACTAGGACTACCATGGCACTTTTTTCCGTCTTTAGGAGGTTTTTTTCCCTCGGCTTGTATATATGCCTATGACCCTAATGGGTAACTTATCTTTGTACATTCACTTGGTAATACATTCAGTATTGTGTGTTGTGCTCCAAGATTCTTCTTCTTCCTTGTGTTGTTCGTGTGCCTCTGCAAACTTCAAACTCCAACAGTTTGTATGAGAGAAGGTTGCCATTTCATCTAGTGCATCATCGACACCCCTCTAGTCACAGTCTCATAATCGCATGAAATTTGTTGAGCATACTCAAAATCGTGATTTGAGCTCGTTTTTGTCTCTGAATGCACTATTGCAATGGGTGTTTACGTAGTTAAATCTTTTTGTGCCAAAGATATATATAGGTTTTGGTTCACTAGTATAAGCATCTCGAAGTCTACTACAGGTTTGAAAGAATTGGATAGGGTATTTTTGAAATACAATCATTTTTCTGCATCAAGATATTTTAGTCAGTGGCCATGGCTGAAAGCAATCATGTATTCTATATGTTGGCTATTGAGGATAAGTTGGATGGCTTATATGATGCGACATGTATTGGTTGCAAAAGGAATATGGAATATTGTGCAGGGTGTTGAAAAACATCCTATTACACCTTTATTGAAGATGATGCGGATGGCATTGAAGATGGTGATATTCTTCATGTTCCTATTTGTGCTTTGGTCCCTGCTACATCTACTGCAGAGATGGTAGAGATGGTGAGACACATGCATTGATAGCCTTGTTTGTCAAACACGCGATTATTCCTCACATACGTCTTGCAGAACAACAAAGGATGCTTGGGATACACTTACCACTTTATACCACACAAGGAATGAGGCTCGTGTTTCTTACCTCCAAAAACAATTGGAGAGTGAGCACATGAATGAAGGAGATTCCATGGACAATTTTTCGACAAAGTTCAAAGATTTGAAGGAGTAGTTGATTTCTACTGATGAATTCTTTCTTGATAGTTCACTTGCGAAGACTGTTTTAAGGGTCTTTCAAATTCATATCAGAGTTTTGCTTCTACTCTTTGATTGATGATGAGAGGTAATCCAAATGACTTAACATTTGAGGAGTTAGTCTCTGTTCTGTTGCAAGAAGATCAGTCTAGGCAGAATAGGTCCATTATTCATGGTACAGATCAAGCTTTCCTAGCTAGTTAGAAAGGCAAAGGTAAATGGAGCTCTTCTACTAGTAAGCAAAAATATGCTAATTCTACACTATAAAACAAGGATGACATAGACAAGAAGAAATTAAAAAAGCAGAAATTATTTTGCAAATACTATAAAGGAAATGATCATGTCATAAAGAGTTTTCCAAAACAGGCTACAAAAGAGGCAAAGAAGAAAGAGGATGGAATGGTTGTTACAGAGCCCTCTACACCCAAAATAGAGCCTGCTAATCTTGTGCAAAATGCAGAATGGGCATTTACTATTGTTTGTACTTATGACCCATCTTCCCATGAATAGTGTATGTCTACAGTAGACTCGGATGTTTAGTACTTTGATAGTAGGGCAACCAAACATATTACCTCGCATCACAATTTCTTCACTCACTTGAACCTGCCCTTACAAGGAATACTATCATATGCACCAAAAAATCCTCTTATCCTATTATGAGAGTTGGTAAGATCATTCTGACTACTGTTGATAGTAGTTCTTTTACATTGTCAGATGCTTTATTTGTGCTAGGAATCAAGAAAAATCTGCTATAAGTTTCAGCATTAGCTAAGATTGGCTTGGTTGTGAAATTTGTTGATGACAGATGTACAATTCATGGTCTATCAAATGGGGACATCGTTATTGCTTCTGGCATTTTATATTTTGGGTTGTATAAGCTCATAGATTATGCAAAATCTATGAGTGATTCAGCATGTGCACTTCAAGATTCTCAGGCTATGTCAAATGCAAAGCTTTGGCATGCATGCTTTGGTCATCTCAATTTTGCTAGTTTGCTATGCCTGCAGAAATCTAAAATGGTGTCCTCTTTGCCCAAAATTGAGGCACCTTGGTAAACATGTATGTGAAGGCTATATTTTGGGCAAATTGTAGCATTCCTCCTTCCCAAAGATGGTTCATTTTGAGCTACTAAAAAATTGCAACTTGTTCACAGTGATGTCTGTGCTCCTATGCAGACACCTTCTTTTGGGAATCATCTTTATTTCACAACTTTCATCAATGATTTTTCTAGGCATGCATGGAATATACATTGAAAGCAAAGTCCGAAGTGTTTATGTTCTTCAAACAGTTTCTGGTTTTGGCTGAAAATCTGTCAACATGTAAAATGGGCACCCTCCATTCTGATCAAGAGGCGGAATATATATCTTCTGATTTTAATGCAATTGTGGCTGAACATGGGATAAAACATCAATGTACAGTGCCATATACACCTCAAAAGAACGGATTTGCTAAAAGGAAGAACATTTCACTCATGGAGATGGTGAGGTGTATGGAGTCAGGCTTAAGCCATATGTTGCTCATCTCCATGTTTTTGGTTGTCTGGCATATGCATTAGTGCTTGAACAACAACGCAGGAAATTGGATGATAAAGCAGTGAAATATATTTTTTTTGGGTATAGTTCTAAAAGCAAAGGTTATCATCTGTATCATCCACAAGCTTAACACATTTTGGTTAGCCATGATGTTGTTTTTGTGGAACATGCTATTCAACCATTACTTTCATGAACAAAGGAGACATCACTTAGCTCCAAAGACATGTATGACACTTTGCTTCCTCTTTTTATAGGTGGACAGTGTAGTGTTGGTCCTAATGAGGCAATTTCTCAGCCTTTACAAGATGATGCTGATCATTCCATTTCTAATGCACATTTGCATGATGCACTTGTTGATGAGAGATCTGATATTGAGGAAGCAAAAACTATGTCAAAATATCAAGATGCACCTCTATCATTTTGTATTTTTTCAGGCTCTCATAGTGATTCTTTTTCATGAGATTGCTATGCTATGGCTACCTAGAGACTTTGTGATGAGAATGAGCTAGTTTTGTTTGATGAAGCACAAAATACAAAAAATTGGATGGCTCCTATGCAATCAAAATATGATGCTATCATGAAAAAGGGTACCTGGTCTTTATGTGACTTGCCTCCTAGCAAGAAGGCCATTGGCACTAAGTGGGTATACAAGTTGAAGCATAACCTTGATGGGACAATTGACAGATATAAGACTAGGCTTGATGCAAAGGGTTATGCTCAAGAAAGAGGCATTGATTCTCATGAGACCTTTGCTCCTACATTCCGAATTACTACTATTCGTAGCATTTGTGACTTGCAACTCATCATGATTGGAATGTACATAAGTTGGACATTAAAACTGCATTTTTGAATGGTGACTTGCATGAAGAAGTGTATGTTTTTCAGCCCTGTGGCCTTGTGCAAAAAGGGCATGAAAACCAAGTGTGTAGGTTGAAAAAGGCATTATATGGTTTTAAGCAAGCACCATGTGCTTGGTATGAAAAAATACATGCCTACTTGATTGCACATGGTTTTGAGAACAATCCAACTGAGAGCACCTTATATGTTAAGCATGCAAATGATGTACTTGTGATCATTGTTGTCTATGTTGATGACATGTTGCTCACTAGCCCTCATGAGAAGAATATTGCTACTTTTAAGGCTGATTCGCATGGCTCATTTGAGATGTGAGATTTGAGGCATTTGCATCATTATTTGGGCATTCAATTTATGCAAGTTGATGGTGGAATAGCCTTGTGTCAAACAAAATATATTGACACATTATTCTAGCATTTTGGCCTTGAAGACTGCAAACCTATTGACACTCCTATGGAGATAGGTTTACGACTGAGTCTTCATGATGCTGGAGATGTATTTGATGCGGTTCTATACTAGCAGGCTATTGGATGCTTGATTTACTTATGCATTACTTGGCCAGATATTCAATTTGATATCTCACAGATGAGTAGGTTTATGCATTGCCCAAGTGTCAAGAATTGGCAGTTGGTTAAGTGCATCTTTCACTGCTTGAGTGGTACCCGACGGCTTGGATTGTTTTATCCCAAGAGGGGATCACTACCACCAAATTTACATGCTTTTTCTGACTTTGATTTGGCTGGTTGCTATGACACTCGTGTGTCCATTAGTGTATTTTTCTACATGCTTGGTAGCTTATGTTTATCTTGATTGAGAAAGAAGAAGCCTACTGTGGCCACTTCCTATTGAGAGGTTGAGTATAACGCAGCTTTCACAGCAACTATTGAGTGCGTGTGGCTCAGATGCCTTATGGCTGATTTGGGTGTTGGTCAATCTTCTAACACCACCATGTTCCATGATCGCACTAAGCACATCAAGGTGTACTATCAGTATGTCATAGAGAGGTTCTCTGCTAGAGACATGAGTTTGGCATATGTTCCCACATAGGATAACATTGCAGACCTTCTCACAAAGGCTCTGGCGAGGGAGAAGTTTTAAGCTTTCCGCAAAGCTTTGGGATTACTTCCTTTTGTGGATTGATTCCACATAGCTTGGCACTTTCTTATACATGAGTGCCAGCTTCTCCTTCATCGCATCACCCCGAAGGGGGATTTTTGATAGATTTATCACACTAGGATTGTCGGGGCTTTTTTTCCCCTTTTTAGGAGGTTTTTTCACCTTGGCTTGTATATACGCCTATAACCCTAATGGATATCTTATCTTTATACGTTCTCTTGGTAATACATTCAATATTGTGTGTTGTGCTCCAAGCTTCATCTTCTTCCTTGTCCTATTCATGTGCTTCCATAGACCTCAAACTCCAACACAAGAGACTTTTTCATCATGTTTGCAACCTGCGCTTTAGAGTTTACATATCTTATATCTAGCTCCTTTGCCATCACCTTTTCTCTAATGAAGTGGTAATGAACCTCTATGTGCTTGCACCTTGCATGAAACATGGGATTGTTAACTAGGTAGATGCTAGAAATGTGGTCTCCATAAAGAGTAAGCTCCTCCACTTTCACTTCAAGTCCTTAATGTGATATTAGCTCACATGTAGCCAATGCTAAACATCTGTACTTAGCCTCTGTGGATGAAAGAGCAATAGTGGGTTACTTCTTAGAGCTCCATGAGATCACTTCTGTACCTATCATGAAAACATAACTTGATGTACTCATTAGATCATCTTTGCTACTTTCCCAATCAGCATCACTATACCCTTTGATACTTACATCATCATGAGAGTAAAATAGACCTTGGTTGATGGTGTGCTTTATGTATCTAAGCACTTTTTTTGCTTATGATCATGAGTGGTTGCATGCAAAAATTGAGAGAGTACACCAACTACATATTACAAGATCAGGTCTAGTGAATGTAGCATAAATTAATGAACCAATTATGCTTCTATATAGTGTAATATCTTGTATAGCCTCTCCTTGACCTGCAACCAACTTTGTATTGGGATCCATGGGTTGAGAAAGTGGCTTACAACTACTCATACCAAATTTTTATAGCACATCCAACAAGTATTTTCTTTGAATCAAGAAGATGCCTTTGTGTGCATATATTACCTCTATTCCCAAGAAGTACTTTAGTGTTCCAAAATTAGATATCTTGAACTCCTTTGCTAGATTTGATTTGATATATTTAATACCTGCAATATCACTTCTTGTGATGATCAAATCATCCACATAGATGCATATGTATACCATCTTGTCTCCTTGCTTCTTCATGTAAAATTATGCATCTGCAACACCTTCTTTGTATCCACAACTTGATAAATAATCCACCAACCTCTGATTCAAGGCCCTTGGGGCTTGATTTTGTCTATATAATGCTTTCCTTAGCTTGAAAACATGATTTGGATACCTCATACTAGAAAATCCTTGAGGTTGGCTCATGTAGACTACTTCTTCAAGCTCTCCATTGAGGAAGACATTCTTCACATCCAAATGATATGAGCTCCATTTCCTTGAGAGGCCATTGTAATCAAATTCCTAATAGTTGGCATCTTGGCTATGGGGTAGCTTTGGGAGAAGCCTTTGGCCACTAATATCGCTTTGTACCTAGCAATGGAACCATTCTAATTTATTTTAATTTTGTAGACCCACTTATTACCTATCAAGTTCATGCCTTCTTCAGATGGTACCAAGCTCCAAGTATGGTTCTCATCAACTATCTTGAGATCTTCCTTCATTGCCTCTTGCCATTCCTTGCAATCCTTAGCTTCTTCATAACTAGTGGGGTCTTTATCCTTGATTACCTGAGTCATGTATGCATACTGGTTTGCAAGTATCATATGTTAACCTTTGAATTTGATATCTTACTCTTGAGGACCTTCTTTCACTTCCTTTAGGTGTGGTTGCCATCTTCTTTCTTTGTTTTGCCACTCCCAAGATTTGAATTTCTTCTATTCTTCATCTTCCAACATGCTCTCGTCCACATAGCTTCCTTCTTCAATTGCAATCTTCTCTTTGCCTTTGACTTTGCTTTCTTCAGAGCTAGTGTATTTTTCCCTAAATCCATGGTAAGGGTGCCCTTATGTTGGATGAGTTTCTTGGACCACTTAAATCCATGCTTTCTTGAAATCTATCATCATTCCTCTTATCTGTCTCACTTATTTCTTCAACCTGCAATGGACTTACGCATGCATACCAAGGCTTTAACTCATCAAAGAAAACATCCCTACTTACCTTTAGCTCCTTGGTGATGGGATTACAAAATTTATACCCCTTTTGTTCCATAGAATATCCCAAAAAGATACACCTTTTAGATTTGGCATCTAAATTTGACCTCAACTCTTGAGGCATGTACATATCATATACAACTAGAAATTCTAAGATGTGAAATGCAAGGCTTTCTTCCATTCCATGCTTCCTGAGGGATTAGATGATGTATACCTGATGTAGGACATCTATTCATGATCTTTGTGGCTGTATACGTAGCCTCTCCCTAATAACAATGTGGCATATTCATTTCATTGAGCATACAACTTGCTACCTTTTCTATGTGTTTGTTCTTTCTCTCTGCTACCCCATTTTGTTGAGGGGTATTCCTACATGTAAATTATCTTTTGATGCCATTGACTTGCAACAATTCAGAAAATTCATGGGAGAATTACTCTCCCCCTCCATCGGATCTCAAAGTTTTGATAAACTTGTCAGACTCCTTCTCCACATGTGCCTTTAATTGCTTGAAGTAGTGGAACACGTCTGATTTGTTCCTAATGCAATACAACCATACTTTTCTTGAAAAGTCATCCATGGAGGTTACAAAATACCTATTTCCAACAAGGGATGCTTCTCTTGTTGGACCCGAAACATCTGTGTGAATGAGGTCTAAAACATTTGCGCTCACATAGGTACTGTTCTTGAAGGACATCCTTGATTGTTTTCCTTGTTGACAAGCTACACAAATTTCATGCAACATTTTAGATGTAAAATTTGGTAGGCCTCTTACCAAGATCCTGATTCACAGTCCTTGAGCTTTTGTAGGTTCATGTGACCTATTTGTTTATGCTATAGGTCCAACTCTACTATCCTTTTGTCTCCATATGTTACATACATTAAATGGTGTTGCTTGTTTATGTCTCTTCTGAACATTCTCCCTTGCTTTTTTCCTTTTGCTATGAGCTTGAAACTTGCCCTTGCATCCTCAACAAAACATCCTCTTTCATGGAACCTAACTTGATAACCTTTTTCAACCATTTGGCCTATCCAAATCAAGTTTTTGGTAATAGTAGGGACATGTAATACCATTGATAAGCACTTTACCCTTTGATTTCCTTCCAAACTGATATCTCCTGCATGTTGAATGGTATGCTCTAAGTTGTCACCTATTTTCACATTTCCTTGATGTTAAAAAGATCCTGCAAATTACTAAAAAGATCCTTTTGACATGACATATGATTGCTACATCCACTTTCTACATACCATACATCTTCACTAGCTTGATTTGTATCTTCACCATACCTCATGGCAAGTAAATAATCATTCCCGTGGTTGGATGATGTGTTTGCATAGTTACCTTGGCCTCTATAATTGTTGTTGTTGCTTTGATTCCTGGTCTTTGAGCTCTATGATAACATTCATTTGCAAAATGGCCTAGCTTACCACATACAAAGCATCTATTTGAAGTATGTTGTGATCTTCCATAAAATCTTCCACCTCTTCCTCTATTTGTTGCTCTTCCACCTCTTTGAACTGAATTTTATTGTTGTCGTTGACCTCCTTGGTTGCTTTGATATCTTCCTTCCTCTTGTAGCACCTTGGTTATGTCTTCCTCATCCTCTACCTCAATACAACAATTGTCCTTGGCTATCCTTGGAATTATGACCACCAAGGTTCATCTCCTTTATCACCATGAGAGTGATTAGTTGATCAAAATTAGGAAGAGAGTCCCTTAAATACACTGACATTGTGAAGGCCCTCCATCTCTCCTCATCCCTAAGTCCATTTGGGGTGTGGGCTACAAAATGATCATCATCTAAGGCACAAACAATTGACCCTAATGCATCTTCAAGATCTTTAATTTTCAATATGTTAATCATTAGCACCTTGAGAGGGGCCTTTCCTAAGATTATTTGGCTCCTTCTTGAGCTGATTTTTTCTAGCTTTTGTGGAGGTTGAGTACAATCTCTCTAAGAACTCCCACACCTTCTTTGATGTATCCAAATCTTGAATATGTCATACCATGGAGTTGCTAATATGCTGAGATAAAATAAAAATAACTCTTTTGTCTGTTTCAGCCCACTCTCTTATTTATCTTCTCTGGTCATTGGTGTTGGTGCAAGACAATCAACAATTGATGATTTGGACAAGTTTTGAAGTCAAAGAATAAAGCAAAGATCAAAGTTTGAGTCTTGAAGATGAGTGCATGGTCAGAAGATGAATACTTGTATATACATGTACATTAAGATTATAATTAGTTCACTTATGCCTTTGTAATGGTGATGAGTTTGTACATATATGCCTATATATACTAGTATAGAGTCGGGAAATAAGTGTGTGAATAGATATAGAACAAGAATAGATTAGTAGAAGAAGAAAATGTGTGATGAATGTATGAGATTTATCAATCAGATGTTTTCCATGAGAATAGAAGAAAACTTCTGAAATCTGTGTCGCGATCTTTTCTCCATCTCTCCTTCTATGCTTGATCATTTTAGAAATCCTTTTGTAGATGTATAAGTCCATAGTTAATGCATCTATGGTCAAGATTTGAGAGTCCAATTGTAATCAAGCTGAGAGAATTTTAAGTAGGAACATTTACATGTGTAGATGTGAAGAAGTGAAGGCACTAACATGCGCAATCTTGATGGTCAATGTTTTGATCAGATCTCCCTCTACAGGCAATAGATTTTCAAATTTGGTTGTGGTTATGAGTTATTCTTGATATAAAGGTGCTCTAACATCAAGGATAACTTGTTCTTTTGGAGATTAATCATCTCCATCAGTGGTATAAACCAAATAATTAGATTTGAAGAAAAGAAGGACCTTGACTATTATAGATATACAAAAATCAACCTTTGAAGGTTCAAAAGGTGAAAGTTTGAAGTGAAAGTCAGAGAAGGAGGCTTGCAAGTTATCAAGAAGATCAAAAGGAACTATATTCGAATTAAAGGTACATTCATTATTCACAAAGCTTGAAGAATTTATTGCACAAGTGAAGCAAGGATGGGAGATTCTCTTCAAATAGAGAAATTGGATAGAGAAAACTATCCTGATTGGTCAATGAGGATGGAAGCTCATCTTATGAGCAAAGATGTGATAGGATACATCACAGGTGAAGAAGAAAAACCAGAATTTAGGGATCCTAGTGTTCCAACTAGGGAAGAGCTCTCAGATTTGAAGACATGGATGAAGAAGGATGTCAGGCAAGGAGCATTATTTACATGGGAGTCAATGATTATTTGCTACCTCACATTAGATGAATTGAAAGTGCAAGTGACATATGGAATGCTTTGGAGGAGCATTTCCAAAACACTACAAAGTCAAGGAAGGCATCTTTTTGGGCAGAGTTCACCACCTTCAAGAAGAAGGCTTCTCAATCTATTTCTGATTATGTAGCAAGGATGAAGGATATTGCAGATGCATTAGGAGCAATTGATGAAGAAATTGAAGAGGACAAATTGGTAAGACAAATTCTCACAAGCTTGAGAGGAGATGATAAGTGGAAGCCATTCCTTCTATCCGCTGAATTGTCACTAGATCAGTTCACTCTTGATTTGAATCAATTGCTAGGACATATGGTAACCATTGAGCAGGATATCAAAGGTGATGTTGATAAGAGTACAGGTCAAGCAATGCATTCAGAGGACAAGAAAAAGATTAACAAAGGCGTGAATGAAGATGAAGGCACTATGAGTCAAGCCAACTTCCTAAGAGGAAGAGGAGGTGGCAAAGGAAGAGGAAGAGGCAGAAGCAATAAAGATGGTGTCAAACCTTGTTGGATTTGTGGTAAGACTAATCATTTACCTCATGAATGTTGGTATAATAATCAAAATGGTGGAGGATATAATCAGAACTCTAATTCAAGAGGAAGAGGTGGTAGAAATCAGACAAGTAATTTCAGAGGTAGAGGTAATAGAGGTTTCTTTGGAAGAAATACAGGAAGAGGCTTTCAAAGTCAATCCTACAATAATACCTACTACAATTATGCTTCAGATCAGAAAGAGGACTCAACTTTAATTATGAATGCAACTTGTGAAAGACAAAGTGAAGATCAGAGAGTTTTCTACATTGACTCAAGGTGCAACAATCACATGAGTGGTAACATAGCTTTGATGACTGATTTGGAGAATAAGGAGAGTAATCATATATTCCAAACAGGTGATAACACAAAGCACAATGTGAAGTCCATTGGATCAGTAAAGGCTAAGGATGGAAGCACTCTTTTGAGTAAGGTTTTGTATGTCCCTACAATTCCAAAGAATTTGATAAGTGTGGGGCAAATTGTAGAGAAAGGATATGAAGTAAAGTTCACTAATGATGGAGTTTATGTTGAAGACCCTAGCCATGGGTATAAACAAATTGTTTCAGGGAAGAAAGAAGGAAGGCTCTTCACATTGAAGATTCAAGGCAATGTTGGTCATGCCTTGTTTACTTATGGAGAACATAAGATCTCTGAGTTAGATCTTTGGCACAAAAGCTTGGATATTTTAATGAAAGAGGTATTAAGGATAGGATTAACAATGGTTCAGTGCTTGGATTGCCTAATAATGCAGGTCAACACATGACATACAAGTGTGAAGCATGTCAATTGGGTAAAGCTCACAAGAATACTTATGGTAAGAAAGGGTTTATGTATCAAGAGAAGCTTGAATTGGTGCATACAGATGTGTGGGGTCCATCAAAGGACTTTAGCATTAATGGTTCGAGATATTATGTGATTTATGTTGATGATACTACAAGGTGGATCGCTATATATGTGATCAAAGATAAATCAGAGGTGTTCAATACATTTAAACATTATCATGTGTATGCAGAGAGAATCACATGGCAAAAATTGAAGAGACTAAGGTCAGATGGAGGGGGAGAGTATTTCTCTAATGAGTTTAGTGATTACTTATGGACCCAGGTATAAAAAGGGAAGTTACTTGCAGATACTCTCCTCAACAAAATGGTGTAGCAGAAAGGAGAAATAGAACTCTTGTTGAGTTTGCAAGGTCAATGATGAAGGAGAAAAATTGCCCTAATTATTTGTGGGCTGAGGTTGTGAATATAGATACTTATTTGGTTAATAGACTTCCATGTAAGGCTTTGAATGGTATGACACCATATGAGACATGGTGGGGTAAGAGACCTACCTTAGATCATTGCAAAGTGTTTGAATGTTTGGCTTATGCATATGTACCATCTCAATTAAGGCATAAATTGGAACCTAAAACTGAAAAGTATGTGTTCATTGGTTATGATGATAAGCAGATGGGTTACAGATTGTGGAGTCCATCCACAAAGCAATTTATTGTGTCAAAGGATGTTACATTTGATGAGCAAGGTACTTGGTATGCAGGTATAATTAATATTCATGCAAGTGATGAAGAAGTCATGACCCAAAGAAAAGGGAAATCAAAGATTCAAATTCCTAATAATGAAGAGATTGTTGATGCTCAAACTGATAATGAAGAGATGCCAAGGTTTGATCCAGAATATGAAGAACCAAAGACTTCAAAGAGTGGAGAAGCTAGAAGGTCAACAAGGAACAGAAATCAACCCATAACTTACAGTTATGATACTTCATTTTTTACCACTTAAGATTATGCTTATATAGTGAAAGCAGAAGAAGACCCTTCTACATATGATGAGGCAAAAGGTAAGGAAAATTAGGAGAAAGCTATGCAAGAGGAATATGATGCATTGATGGAGAATGAGACATGGGATTTGGTTCCTAAACCAAATAATTAGAAAGTCATTGGATGCAAATGGGTCTACAAGACAAAGAGGTATGCATATGGAAGTGTGTCTAGGTATAAAGCTAGACTTGTTGTGAAAGGGTATGCTCGCTCCTCGTTGATACAATGTTTAAAGGAACAATGATTCCTCTCATGCTATAAGAGATAGCATTCTTTCCTATAATGTTTGGGGGATCACTGATTCTTTCATGCTAGGACCGTCGACCAACAACTGAAAGAGAAATTTATAGACCTTGATTTCATTTGCCTTCATGAAGTTGGAGTCAACATCAAATACCTCTAGAAAAGACTAAAGTTTATCTCTACGCAATGCCATAGGATTTCAACTTATCACCCATATGGAGGTGGTGATGTAGTAGTGGGATTCAAGAAATGTTGGTCCTTAAAGTTCATTGGTTCGTCCTATGATGCTCACCATCTATGGGTGGTGGATAGCTTTGCAGGTCCACAACCCTTCATGGTGGTATCAGTTTATGGCCAAAATTCAGAGCAAGAGAGGATGGAAACCTGGAATTCCCTCAACTTCCTTCCTTTTTTATGGAAGATTTCTCCTCCAAATGCCCAATTAGAAGCTTGGACCCTACCCAAGACCTAGCTTCTCTCAAACCAGTACTCACTAAAACTAATATAACTTAGAATTCCCCAATCCAACCGATAAACCCCTTTAGACACATAAACAAGGCACTAAGGCTTTCTGATGAGCTATCAATCAATGGATTTGGACACTTGTGGACCAATCAACTCAGTGACACAAAAGAGACTACTTTTCCTTTTAGGTCTTGGAACAGACTAGACCGAGAGAGAAAGAAACATATGTAACTCATAGTACAAGACAAATTTGGCAAAACATTTGAAAATAGAGATTCTTAGAGAGAGAAAATCAAGTCCTAACAAGTTGCTATAGAAATTCAACAACCTTTGGAA
This sequence comes from Ceratopteris richardii, assembly GCA_020310875.1. Taxonomy (NCBI): domain Eukaryota; kingdom Viridiplantae; phylum Streptophyta; class Polypodiopsida; order Polypodiales; family Pteridaceae; genus Ceratopteris; species Ceratopteris richardii. The sequence continues at coordinate 152,946,499 of CM035409.1, forward strand.
AGGGTAGGAGAGATATACAAGACAATATGATCCTATGATAGACAATGGCTCAATAGCACATGTATAAATAGCACCTCAACTTCCTACCATCCACACACACTTATAATGAGCTTGGATGGTGCTTAAATAGCCATGAGAGTTGTTGATGTATTTAGGTAGTGATGTGTGTTAACACTCTAGGACCGCCGGGGCACTTTTTTCCCTCTTTAGGAGGTTTTTTTCCCCCGGCTTGTATATATGCCTATTGCCCTAATGGGTTGCTTATCTTTGTACATTCTCTAGTAATACATTCAGTATTGTGTGTTGTGCTCCAAGCTTCTTCTTCTTCCTTGTGCAGTTTGCGTGCTTCCGCAAACATCTAACTCCAACAATTAGTATCAGAGCAGGTCGTCGCTTCATCTAGGGCGCCGTCGACACTCCTCCGGTTGTAGTCTCAGAATCGCACGAATTTTGGTGAGCATACTCAGCGTGTTTCCAAGATCAAAACCGCTTCACTTTCTGGTGCTGAAATCGCAATTTGAGCTTGTTTCGGCCTCTGAATGCACTATCACAGTGCTTGTGCAGGCATTTTGTCTTTTTGTGCCAAAGGTATATACCAGTTTCTGTTCGTCAGTATAAGCGTCTCGAAGTTTGTTATAGGTCTAGTGGAATTCTTCTTGGCAGTTCTGTTCAACTTTTTGAGATACAGTCAATTTTCTGCATCAAGGTATTTTAGTCATCGGCCATTGCTGAAAGCAGTGATGTATTCCATATGTTGGCTGTTGAGGATAAGTTGGATGGTACCAACTACCCATTATGGGCTTATATGATGTGACATGTGTTGGTTGCAAACGGACTGTGGAACATTGTGCAGGGTGTTGAAAAACGTCCTATCACACCTGCAACTATTACAACTGCAGGTATTGAAGCTGATGCAGAAGGTGTCAAAGATGATGATATTCTACATATTCCTGTTCGTACTGCGGTTTCTGTTGCACCTACTGCACAGCAGATTCATTGGGATGGCAGAGATGCCCAGGCACATGCATTGATAGCTTTCTCTGTCAAACGTGCCATTATTCCTCACATACGCTCTTGCAGAACAACTAAGGATGCTTGGGATACACTTACCACATTGTACCAAGCTAGGAATGAGGCTCGTGTTGCTTACCTCCGAAAATAGTTGGAGAGTGAGCACATGAATGAGGGTGATTCTATGGACAGTTTCCTAACAAAGATCAAAGACTTGAAGGAAGAGTTGATTTCTGCTGATGAGGTTATACCATATAGCTCACTTGTGCAGACCATTCTGAATGGTCTTCCTAATTCATATCAGAGTTTTGCTTCTACTCTTCGCTTGATGATGAAAGGCAATCCAAATGCCTTATCATTTGAAGAGTTAGTCTTTGTTCTGTTGCAGGAAGATCAGTCCAGGTAGAACAGGTCCATTATGCGTGTTGTAGATCAAGCTTTCCTGGCTAGTCAGAAGGGCAAAGGAAAATGGAGCTCTTCTACTAGTAAGCAAAAATCTGCAAATGCTGCACATACGAAGAACCAAGACAAAGATGAGAAAAAATCAGAAAAGCAAAAATTGTTTTGTAAGTACTGTAAAGGGAATGGTCATATCATAAAGAACTGTCCAAAACTGGCTGCAAAGAGAGGCAAAGAAGAAAGAGGCTAGAATGGTTGTTGCAGAAGCCTCTAAACCAAAAATAGAGTCTGCTAATCTTGTGCAGGAAGAAGAATGGGCGTTTACTACTATCTGCAGTTTTGACCCATCTTCTCATGAGCACTGCATGTCTGCCTTAGACTCAGATGTTTAGTATTTTGACAGTGGGGCGACCAAACATATTACCTCGTAGCACAGTTTCTTCTCTTCACTCGAGCCTGCCCCTACAGGGAATACTGTTACATGCGCCAACAACTCCTCTTATCCTGTTATGGGAGTTGGTAAGATCATTTTGACTACTGCTGATGGTAGTTCTTTCAGTTTGTTAGATGCTTTATTTGTGCCAGGGATCAAGAAGAACCTGTTATCAGTTTCTGCATTAGCCAAGATTGGCTTGGTTGTGAAATTTGTTGATGACAGGTGTACAGTTCATGATCTGTCAAATGGCGATGTGATTATTGCTTCTGGAATTTTATGTCATGGGTTGTATAAGCTCATAGACTATGAAAGATCTGTAAATGATTTGGCATGTGCAGTAAATGATTCTCAGGCTATGGGAGATGCAAAGCTTTGGCATGCACGCTTTGGTCATCTGAATTTTGCTAGTTTGCTACGCCTGCAAAAATCTGAAATGATGTCCTCTTTGCCCAAACTTGAGGCACCTGGAAAACATGTTTGTGAAGGTTGTATTTTGGGCAAAATGCAACGTTCATCCTTTCCAAAAGATGGTTCAGTTTGGGCTACTCAGAAATTGCAGCTTGTACATAGTGATGTCTGTGGTCCTATACAGACACCTTCTTTTGGTAATTATCTTTACTTCGTGACTTTCATCGATGATTTTTCCAGGCATGCATGGGTATATCCATTGAAGGCAAAGTCCGAAGTATTCATGTGCTTCAAACAGTTTTTGGTTTTGGCTGAAAATCTGTCAGCATGTAAAATGGGCACCCTCCATTCTGATCGAGGGGGGGAATATATGTCTTCTGAATTTAATGCATTTTTGGCTAAACGTAGGATAAAACACCAGTGTACAGTGTTGTATACACCTCAACAGAATGGAGTTGCTGAACGAAAGAACAGGTCACTCATGGAGATGGCGAGGTGTATGGTCAAGAGTCAGGCTTTACCACATATTTTCTGGCTTGAGGCTGTCATGTGTGCAGCATATGTACTGAATAGGTGTCCCACTAAAACGCTGCAGTCTATCACTCCATATGAGGCTTGGCATGACCGCAAGCCATCTGTTGCTCATCTACGTGTTTTTGGTTGTTTGGCATATGCATTAGTGCTTGAACAACATTGCAAAAAATTGGATGCTAAAGCAGTAAAATGTATTTTTGTTGGGTATAGTTCTGAAAGTAAAGGCTATTGTTTGTATCATCCACAGACTAAATGCATTCTGGTTAGCCGTGATGTTGTTTTTGTGGAAGATGCTATTCAATCATTGCTTTCATGTACTAAGGAGACATCTGTTAGCTCCAAAGACATGTATGATACTTTGCTGCCTCTTTTTACAGGTGGACAGTCTAGTGCTGGTCCTAATGAGGCAAATTCTCAGCCTTTGCAGGTTTCATGTGATGATGCAGATAATTCCATTTCTGATGCAGATGTACATGATGCACTTATTGATGAGAGAGCTGATATTGAGCAGGCAAGAACTATGCCAAAATGGCTGGTGCAAACCTTGTGTGACAGCAAATTAGATGCACCTCTATCATATCGTACTCGTTCAGGCTCTCATAGTGCCTCTTTTGCATCAAATATGCTATGGCTACATCTAATCTCTATGATGAGAATGAGCCTGTTCCGTTTGATGAAGCATAAAATTCAGAAAATTGGATGGCTGCTATGCAATCTGAATATGATGCAATAATGAAGAATGGTACTTGGTCTTTATGTGACTTGCCTCCTGGCAAGAAGGCCATTGGCACTAAGTGGGTATACAAGCTGAAGCGTAAACCTGATGGTACAGTTGACAGGTTTAAGGCTAGGCTTGTTGCAAAGGGTTATGCGCAGGAAAAAGGCATTGATTTTGATGAGACCTTTGCACCTACATCCCGTATGACTACTGTTCGGAGCATTTGTGCACTTGCAGCCCATCATGGTTGGAATGTACATCCGTTGGACATTAAAACAGCATTTCTGAATGGTGACTTGAATGAAGAAGTGTATGTTTTTCAGCCCTGTGGCTTTGTGCAAAAAGGGCATGAAAACCAGGTGTGCAGGTCAAAGAAGGCATTATATGGTTTAAAGCAAGCACCATGTGCTTGGTATGAGAAGATACATGCCTATCTGATTGTACATGGTTTTGAGGACAGTCCAACTAAAAGCACCTTATATGTTAAGCGTGCTAATGATGTACTTCTGATCATTGTTGTCTATGTTGACGACATGCTGCTCACTGGTCCTATTGAGAAGCATATTGCTGTTTCAAGGCTGATTTGCATGTGTCATTTGAGATGTTTGATTTGGGACATTTGCATCATTATTTGGGCATTCGGTTTATGCACATTGATGGTGGAATGGCTTTGTGTCAAACAAAATATATTGACACATTATTGCAGTGTTTTGGCCTTGAAGACTGTAAGCCTATTGCTACTCCTATGGAGACAGGTTTACAATTGAGTCTTCATGATGCTGGAGATGCATTTGATGTTGTTCTCTATCAGCAGGCTGTTGGATGCTTGATTTACTTATGCATTACTCGGCCATATATTCAGTTTGCTGTCTCTCAGATGAGCAGGTTTATGCATTGCCCAGGAGTCAAGCATTGGAAGGCAGTTAAGCGCATCTTTCACTATTTGAGTGGTACTCAGCTACTTGGGTTGTTTTATCCCAAGGGGGGATCACTACCGCCAGATTTGCATGTTTTTTCTGACTCTGATTGGGCTGGTTGCTATGACACTCGTGTGTCCACTAGTGGCTTTTGCTTCATGCTTGGTAGCTCATGTATATCTTGGTTGAGCAAGAAGCAGCCTACTATGGCCACTTCCAGTTGTGAGGCTGAGTATAGGCAAGCTTTCACAGCGACTGTTGAGTGTGTGTGGCTCAGACGCCTTATGGCTGATTTGGGTGTTGGTCAGACTTCTACCACCACCATCTTCACTGAGAGTCAGAGCGCATTGGCAATTGCGAGGAACCCTGTGTTCCATGCTCACACTGAGCGCATTGAGGTGTGTTATCACTATGTCAGGGAGAGGTTCTCTACTGGGAAGATCAGCTTGGCATATGTGCCACACAGGAGAACATTGCAGACCTTTTCACGAAGGCTCTGCCTAGGGAGAAGTTTGAAGCTTTCTCCAAAGCTTTGGGCTTATTTCCTTTTGTGGAGTGATTTCCACATAGCTTGGCACTTTCTTATACATGAGTGCTAGCTACTTGTTCACCGCATCACTCCTAGGGGGGATTTGTTGATATATTTATGTATTGATGTGTGTGAACACTCTAGTACCGTCGGGGCACTTTTTTCCCTCTTTAGGAGGTTTTTTTCCCCCGGCTTGTATATACGCTTATTGCCCTAATGGGCTACTTATCTTTGTACATTCTCTAGTAATACATTCAGTATTGTGTGTTGTGCTCCAAGCTTCTTCTTCTTCCTTGTGTTGTTCGCGTGCTTCTGCAGACATCTAACTCCAACAAGAGCCTTCCATGACTCTTCATATGCCCTCCACTCTCTTCACACACCCTCTTTCTCTCTTCAGCTACCTTGTGACTTTGCCTCTTCATTGGAGTGTTGTTTGGTGGTTCAATGCCTCCTTTTGGATAAGGTTGCACCTTCAAGCATGTGCTTTGACTTCCTAAGGTTCAAAATCCTTCAAATAAAGTTATTTAGTGAGAACCATATGCTTGAGCTTGCCCCAAAAAACATGTAACTTTGAACACTCCCCTTCAAGCTCAAACTTCTTTGGTTTCAAGTGTGGGGGTTCATTCCTTCATACTTATCATGCATTTGAGCATTTCCATCCTCTTTGCATCCAAGAACTTTGTAAGGGATGTAATTTTCTCCTTGGTGTTGACATGTTCATATCCACCTACTTATCTAGAATCTTTTCTCTTATGAAATGATAATGCACTTCTATATGGTTTCTCCTAGCATGGAACATTAAATTGTCTGCAAGGTAGATACTTGAGATATTATCTCCAAGAAATGGAACAATGCCAACCTCAATATACAAATATTGTAAGAGCTTTTTAAACCACATTACCTCACATATGAGTCTAGAAAAAGCCCTATATTCTACCTTTGTGGAAGACAATGCAATTGTAGGTTGTTTCTTTGACATCCATGATACACAAGTCTTCCCAAGCATCAGTATGTATCTTGAGGTACTCCTTCTATCATCCTTGAAGCTAGCCCAATCATCATCTGCATAACCTTTTAGTTTCAAATCGCAATCATACGCATAATAGGGGCCTTCATTGATTCTACCTTTGATGTACCTTAAAATCCTTCTACCTACATTCAAAGGATCAAGTGTGGATGCATGCATGAATTGTGAGGGAACTCCAACACTATAAGATAGATCATGTCTAGTAATGGTAACATAATTTAAAAACCAAATCAAAATTCTATACACATGATCATCCTTGAGCTTATCACCTTGTTCTTTTCTCAACTTGACATTGCAATCCATTGGTTGTTTCAATGTCTTACAACTGCTCATAGCAAACTTGTGCAGCAAGTCAAGTAAGTATTTCCTTTGCATAAGATACTAACCATGATCGGAATATACAATATCAATGCCTAAGAAGCATTTTAGCACACCAAGCTTTGAAATTTTAAGTTACTTGCCCAATTCGGCCTTGATATCCTTGATACGTGCATCATCATCACTTGTTATGATTAAATCATGAGCTTTATACTTGGCTACGAATCGATCAAAGTTCCTTGTGATCTTGTAGACCCACCTATTTGTGACCACTTTCATGTCATCTTGCCTGGGTATCAGCTCCCATGTGTGATTTTCATGAAGAGCATCTATCTCTTCTCTCATAGCATTTATCCATACCTTGTCATTCAATGTTACTATGAGGTTGTCCAATGATGGAATAGTGGACTGTGGTACATGCAATAAAACTACATTGGCTCATAAAGTAGGGATTCTAGCCCTTCTACAAGAATCAATTTCATGAGCCGCTAAACATTTATTTTGTACATCTCTCTCCTACAAAGACAACCAACACTTGGGGATGTGGGGCTAATAATTGTTGTCTTGCCCTTACCAATATGAAGTGCCATTTTTATATTTGTTTTGAGAACAATGTCTATGGAGTCAATGTTGATTGTGCTAAATATTTGAATGTTTTTTAGAATTCTTACTTCTTTCATTAGGATCCATCCTCAACACTTGATCAAGAGATCATATATTTTCTTATCTCATATTAGATTGACAACTACTAATATTGTGATTGTAAACATCATATGTAGCACAATGCAATTGATTTAATGCAAAGTTTGGGGATATATGGTCCATATTCCTACATTTACTATAAAGTAATTGTTGCATAGAATCTTTCTCTTGCAGTTGCAGGTTTTGAAGGATTCCATGCAAATTTTACTCTATCAAAAGCATCATACAACAAGCTTTGAGCAGGAAAATAATTGGGGTTCAATTTTATTTGCTTTCTGTATGTAGTAATCCACCTAGAGATGGTTATTTGACCATCTTAGCCAAAACTAATTGATGTATATGAGCTATTAAATCATCCACAATCCATCCAAAGATGAAGAAATTAGGACATTATACATGATCCATTTTCTTGAGTATGCTTCTAAACATCATTGTGTACTATTGAACATTCTTGCGAGCTGTTTACCACACTTTAGGAATTTAAATGGCTAAGTGATGTCCTTTTCTTGCCTAAAGCTTCTAATAAATGATTAGCTAATATCTTCAAAGCTTTAGAAAGCATTGGCATCATATTGAGTCAAACATTTTGCAGCTTGTCCTACTAGGGTTGTTTGAGACATTCTTTCTTTATGCTCCATATCTTGAATGTTATCTAGGATTTTGTAGTTATTCAAAAACTTAAAAACATGCACATCAGCACCTATGTATGTTCCTCCATGAAACTCGATGTAGACAATGCTTTCTAGGATTATCCATGGTTGAAACATTCAGTGATGTGTGCTTATTGGATTAAGGTTACTTGCTACATCTTATTGTTGTTCAATAGTTTTTTGTTTTCTCTATGACAAAAGGGATCACCATTCCTAGATTGTTGATGTTGCTATTTTTCAAATGTTGCAAAATACCTTTTTCACAATTCCTTTGGAACACTATGGATGTTTAGTACTTCTTCAAATTTTTTTGAGCAATTTTGACTAAGAAAACCCACAATAGATCCCTCAGAGGTAATACAATATATATTTTTTATTTGCATGCACAAAATTTGAAAACAACATGAGGAATTTTGGGCAAACTAGTTTGGTACTTTGATTTTCTTAATAAGCAATTACATACCATTATATGATAAAAATGTTATGTATCCAAAATTTACTCAAACACGAGAAGACACTATAATGTAGTGCAAAATAGTACACTAGATGTCCAACGTATGTTGGTTTCCATCAATCATCCAAACTTTTCAATCCAAGGACCGAGAAACATTTGTCCCAATGAATTAAATTTATAAGTGCTTCTTTAGCCTCCAAGTCCTAAAAAGTTCACAACAAGAGCACTTCTACATTAAAAATTGGCATATTCTTATCTTTAAACATGTTCTAGCCTTTTTGCTACCAATGCACACCATTTCAAGTGATTCTTAAGCCTAGAAATCAAGGTTGAAAGCTCTTCTAGTGTCACACAAGAATACGTTTATAGGTTGACCACCCATGATCCTCAAAAAGATCATGATTGACTGTTTATTCCAAGAATAACTTATCTAGGCCTTCAATACTTCAAGATATGGCCAATGGAGCTAATTAGTGGCTTAGGAAAGTTCTAGGGCTAAAACTTCATGCAACGTAGCTCTCTTATAAGACATAAAAATCATGAAAAGGAAGAGTTTGCATATGATCGTACACAATAGATTATGATACAAATTAAGATTTCAATTACTAGCAAAGTTGCATCAAGAGACAAAGAGACCCCTCTAAAAGACTCTTTGGCTATGTATACAAAAAGAAAAGGATTTGGTCTTTTTCATAATCATTTTGGAAAAAAGGTTAGAAATCCCTAGAAATAAAATGATAATGTTCAAAGAAATGGGCTATGGTGAACTCCCCTCAAAATTTGTTTGCAGTTACTTCAAGTTTACTCCTACACATCCGTATAGAGCTCCAACATTCCTCTTGCTCCCGAAGCTTTATTGCCCTAGATAGAGCCAGGTAGCAACTTTGTCAAGTGGCTATGTGCTTTGAGCTCATCTTTCTTTGTGTTGTTATCATTTGCCGTGACTCGAGCATTTTCTCATAATCTTACTTTTCTTTTTTGGCTCCCATTTTGGAGTTTATTCATCAAGTTATAAAGAACTTTTCTTTTTTTGTTCCCATTTTGGAGTTTATTCATCAAGTTTATTCCTAGTGGAGACCTTTGACAAAATCTTCATAGGTATAAGGTAGTTCAAATTGTGTTGACATATGATTCACTTCATACGCCATGGGACATAGTTCATTTTGCTTAATGGTAGGAAGATTTTGGAATTCATTACAAAAAATAAAAAAAGAAACTCTTCTTTAGAAGCTTTTAGGTATATGGTGTTGAAATAAAGGGAAATTACTCCTACTCTAGTTATCACTTATGTAGAGCTTCCCATGGCCCATCATGTCCGACCTTCACTTCCCTAAGCTTATCTGCTCGTACAAGCAACATACCTACATCGTTCATAGTTGGATGAACTCTCATGGGTATTTGTGCTGTCATGCCACCCATTGCATGAACTCCCCTTCAATGGCAAGTTTTGATGACAAGTTCTATGTATAGCTTCATAAATAGTACTAGCTCATTCCTAATAGCATGCGGTCCGGGGAGCAATCTATCAAGGTGTCCCTTACAAGTCTTCTTCACATATCTGAATATGTAATCCCATCCATCACAATTCAGGTAGGTTGAATGTGTCCAAAGTTCATGCAATATCTCATCCATTTGAAACATAACAGGAACTATTTCAATGAGTACAATTGCTTTGATGCCACCTCGTGAAGCACCCATATTGTGGTTAGTTCGATAAAAAACAACATTCGCAATTGAAGTATTTCAATGGCGATGCACCACATAGCGCTCTCCTTCTCGCACTCTCCATGACAATATCCTCAGAATAGAAAACCGAGCTCCTAAGGCTGCACATGGTACTCCGCGCAGAGACTACAGAATACGCAGAAAAACATAGTACACAGGGAGCACGAAGACAGACTTCTTAGGTCTTACAAATGTGGTCGAATTTATAGTCTGTGACTGACCAGGCCACTATATGTTTTATTAAAGAACATATACAAAGAAGTTTCCAGTGGTCATTTGGCCTTTCACATGGACACTAACGGTAACAATCTCCCATTAAAGGCCAATATGGCCAAAGTAACTATGGGAGAAAAATAAAGAATACCTGAGTGTAAGTATACAAACTATACCTCCCACCTGATGGGCATGTTACAAAGTATACAAGTGACTGTGTAAGATCATGAATCAAGTAACCCCCATCAAGTGACAACAGTGTCGAAAGCTATCATGTGGTAGAGCTTTAGTCAAAGCATCTGCGGCATTATCTCGAGTGTGAACCTTCTCAAGAATAATGCACTCAGTGGCTAAGCAATCTCGAATGAAGTGATACCTCACCTCAATGTGTTTGGTCTTTGCATGATAGACCGGATTCTTAGCCAAAGCAATGGCACTGTGACTATCACTGAGCAAACGAGGTACATGCTGATGTAAACCCATATCACAAGCAAGAAGAGAAAGCCACAATGCTTCCTTACATGCCTCACTTGCTGCAACATACTCTGCTTCTGTGGTGGAAATAGTTGTACATTCTTGAAGACGAGATCTCCAAGAGATAGAACCTCCAGCAAAATGAAAAATGTACCTGGATGTAGACTTACGATTGTCTACACAACCAGCATACTCAGAATCTATGTAACCAATAATGGATGCTTTCACTCTACCTAAGCATAGACACTTGTCCTTAGTGCCACTCAGATATCTTAAAATCATCTTGACTGCTTCCCAATGTTTCCTGCCATGATTAGATATATATCTGCTCACAACTCACCATTGCAAGTGCAATGTCTGGTCTCGTAGCTACCATAGCATACATGAGACTACCAACATCAAATTGATAGGGAATTTTGATCATGAATTCCTTTTCCTCATCTAATTTGGGGCAATCATCCTTGCTCAATTTCACATATGTGGGTAAAGGTGTACTCAATGCCTTTCCACCCTGCATATTGAACCTGTGAAGTACTTTGGATATGTACTCACTTTGAGACAAGTATATGCATCTTTTGCTCCTATCACGAGTAATGCACATGCCAAGAATATGTTTGGCATCCCCCAAATCCTTCATATCAAATGTCTGACTCAATTTATTTTTGAGAATTGACAAATCGTAAGAGGAATTCCCAGCAATCAGCATATCATCGACATAAAGTATCAAGCATATCAAGCTGCCATCTGAGCATCTCTTTGTGTAGAGACAATGATCCTCATTGCTTCGAGAATAGCCTTGAGACTTCATAAAAGCATCAAACTTTTGGTACCATTGTCTAGGGGACTGTTTAAGTCCATACAGGCTCTTCTTAAGCTTACAAACTAGACTTTCCTTGCCAAGAACTACATAACCCTCTGGTTGTTCCATATAGATCTCATCTGTAAGATCTCCATGCAAGAAAGCAGTTTTCACATCCATTTGGACTAGCTCTAAGTCCTCCATTGCAACGAATCCAATCAACATGCACAGGGTAGTCATCTTGACCACTAGAGAGAAGATTTCCTTGAAATCAACACCATGTTGTTGCTTAAAACCCTTTGCAACAAGTCATGCTTTATACTTTGTAGAAGCACTATCTGATGTGAATTTCAGCTTATATACCCATTTACATGGTAAAAAACTTTCCTGCCCTTTGGCAAAGGTATTAAATCCCAAGTACCATTCTTGTGAATAGAATCCAACTCACTCTTCATGGCACGCTCCCACTTGACATGATCCTCTGTCTGCATAGCCTCTTTGTAGCAAGAAGGCTCGCCGACATCTGTTAGCATAACAAAATCTAAACCTGGAATATATCTATTAGGTGGATGTGAGACACGTGTAGAACGTCTCAATGGTTGCTGAATAGGAATATGTGCAGACTGATATGAATTGACATTCTCTTGAACATCCCTATATGAAGCATTTTTATGCATGCTAACTGGAGGACTAGTATCCTCAAACACCACTCTTTTCACTTCAACCTCCTTAATGGGTTGTTTATGCATCTTAGATTCATTGAAAATGACACCACTACATCTGATCACTCACTGTGTTTCAAGATCACATAAGGAATATCCAAATTGTCCTTCTCGACCATATCCAAGAAAAATGCATTTCTTTGACTTATGATCCAACTTTTGTCTAAGATTCTTTGGTATATGAACATATGCTTCACACCCAAAAACTCGAAGATGATCATAATATGGTGGCTTCCCTGTCCATAACTCTTGTGCCATTTTCAAACCTTTGGCAGTACTAGGTGAAAGGTTAATCACATGAACTGGAGTCAATACTGCGTCTGGACAAAAACCTTGTGAGAGGTTTGCATGATGCAACATAGAGACTACTCTATCTTGAATATTTCTATTCATCCTCTCAGTTACACCATTCTGTACTGGGGTATAAGGAGCTATAAACTCTCAACAAATCCTTCTAGACTGACAAAAAAGGTTGAACTCATGTGAGGTATACTCACCCCCGTTATCTAAACGTAAAGCCTTAAGCTTAGTTCCTTTTTCAATCTCAACTAAAGCAAGCCATTTTTTGAAAGTAGGGAATACCTCATCCTTCGATTTGATGGGATATACCCAAACTTTTCTAGTAGCATCATCTATGAAAGTGACAAATTAAAGAGATCCACCTAAGGACCTAGTCGGCATAGGACCACACACATCTTTATGAACGAGATCTAAAGGCTGAATTGAAGAGTCAATGTGCATTCTATGCACATTTCTAGTTTGCTTTCCATATTGACAATGCTCACAAAATGAAAAATCGGAGAAAGATAACACAGGTAAGTAGCCAGAACAAGAAAGATTCTCCATTCCACTACGAGATATATGGCCCAAACAACCATGCCAAATACAAGCCATAGGCTGTTCAGTACCAGCTAACAAGTGTTCTTTCTGTGATACGAATAAAGTATAAAGTGAGCCAACTTTGCTTCCTTTTGCAATAACCATATTGCCCTTTGATATGCGAAAGGATTGAGCATAGAAGAACACCTTGTAACCAAGGTCATCAAGTTGACCAACTGACATCAAACTACATGATAACTGAGGTACATGGCGTACATTATGCATAGTAAATTTTGAACCATCAATGAACTGCACAACCACATCTCCAATCCCCACAACATCACACTGGTAAGAATCACCAAGTCTCACGGTACCAAGAGGCTTTGCTGCATAATTAGAGAACCATTCTATATGTGGTGTCACATGGAAAGAAGCACCAGAATCTAGCAGCCAGGTGTGGGAAAGAGAATCAGCCATAAGAGCCTCACTTGGCATAGTACTATCAAGTATCAACACATCAACATCATCAAAAATAGCATTAATTTCTTCAGTCTTCACAGTCAAAGTAGATGGTGTAGGTAACTATTTAACATGCCCATCAACATTCTTTCCTTTACCTTTAGCATTCTTTAATGCATAATAGTCTTTCTTCATGTGTCCTTTCTTATGACAATAATGGCATTCGATATCCCTCTTCCTTGATTTACTTCTACTCTTATTCCGTTGACCATTCTTTTCCTTGTTCTTTCTCCTGCCATGTTGTTGATTCTTTCCTTGGTAAGAATCACAAACATTATATGCATCTCCACTCTGAGTGCCAGCCATAGATTTTCTACGAATCTCCTCACTCAAGAGTGCTCCACATATGTCATCATAGATGAGTTTACCACCAGCTGCACTATTGCTAATAGTTGTGCAAAATGTATCCCATGATGAAGGCAAGGTGCAGAACAGCAATACTGCTTTCATTTCATTATCCATATCCATTTTCTAAGCCTATAACTGAGAGAATATAGCATCAAACTCATTTAGATGAGCAGCAACACTATCTGTGTCCTTCATACGAAGGTCATATAATTTTCTCATCAGATAGACTTTATTTGATGCCATCTCTTTTTCATATGTATTGCATAACTTCTTCCAAAGCTCATCTGCACTTTCACAGTCTAATACTGTAAAGTAAACATTATCTGCCAAGTGCAAGCAAATGGTAGACCTGGCCATTTCATCTACATCCCAATCATCTTCATCCATGTCAGCAGGCTTCTTGGAAATTCCATTTACTGGCTTCCATTGCCTCCTTTGAATCAGCACATCTTTAATCTAATTCTTCCATAGAGCAAAGTTTGTGCCATCAAATTTTCGGATCTCAAAATGGTCTTTGCCCTACAAGTTATAGCTCCTCCTCGAAACACTAGCACTAGACCCTGATCCATCAGATGTGCCTGAGACCTCTGATGCCATGATGGTAGAGAACTGAATGGAATGATAATGGAGCTAGAAGAGTCCGAACACCAACGAATAAGTGTATCAAGGAGTAAATCGACCACTGTATAGTTGACAAAAACCAAAAATCTGGAAAAACTTTGCCAGAGTATCCTCTGCACAATGAGCATATGACCAGTGTCAAAATATCATAAAAATGCAAGTACTGACATGTTTGCCTGCATAGTGAATCACTAACTCCACTGCATATAATCAGTTACCCAATAGAAGCCAACTAGGCTTATCGACCACCTATGAACAGCTATCATACATCTCCTATGGCGAGGCTAGGTAAGTCTTCCACCTGCATCACCAAAGAGACCCCAACATCTGTGTGTCTCCCAGTTAAGAAAACCTCATCATGACCCTCTTTATCAAACGTAAAAGGCTTTATCCAAAGAACGTAACCACTATATCAATGACCACATGGACGTACATAAGCAGTATCCACAGAAGCATACATAATGTGTATATGCTCAATATATGTAGTAAAATGACACTAAAAGGTTGAATGCATAGCCCAAAAACCAGCCAATAACACCTACAAGTGTCTATCAACTCTGATGTTTTGTTTTGGGCTCAAAAAACCTACATAAATTTGAGGCGACTGCTCCCACCAGAAGTGAAATCTTTCAAGAAACCTGTAGTTTTATGAGTGTGGCTAAAAACATATCCCCAAGGGTTGATATTTAATGTCGGATAAGTACAAATAACATTCTTCTTGATGTTCTTAGACCTGTGTGAAGAGAACTATGTGTGGAAGTACTCCAAAATGGCTCCAAAAGACACCCCAAAATGCTTCAAAAATACGCTTTGAAAGTAAAGAATGAAGATTTGAGTGACCAAAGCATGTTCAAGGTAATGTCAACCTTAGTCTTTCCCCTTCTTCAGACACCACAAGAGTGTAGCTTAGTGGCAAGAGATTGCCACGGTTAAGCGAGCTCCGGGGGGAACAGTACTGGGATGGGTGACCTCCCGGGAAGTACCAGGAACCTCTATATTCCTTCATCATTGAGGTCCTCCTTCGCGCGCAGCCAACGGCACCAACGGTGACTTCGGTGACTCGGATGACAAGGTATGCCTTGGTCGCTGCCATTGTAAGCCTTGGAGAAAGCCGAGGGTGGTGCTCGCTTCGCTTGCACAAAAGGAACAAAGTGTTTGCCTCGAACTACTCTGATACCAGTGAAGTATTTCGATGGCGATGCACCACAGTGCGCTCTCCTTCTCACATTCTCCAGGACGATATCCTCGGAGTAGAAAACCGAGCTCCTAAGGCCGCACACGATACTCTGCACAGAGACTATAGAATATGCAGAAAAACACAGTACATAGGGAGCACGAAGACAGACTTCTTAGGTCTTACAAATGCGGTATGTGACTGACCAGGCCACTATATGTTTTATTAAAGAACATATACAAAGAAGTGTTCAGTGGCCATTTGGCCTTTACATGGACACTAATGTTAACAATAATATGGCAGTCTCTCTTGAATGTTGCATCTTTGGAAGGTAGAAGACAGGGAAAAACAGTTTCTGGTCTTGGTTGAAAATTTGTCAGCATGTAAAATGGGCACCCTCCATTCTAATCGAGGGGGTATATGTCTTCTAATTTAAATGCATTTATGAATGAACATGGGATAAAACATCAGTGTACAATACTATATACACCTCAACAAAATGGAGTTGCTAAAAGGATGAATAGTTCACCAAGGGAGATGGTGAGGTGTATGATCAAGAGTCAGGCTTAACCACATAGTTTTTGGATTGAGGTTGTTATGTGTGCAGCATATATACTTAACATGTGTCCCACTAGAGCATTGCAGTGTGATAACGAACTCTTTTGATCGCCCTTTGCTACGGCCCGACATGCAACTCGCTGCCCTCCATGAGTCACACACAGAGATGTTTTCTGTCCGTACCACCCGACCACGTCCGAGATCCCTTATTTCGAATGTGTCCGTGTCTCATGTAACACTCCTTAACCTCTTCTACCTTAAAAGTGGTATCCCTCACTCTAGCCATGTGGCATTATATGCCCATCTAACATAAGGGATGTTCTCACCATGAGATATGACCATCATAAGATGTGACATTTTCCTTCCCCTTGAAAAGCATTTTGGTTTAGTGTAGGTATGACACCATGAATTGGAAGGAGTTTTCACTGGTATGGGACGGTGGAAATGACTTCCATTTGAGCACTCTTCTTCTATGGCCAGGGAGAAAAGGACTCATCATTCATGGCATCATGTCTCACTAGATCAGAGGAGAGCTCTTAGTAGAAATCTCCTTAGGATTGGGAGTTATCCTTCATAGTTTAGGGAAGATTTATTCTTCCAGTAGAGAATGTGATAGGTGATTTTATCACCATTACTATCACATACTCATGTTGTGTTTTTTAGGAAGGATAATTCCACTAGTCTGATTGGATCGTATAGATCCATACATAGAGTATGGTTGGCATAGACAGCTCGTTAGTTTGGATACACATGTGTTTATGGTATCATGTCATATAATTGTTGACCATTTTAGCAGAGGGCTTTGACCCTTGTTAGGAATTTATTTTCTCCACTCTTCACTACATACACCTTCATTAGTCAGGGGAGATTTCTTCTCCATCTTCATAGGAATATGAGTAGTGAGGGATTATGCATTAGTTATGGAAGAGAGGAGTAAATAAATTCATGAGTTTCTCTTTTAAGGAAAGGAGAAAGTGGGAATCAACTCAGAGATCGACGAGAGATCTTACTTTAGCTCAGAGGTCTCACTTTAGCTCCTATTCTCTGAAAGAGAAAGAAGAAAAGGAAAACATAATTTCTTCATAGGAGAAGAATACAGTATGTTTTCCTTTACACAGAAGAGGTGCTTGGAAAACATCTCTTAGTCTATATTTCAGAAGGAATTCATTTCCTCAACTTTTCAAATATAATTTTCCTTCACATGGGAGTATGATTCTCCACTATTTTGGAAGGAAAAATATGGAGAACTTATGTGCATGTTCTCACTTATGGATGAGTAGAGAAAATGGATTCAATAGAATCTCTCTCAAAGGGAAAGGGAAAGTGGAATAGATTCCACTACCAGAGCTCTTTTCCTTAGAGGAGATTACACAGAGAGATATAGAGAGAGTTTCACTTTCTCATTTTGGTTGTCTTGTTAGGAGTGGCACGCTTCTATCAAGGCAAAAAGGAGATCAGTTAATCATGATGGTTAGATTGAATCTCACTTGTAGACTCTAGAGAGAAGTAGTTATGTTTATTTCCAGTGATGGTCCTTGACTAGATGAGATGATCTATTTATTGACATTAGTGAGACTGGAAATAGAGTTATGACTTCTCTCTTTAGGGTTTCTAGGAGATAGGGATGTATCTAACCTATTGGGATACCAAACTCCTAGTCGGTGTTACATCATGAGTATGATGAGTAAACATCAATTAGAAGGATGGGTACTTAGGGATTATCTGAATCTCAAAGGGAATGCTTTTTGCATTCATATGGCAAACTACAGGGAAGAGAAATATTAGAGTTTGCACTAGTGCCAATAGATGCTCTTCCAATAGAACTTAGTCCACAGGTAATGGATGAAAAACCACAGACTTCTGGGTTGTCACAATAAAATCCTTGGGTGGGAACACCTTTTGGATGAGGTGGCTTGATTTGCCACATGGCATCAAATTGATGCATCTTTCATATATATGGGTAGAAGAGATGAAAGAGAGTAGGCATGTAAGAGACTCATTATGAGTAGTCTCTCATGAGGACACGCTCGGCGGTTGGGAGGTGAGCCGACAATGATCTCTTTGTGAGTTCGCAAGCAGACGAAGCAAAACGGAACACAACATGCAGTTTATCACTCATATGAGGCTTGGCATGGTCACAAGCCATCTCTTGCTCACATGCATTTCTTTGGTTGTTTGGAATATGCATTAGTGCCTGAACAACAATGCAAGAAATTGGATGATAAAGCAATGAAATGTACTTTTGTTGGGTACAATTCTAAAAGCAAAGGCTATCATCTATATCATCCACAGACTAAATGCATTTTGGTTAGTCGTGATGTTGTTTTTGTGGAAGATGCTATTCAACCATTACTTTCATGTACTAATGAGATATCAGTTAGCTCCAAAGATGTGTATGACACTTTTCTCCCTCTTTTTACAAGTGGATAGTCTAGTGTTGGTCCAAATGAGGCAATTTCTAGTCTTTATAGTTTCATATGATGATGTAGATCATTCTATTTTTTATGTAGATTTACATGATGCACTTACTGATGAGAGAACTCATGTAGAGGAGGCAAAAACTATGCCTAAATGGCTAGTACAGCCTTTGCAAGATAGCAAATTAGATGCACTTTTGTCATATCATACTCATTCAGGCTCTCATACTGCTTCTTTTGCATCAGATTGCTTGCTATGGCTACCTCTAGTCATTCAGATGAGCATGAACCTGTTTCGTTTGATGAAGCACAAAATTCTGAAAGGTGGATGTTATTATGCATCAAAATATGATGTTATTATGAAAAATGGTTGATATATTTAGTTAGTGATGTGTGTGAACACACTAGGATCGCCGGGGCACTTTTTTCTCTCTTTAGGAATTTTTTTCCTTGACTTGTATATATGCCTATAGCCCTAATGGGTTACTTATCTTTGTACATTCTAGTGGTAATACATTCAGCATTGTGTGTTGTGCTCCAAGCTTCTTCTTCTTACTTGTGTTGTTTGCATGCTTCCACAAACCTCAAACCCAAACGATTGGTATCAGAGCAGGGTCGTCGCTTCATCTAGGGCATCATCAACACCTCTCTAATCACACTCTCAGAATCGCACAAAATTTGGTGAGCATACTCAGGGTGATCAGGAGATCAAAATGGCTTCACTTTGTGGTGCCAAAATCACGATCTAAGCTCATTTTGGCCTCCAAATGCACTATCCCAGTACTTGTCTAGGCTATTTTGTCTTTTTGTACCAAAGATATATGAGGTTTTGGTTCGCTAATATAAGCATCTTGAAGTTTGCTATACGTTTAGCAAAACTCATCAGTGTAATTCTGCTCAACTTTTTGAGATACAGACTATTTTTTGCATCAGGGTATTTTAGTTAGTGGCCATGGCTGAAAGCAGTGATGTATTCCATATGTTGGATGTTGAGGATAAGCTCGACAGTACCAATCACCCATTATGGGCTAATATGATGCGACATGTATTGTTTGCAAAAGGATTGTGGAATATTGTGCAAGGTGTTCAAAAACATCCTATTACACCTACAAACACAGTTTTTTTTAATATAAAGGAAGTTCGGCAATAGCCTACTCTCCCAGACTTGAATTAAATTAAGAAACAAAGGTACAATAGAAGGGGACTAGTGCCCACGGGACCCCCCGAATCCCACAAAGCAGGGGAAGCTTGGATGAATCCTAGGTTGCATTACAGAGAAGGTTAATCACCCTCTCATCGCCCTCATGCGGGGCCCACTTGGGTTTGAGCTTGTTGTTGATCAAAAGGAGGACTTGATGGTGCCTGAAGGGGGGGGGACTTCTTACTGTTAACGATCCTTTTGCCCAGGAGGAAAAGTGATTTCTCAATCGACCACTCCCTGGGGGGATCGCCGAAGTTGAGAGCACACCTCTCCCGCCAAATTTTCCACAGGACTTCCCCTCTGATGGCGTTCCAGAGTGTCGTAGAGCAGCCGATCGCTTCTCCCAAAAGGACTTGTTTCCAACTAAGCTGTTTTTGAAGTCTGATTTTCATTCCAACCGTCTGCCAGATTCTGTAGGAGTTGGGGCAAGTAAGGAAGATGTGTGGGACATCTTCGATAGCGCGGTGGCAGCGTTTGCACCAAGGAGGGGTCCCACAAAGTTTGCTAGCCTTATGGTTGGTCCAAATTCCTCGATGAAGAATTTGCCATAAGAGGACAGACTTCTTAATCTCAATAAGGGGGTGCCAAATACCCATGAATTTCATGTCCCACCGAAGTCGCGTCCAAGACAAGCACCACTTCTTGTTGAGGCTGACCTGGAGGTCAGCCGTTTCTTTGGTGTTCGGGATTTTGAGTAGGCTATTTCCATTGTGCCATTTGAGCCCAAGCGAGTTCGGTGTGTCGTGACCCATGAGGAGGCGAGTCTTGTGACGATCCCAAGCGAGGCATCTGCTTTGCAAGGTGTTCCATTCTTCGTAGGAGATGTTTATGCGAGGGTCAATGTCCTCGAAGCTGATCCAGTTGTTGGTGTCATGTTTCCAGAGATGTTTCCATTTTTTGAATCCTTTGTTCCATAGCCTCTTGGCATTTTGAATGTTCCATGACTCCACACTCTGGATGCCATGTATCGGAAACCAGATAGAGTCGTTTTGTTTGATTCCGGCCGCCCACTTCCAGTCCTCACTAATTCTTGTGAAGCTTTTGACTTTATTCCAGCCCTTCCAAAGGGAGCACACGAGATTGGAGCCTTTCGGGAAGACGGGGATCGGGGAGAAAAGCAGGGTCATGATGTCAAGATTCTTCCAGTTTGGGAACCCCGTGAGGGCCAACTCATTCTTATTTCTGAAGATCAACTTGGCCCACGAGGCCTCCCTATTGCACCAAGCCTTAATCATCCATTTAGCTGCCAGTTTGTTAGCCATACACCCAATGTCCAGGATACCAAGCCCCCCGCTATCTCTAGGGCTAGTGCAGATTGCCCATTTGATTTTAGGCACCCCCCTTCTGTTATGATCGCCCGTCCAAAGAAAGTTTCTACAGATACTATTCAGTTTGGACAAGCCTTGCTCACTCGGTCTCCAACAAGAAAGGAAATAGATGGTAGAAGAGAGGAGGAACGTGTTGATAACCATCGCACGCCCAGCGAGATTGATTTGCATACCTCTCCAGTAGTTAAGTTTGTTTTCGAGTTTAGCCAGCACCCAGTTCCATCGCTGCTCCATGGAGACGCCAAACCCCAAGGGGATTCCAAGAAGTCGAAGGATTTGGCCCTGCGGAATGATTTGACAGCCATGATCAGTGAGAAGGCCAGGATGTTGTCCCACGATAGCCCTAAAGGCGGTCTTGGAGTGGTTGATTTTGGATCCAGAGGCATCACAAAAGATAGCAAGACACCTCCAGAAAGTCTCTAGGCTGGTAATATCATTGTGGACGAACGCGTTCATATCATCAGCAAAAAGTCTCATGATGATTTGACTGTGGTCGTGAGGCAGCCGGAGGCCTTTGATATTGCCAGCCTCCACATGATGAGCCACAAGCCTGCTCAGCCCCTCAGTGGCGATGGCAAAAAGAAGGGGGGCCAGAGGGCACCCTTGTCTAATCGATCTTCTAAGATGGATCGCCTTCGAAAGTTTGCCGTTAACGTTAATTTGGGTCGTTGCGTTTCCGAGAAGGGTCGCGACCATCTTGGTGAATTTCTGACTAAGTCCGAGATCTTTGAGCGACTGCAGAATATAGTCCCATTCTAGCCTGTCGTAGGCTTTGTCAAAGTCGATCTTGAGGAAAACCACATCTTCATTAGACTCATTTGCAAATTGAATACCTTCCCAAATATCCATAATGGTTTCCAGGATAGACCTGCCTTTGATGAAACCTTTTTGATCCTCACTAAGCCAGGATCTCAGGTGGCACGAGAGTCTGTTGGCAATGACTTTGGCGATGATCTTGTATCCTGTTTGGAGCATCGTAATAGGCCGCCAGTTCTCGATTCTATTCTTTTCCCCCTTCTTGTATATCAACTTGATAATTCCATTATTTAGACAAGAAGGAAGGGCACCAAACTTTAGCGCTTCTTGCCAAACCATCCGAAGAGGGGTGGCAACCACCAGCTTGAAGGATTTAAAGAACTCGTTAGTGAGTCCGTCGGGTCCCGGGCTTTTACCGAGAGGGAGGGCATCAATGACCTCAATGATTTCTGATTCCGAGATAGGGGCATGAAGCAGGGAGTGGAGGTTGGGTGGTATCCTCTGGGGGGAAACCCTAGAAATGGCAGCCATACAATCCCTTCTATGGTGGGAAAGGGGGTTCGAGGTTCCCAAGAGTCTCGTGAAGTGCCCCTCGATGATGCCAAAATTATCTTCTTCCGAATTGCATACATTGCCATGTGGGTCTAGCAGTAGGGGGATCGACTCTCTGTTGTGTTTCCTTTTAAGGATACGACACATCTCTTTGGTGGGTTTGTCGGCTTTGCCAGCCCACCACTCCTTGAAGAAGATCTGCAAGTTTTTCCTTTGTATTTCTTCCTCGTATCTCAACACTGCTCTGATTTTTCTGCGGCCTTTCTGGGCTTGTTGTTTTCCTTTGTTCACTTCCTCCTCGAGCCGCCAGAGTCTGTGGTAAAGGGCTACCCTACGAGCCCGCCGCACAGTCTCGAGCATCTTCTTAGTTCTGATCATGATCTTACGAGACTTGTCGACCGCACTTCTCCAGCACTTGGCAGGGGCCAAGCCAGAGGCGAACGCCACTTTCCACACATCGGCAATTTCTTGGTGGACAGAAGGGAGAGAGAAGGTGGAAGCGTTGGCATGGAACCACGGAGCCTTGCGGGTTTTGATGGAAGGTTGAAAGGTGATAACGATCGGGTAGTGATCAGAGATAGTGAGGTCAGTGCGTTGCGTGATGGTGGGGTGGCCCCACTGTTGAGTAAAACTCTGAGAGATGTAGCATCTATCGAGTCTAGCTTTCCTCAGGTCCTCGCCCGCTTGGAGATTCGACCAAGAAAAGCCACTCGAGTCTTTGAACTCAATCAAATCCAAGTGGAGTTTGGTCATGTCCCACGTGTCTTTCTCCCGACTGTCGATGACCCTGCCCTTGCCCATCCATCTGTCCATAGGGTCTTCCACCATGTTGAAGTCACCACAAATAAGCACGTTGTGGGGAAGCGAGTCTAAGGAAGCCCAAGTGTTCAGTCTCTCCACATCCCCGTTAGGGGCGTACAAAGAAACCAAAGTAACACAGAGAGGAGCACCAAAAGAGACAGCAATCCAACGGTGACTTACATCTTCAATGGAGTTCTCAAGCTTTTCAAACCAGAGTTGTTTAACACCGATAACCGTTCCTCCAGACCCCCGCTGGTGCTTCGTTGGGATCCACACATGGGCCGAGGAGATCTGTCTGAGCCGCTTCTGGAGGTCTTCTCCGTCAATTTTAATCTCTTGAATACATATAAAGTCTGGGTTTAAGCTAATGTCACGAAGCCATTGACCGATGATGGTCGCTCTTGAGGGGTCGGTTAGCCCTCGAGCATTCAGCGAGATGACAATCATTTTTGCATTGATCCCTCTTTGTGGGAGGGAGCTTTGTCCTTTCTTCTCTTGACTTCGTCTTTCTTTTTCGCTGGGATCTGTTCCCGACTTAGAAGTCGGTTCTTGTGGGGGCTTTTCCAGGGTAACTCCATAGGCTGTTTTCCTTTGCGGGATGCCCCTTGCTGGGGAGACTTGGGCCCCGTGCTCGGCACTGTTTCCGGGATCGTCGATCCTATGATGGAACTTTCACTATCCATGTTGTCTTCGTTACTAGTGGTGAAACCATCTTCTTTGCTTGTAGTGTAACCCTCCTGGGGGGTTTCTTTATTGTCAGGGATCTCTAGGGCTTTGTCGTAGGTGTCTATCTCAGGTAGCTTCCCACCTGGGTAGTCAAGCTCATTAATCTCCTTTTCTAGATTGCAATACAAATTGCTGTAGGGGGTAAGCGGCATGTTGTTTCTCTCACCGTTGGCCCTAGGGCTTCTTTTCCTTCTTCTTCTAACTTCAATAAAGCCATCAGCATCAGCTAGCGGATTAGGGAGGCCCTTGCCTTCCCCCTCCTTGGTCGAGTGGGTCAAATCGCCAATGTTGTCTTGGGCGGTTTTGGAGGCTTCTTGAAAGCGCTTGTTTTTTTGCCTGAGAGGGCAATCTTTGATCCTGTGACCTTGCTGGCCACAACGAAAGCACGCGTTGGGAAGGTTTTTGTATGTGACGTCCTGTTCCCAAAATTCTCCTTCGCCCATGTCCACTTTGATCATTGAAGGAAGCGGCGAACTGAGGTCGGCCTCGACACAGATTTGGGGGTGCCACCTAGCATTGAACGAGTGTCTTGCACCTTCATAGATGAGACCACCAACGTCTTCGCGTGAAGCCAGCGGCTTGCCGATAGGAGAGACAATGTCCCACACAAAGTTGTACAAGAAGTAAGGAAGGTTAGGGAGCTCAACCCAAAGAGGGTACCGAAGCGACTTCGATTTGTCGGGAGTAAAATCCGGGGACCATCTGAATAGGCACAGGGTCGCCCGACCTAACTGCCATGTGCCAACGCTAAGGGCTTGGAACGCCATCTCTTCATTTTCAAAGACTAGCAGCATGTGGTTCGCTGGTAAGAACTGACATTTGCTAACAATTAGTCCTCGAGGGAACCACTCTTTTCGAAGCCATTGTCGCACAGTTTCGAGCGGGGGCCTAGGGCCAAACACTTGGCCGACGAGGCAAACTTTCTTGAGCTCCTCCTGAGCCGACAGAACTGCGGGTCTACTGAGGGAAACAATGGGGGATTCAACACTTTCGGATGTCCCAGGGGCGGCACACGACCCCCCCTCCAGCAGAGCGGCCAGGAACGTAGCTGCTGACGGAGATGCGCGTGCTGCTGCTGACGAAGATGCTGCTGACGGAGATGCGCGTCGAACGTTGCTGCTGACGGAGATGCTCGTCGAACGTTCAGCCAAATAGAACAGAGATTGGCCGCAGAAGAAACAGGTATGCTGCTGCTGACGGAGATGCGCGTCGTGCGCGTCGAACGTTTAGCCAACTCCAGGGCGACGAAGGCTTAATCACGACAGCCACCGGATTCTGCAAGGGGGCGAGGCACATTCCACGACAGACGGTTCCTTCCATCACGACAGACGCTTCAATCTGCGACAGACGGTTTTTGAAACCACGATAGATAGCCTGTTTTTTCGCCGCGATAGATGGGATCCCACGTGGGCTCTGCCGCGTGACTCGGGTTCTGGCGTGACAGATTGATTCTTGATCCGCGATAGACGGGTTTCTCATTGGCGATAGATGGTTTTCGTTCCTCGACAGATGGGTTTACACTCGTTGCAGGCGCGATAGACGGTTTTTGATCCGCGACAGACGGGCTCATGGTTTGATCCGCGACAGACGGGCCTGAATTCTTTTCCGAAGGTTCTTTTTGAGGTTTTAGATATCCATCTCATTGAGGCTCATGGTTTGCTTGATTCAGACGCTCTTGGAATATCGGATCCCTATGCCCTACATTCTACCATAAGATTTTCTCAGGAGCCGTGTCATTGATGTTCTCTCAATCCGTCATGGGATGAACATTTCCATTTCAATGTGAACAATGAGGTGATTGAAGTTCTTATTAAGTTAACTCTTTAATTTGACTTCAGAAAAAGGAGTGTTAGCCCATCGAAAAAAAAAAAAAAAAAAGAAGGAAAAAAAAAAAGAAAAAGAAGAAGAGAAAAAAAAAAAGGGGGAAAAGAAAAGAGAAGAAAAAGAAAAAGAAGAAAAAAGTAAAAGAAAAAGAGAAGAGGACTTCTTTTATTGTGGCTTTATTTTCCTTTGTATTTTGGGGAGGCTTTCTTTAACCTTTTGCTTGCTCGTGGTCTTCGATTCCTTCAAGATAATCTTCGGTTTGGCCTCTCCTTGTCTTCTCGCTTGTGGGTTGAAGTCCCTCTTTGCAAAGTAAGTTCACGGCGCAAGGTAGGTGCTGGCTCCTTTTGGCCATGGATGTGGCTTCACCCTCTCTCGTCAAAAGTAATCGGGCCCCTACAAACACAGTTGTTGAAGGTGATGCAGACAGCATTGATAATGACAATATTCTTCATGTTCCTGTTTGTGTTATGGTTCCTACTGCACCTACTATAGACCAAATTCATTGGAATGGCAAAGATGCTCAGGCACATGCATTGATAGCCTTGTATGTCAAAATGTGCCATTATTCCTCACATTCGCTCTTGCAGAACATCTAAGGATGCTTGGGATACACTTAACACATTGTACCAAGCTAGGAATGAGGCTCATGTTGCTTACCTCCAAAAATAGCTGGAGAGTGAGCATATGAATGAAGGTAATTCTATGGATGGTTTTCTAAGAATGATGAAAGATTTGAAGAACAATTAATTTCTGCTGATGAAGTCTTGCCTGAAAGTTCACTTGTGCAAAATGTTCTGAATGGTCTTCCTGATTCATACGAGAGTTTTGCTTCTACTCTTCATTTGATGATGAAAGGCGATCCAAATGCCTTATCATTTGAGGAGTTAGTCTTTGTTCTGTTGCAGGAAGATCAGTCTAGGCAAAACAAGTCCATTATGTGTGTTGCAGATCAATCTTTCCTCGCTAGTCAAAAGGGTAAAGATAAATGGAACTCTACTACTAGTAAGCAGAAAACAGCAGATTCTACACAATCAAAGAAGGAAGACAGAGACGAGAAGAAAAGAGAAAAGCAAAAATTGTTTTGGAAGTATTGTAAAGCAAATGATCATGTCATAAAGAATTGTCCAAAATTGGCTACAAAAGAGGCAAAGAAAAAAGAGGTTGGAATGGTTGTTGCAGAGTCCTCTACATCGAAAACACAGTCTGCTAATCTAGTGTAGAATGAAGAATGGGCATTTACTACTATCTCCAGTTTTGACTCATCTTCTCTTGAACAGTGTATGTCTGTAGTAGACTCAGATGTTTGGTACTTTGATGGTGGGGCAACCAAACAGATTACCTCGCTACATAGTTTCTTCACCCCTAGAGGGAATACTATCACATGTGCCAACAACTCCTCTTATCCTACCATGGGAGTTGGTAAGATCATTCTAACTATTGCTGATGGCAATTCTTTTACATTGTCAAATGCTTTATTTGTACCAAGGATCAAGAAAAAATTGTTATCAATTTTTGCTTTAGCCAACATTGACTTAGTTGTGAAATTTGTTGATGATAGATGTACAGTTCATGATCTATCAATAGTGATGTGATTATATCTTCTCGCATTTTATGGTGTGGGATGTATAAGCTCATAGACTATGAAAAATCTGTGAATGATTTAGCATATGCAGTACATGATTCTCATGCTACATGAGATGCAAAACCTTTAGCATGCACGCTTTGGTCATTTGAATTTTGCTAGTTTGCTGCATGTGTAGAAATCTGAAATGGTGTTCTCTTTGCCCAACTTGAGGCACCCGGTAAACATTTATGTGAAGGTTGTATTTTGGACAAAATGCAGCATTCCTCCTTCCCAAAAGATGGTTCAGTTTGAGCTACTTAGAAATTGCAGCTTGTCCATAGTGATGTATGTAGTCCTATGCAGACACCCTCTTTTGGAAACTATCTTTACTTCGTGACTTTCATTGATGATTTTTACAGCCATGCATGGGTATATCCACTAAAAGCGAAGTTTGAAGTGTTTATGTGCTTCAAACAGATTTTTGTTTGGCTAAAAATCTATCAGCATGCAAAATGGGCACCCTCCGTTCGGATCAAGGGGGGGAATATATGTCTTCAAATTTTAATGCATTTCTGCCTGAACCTGGGATAAAACATTAGTGTACAGTGCCATATACACCTCAATAGAATGGAGTTTCTAAAAGGAAGAACAAGTCACTCATGGAGATGGCAAGGTGTATGGTCAAGAGTCAGGCTTTACCATAGTTTCTGGCTTGAGGTTGTTATGTGTGCACCATAAGTACTTAACAGGTGTCCCACTAAAGCACTGTAGTCTATCACTCCATATGAGGCTTGGCTTGGTCGAAAGTCATCTGTTGATCATCTGTGTGTTTTTTGTTGTCTGGCATATGCATTAGTGCATGAACAACAATGCAAAAAATTGGATGATAAAGTAGTGAAATGTATTTTTTTTGGGTATGGTTCTGAAAGCAAAGGCTATCATTTGTATCATCCATAGAATAAACGCATTCTAGTTAGTCATGATGTTGTTTTTGTGGAAGATGTTATTCAGCCATTACTTTCATGTACTTAGGAGACATCAATTATCTCCAAAGACATGTATGAAACTTTGCTGCCTCTTTTTACAGGTGGAGAGTCTAGTGTTGGTCCTATTGAGGCAAGGTCTCAACCTTTACAAGTTTTATGTGTGATGCAGATCGTTCTGTTTCAAATGCACATCATTCCATTTCTGATGCAAATTTACATGATGCACTTGTTGATGAGAGAGCAGATATTGAGGAGGCAAAAACTTTTCAAAATGGCTGGTGCAGACTTTGTGTGACAGCAAATTAGATGCACCTTTATCATATCATACTCGTTGATTCTTTTGCATCAGATTGCTATGTTGTGGCTGCCTCTAGTCTTTGTGATGAGAATGAGCCTGTTTCATTTGATGAAGCAAAGAATTCAGAAAATTGGATGGCTGCTATGCAATCTAATATGATGTTATAATGAAGAATGGTACCTGGTCTTATGTGACTTGCCTCCTGGCAAGAATGCCATTGGCACTAAGTGGGTATACAAGTTGTAGCATAATCATGATGGAATAGTTGATAGGTATAAGGTTAGGCTTGTTGCAAAGGGTTATGCTCAGGAAAGAGGCATTGATTTTGATGAGACCTTTGCTCCTACTTGCCAAATGACTAATGTTCATAGCATTTGTGCACTTGCAACTCATCATGGTTGCAATGTACATCATTTGGACATTAAAACTACATTTTTGAATGGTGATTTGCATGAAGAAGTGTATGTTTTTCATCCCCATGGCTTTGTGTAGAAAGGGCATGAAAACCAAGTGTGCAAGTTAAAGAAGGCCTTATATGGTTTAAAGCAAGCACCACGTGCTTGGTATGAAAAGATACATGCCTACCTGATTGCACATGGTTTTGAGAACTCCAACTGAGAGCACCTTATATGTTAAGCATGCTAATGATGTGCTTCTGATCATTGTTGAGTATGTTGATGACATATTGCTCACTCGTCCTCATGAGAAGCATATTGCTGATTTTAAGGCTGATTTGCTACCTCATTTGAGATGTCTGATTTGGGGCATTTGCATCATTATTTGGGCATTCATTTTATGCAAGTTGATGGAGGGATAGCTTTGTGTCAAACAAAATATGTTAACATGTTATTGCAGCATTTTGGCCTTGAAGATTGTAAGCCTATTGCCACTCCTATGGAGATAGGTTTACTGTTGAGTCTTCATGATGCTGGAGATGCATTTGATGTTGTTCTCTATTAGCAAGATGTTGGATGCTTGATTTATTTATAGATTACTTGGCCAGATATTTAGTTTGTTGTCTCACAAATGAGCAGGTTTATGCATTGCCTAGGTGTCAACCATTGCCAGGTCCTTAAGTGCAACTTTCACTACTTGAGTGGTACTCAGCTACTTGGATTGTTTTATCTCAAGGCAAGATCAGTAATACCAGATTTACATGCTTTTTCTAACTCTGACTAGGCTAGTTGCTATGACACTCATGTGCCCACTAGTGGCTTTTGCTTCATGCTTGGTAGCTCATGTATATCTTGGTTGAGCAACAAGCAGCCTATTGTGGCCACTTCCAATTTTGAGGCTGAGTATAGGGCAACTTTCACTGCGACTGTTGAGTGTGTGTGGCTCAGATGCCTTATGGCTGATTTGGGTGTTTGTCAGTGTTTTGCCACCACCATCTTCACTGGCAGTCAAAGTGCATTGGTAGTTGCAAGGAACCCTATGTTCCATGCTCCCAGTAAGCACATTGAGGTGCATTATCATTATGTCAAGGAGAGGCTCTGCTAGAGAGATCAGCTTGGCATATGTGCTCATGCAGGAGAACATTGCTTACCTTTTCATGAAGGCTTTGCCTAGGGAGAAGTTTGAAGCTTTCCACAAAGCTCTAGGCTTACTTCCTTTTGTGGATTGATTCCACATAGTTTAGCACTTCCCTCCCAGGGGGGATTTATTGATATATTTAAGTAGTGATCTGTGTGAACACACTAGGACCATCGAGGCACTTTTTTCCCTCTTTAGGAGGTTTTTTCCCCCGACTTGTATATACACCTATAACCCTAATGGGTTACTTATCTTTGCTCATTCTAGTATTGTGTGTTGTGCCCCATGCTTCTTCTTCTTCTTCTTCTTCTTCTTCCTTGTGATGTTTGCATGCTTGCATAGACCTCAAACTCCAACAAAAATGGTACCTAGTCTTTATGTGACTCGCCTCCTGGAAAGAAGGCCATTCGCACTAAATGGGTATACAAACTGAAGCATAAATCTGATGGAACAGTTGACAGGTATAAGGCTAGGCTTGTTGCAAAAGGTTATGCTCAAGAAAGAGGCATTGATTTTTATGAGACCTTTGCACCTACATGTCGAATGACTTCTGTTTGTAGCATCTGTGCACTTGCAGCTCATCATGGTTGGAATGTACATTAATTGGACACATTTCTGAATGGTGACTTGCATGAAGAAGTGTATGTTTTTCAGCCCCATGGCTTTGTGCAAAAAGGGCATGAAAACAAAGTGCGGAGGTTGAAAAAGGCATTATATGGTTTGAAACAAGCACTACATGCTTGGTATGAAAAGATACATGCCTATCTGATTGCACATGGTTTTGAGTACAGACCAACTGAAAGCACCTTATACATTAAGCATGCAAATGATGTGCTTCAAATCAGTTTTGTCTATGTTGATGACATGCTACTCACTAGTCCTAATGAGAAACATATTGCTGATTTTGACACGGATTTGCATGCCTCATTTGAGGTGTGAGATTTGGGGCATTAGCATCATTATTTGGGCATTTCGTTTATGTAATTTGATGCCGAAATAACTTTCTATCAAACAAAATATATTGATACCTTATTGTAGTGTTTTGGCCTTGAATATTGCAAACCTATTTCCACTCCTATGGAGACAAGTTTACGATCGAGTCTTCATGATGCTGGAGATGCATTTGATGTTGTTCTCTATCAGCAAGCTATTGGATGCTTGATTTACTAATGCATTACCCAACTAGATATTTAGTTTGTTATCTCATAGATGAGCAGGATTATGCATTGCCTAGACATCAAGCATTGGCAGGTAGTTAAGCGATCTTTTGCTACTTGTGTGGTACCCGACTACTTGGATTGTTTTATCCCAAAGAGGGATCACTATCGCCATATCTACATGCATTTTCTAACTCTAATTGGGCTGGTTGCTATGACATGCATGTGTCAAATAGTGGTTTTTGCTTCATGCTTGGTAGCTCATGCATATCTTGGTCGAGCGAGAAGAAAACTACTGTTGTCACTTCTAGTTGTGAGGCTGAGTATAGGGCAGCTTCCACAGCTGATTGTTGAGTGTGTTTGTGTGGCTTAGATGCCTTATGACTGATTTGCATGTTGGTCAATCTTCTACCACCACCTTATTCATTGACAATCAGAGTGTGCTGGCAGTTGTGAGGAACCCTATGTTCCATGCTCGCACTAAAAACCTTGAGATGCACTATCATTATGTCAGGGAGAGGTTCTTTGTTGGAGAGAAATTTGGCATATGTGCCCAGACAGGACAACATTGCAAATGTTTTCACAAAGGCTCTGCCTAGGGAGAAATTCTAAGCTTTTCATAAGGCTTTGGGCTTACTTCCTTTTGTGGATTGATTCCACATAGCTTGGCACTTCCTTATACATGATTGTCAATGCCTTGTTCACATCATCACTCCCAGGGGGATTTTTTGATATATTTAGCTAGTGACGTGTATGAACACACGAGGACCGCTAGGGCACTTTTTCCCCTCTTTAGGAGGTTTTTTCCCTTGGCTTATATATATGCCTATAACCCTAATGGGTCACTTATCTTTGTACATTATGTTCAAAGAGGGGTCACTTATCTTTGTACATTATGTTCAAAGAGGGGTCACTTATCTTCTCTCTTCGTCCTACATGCACAGAAAAACAAGAAATTATGCCTCTTTTCTCATTAAAAAGATGTCTTTTTATACAAAATAAAAAAACCTTTTGGCCAATCAAAGAGGGATAAGGATTTCGGCTAGTATTTCCCTCTTAGATAGAGATGGTTCACATAAAGTCTCAAAGCTATTCGCCAACAATGGAAGGTGTGCACTGTGAAGGGGCCACCAGCATCATGATGCTTCAAAGGGGGTACAAAATGTTCTAAAATTAGATCTGTTAAAAGAACTACAAAAATGTCCTATGGGCTGCAATATGGTATAGATCGAATCAATGGGCCAAAAGTAGCTGGTCCAAATTAAAATATTGATGAATAATAAAACATACGGAATTGATGACCAATATGCACTTCAAAACAATCTTACACGGTGGGTGGACAAAAAGGATGCAAGTTGGATCCATTATCAGATTGGTAATCAGCTCTCCGATGAGAGTCCCTAACCGGAATGTTGTTGAACCTAGATTTTTCGAAATGTGGTATGGTCCGAACCACCAAAGTTTAAAATTTTTGGCTACTTTGTCAAACTTGGCATTGTAAAATAGAACTAATTGACCTTCTTCAAAGACAGGGTTCCACAAGAAGCGATCATGTGTTGGGGCCTAATGGAGTTGAACTTCTTGCATTAACAGGAAGCTTTCAACATGCTATTTGTTGAGTGATTGCAAATCATCCATTCGAGCATAAAAAGAGTCTACAGGTAACAATTTTTTATCAATGGAAACTCACAGACTAGGCACTACCAATTCCATAGGGGCAATTGGTTCTAGTCCATAAGCTGACTTAAAAGGTGTATACCTAGTAGAGACTTTATATGTCATCCGATAGGCCTAGAGGATGGAGGGGAGCAACTGATCCCACCGTTCAAGACAATCCATGATCAATTTCTTAAGCATAGTGAGCAGGGTTTTGTTCGTACTCTTGGCCAAACCATTAGCACGAGGGTAGTATGGAGTACTGAATTTATGAATGATATTAAAGGAATGCATTAAAGCCTTAATTAAGGTGTTGGCAAAATGTGTGCCATAGAAACAATTTCCAAAGGTAACCCGAATTGAGGAAGGACATCACGGCTAAGGAATCTGGCGACGACCTACACCATAGCAAAACGAATAGCCCAGGCCTTAGCCCATCTAGTGGAATAGTCATTACATGTTAAAATATAAAGATTAGCAGTCAAGACAGCCAGTGGAGTGATAGGCCCCACTAAGTCTAAACCCCACTTTTGGAAGGGCTCTAGTGGTAAGATGGGTTTTAGAGCAAAATAGTGTTGATGCAATGGTTGTCTGGTGCGTTGGCAAGCATCACACTATTTGACATAAGCATGGATATCTCATTGCATAATGGGCCACCATAATCCACTCTATAAAATCTTTCGATAGGTTAGATCTACAAAGAAATGACCACCAGAAGGTGTAGAGTGAGCCATTACAATCATCGATGGAACTTCATGTGTAGGGACACATCGGAGCCAGACACCCGAAGGGTCTGCATAATAAAGCTGGCCAAAAATGATACAAAAATGTCAACTATAGATGGCTAACTTTTGTCAAGTTGTAGATGAGACAAAATCGGTGGACATCTCATGGTGAGGAAGATCATTAACATATCATAATATGAATCAGCAATAGGTAGTGGAACGAATGAAACACTGGGAGCTATACTTATATATATGGCAGTTGAAGAATCATCAATGCCTACCGGAGCTTTACCAAAGTCCAAATGGAATAGGAAATTTGCAATAGCATGTGAGGAGCTAGGATGGTGGACAACATCATAATCAAACTCTTGTAAAAGTAAGACCCAAAGACCCAAGCGGCCTCCCCAATTGTGCTAGATAACTAAGTATATTAGAGCAGAATGGTCCACATGATTGGTAAACTTACAGCCCAATAAGTAGTGCCAGAATTTCTTAATGGAATAAATCAACCCTAAGCATTCTTGTTTGGTGATTGAGTAATTCCATTCGGCTGGAGTGAGACATCGACTAGCATAATGTATGGGACGATGCAACTTGTCTTGGTGTTGCATCAAAAGCATCAATAAAAACATGAAAGGGTAACTTCCAGTTAGGTGCTTGCAAGATTGAAGCCTACATAAGATGCATTTTTAAGCGCTCAAAACTAGTTTGACACTTGTCAGTCCAATGGAACTGTCAAGGAGACACGGTGGTCAGTCGAGTGAGGGGTATGGTCAGATGGGCCAGCCATCGAAGATGACAGCCATGCCAATCAATTTGGCCTAGAAATCGCATAACTTCTTTAGGATTTTTAGGTGGTGGAGCATTCAAAATGACCTATAGTTTGTTAGAGTCAACTTGTATACTTTTTTTGGAAATGATATGACCTAGGAGTTTGTCGCAGGAAATAGAAACGATAGATTTATGGGGATTCGAGCACAAGCGGTACTCCCTAAACTTAAGAAAACAACAACGTAGGTTTTGTAACTCAGCATTAGTGTCGTCGGACAATAAAAAATTATCGAGGTAAACTCGCATAAAACTGGTCAAGTATAGGGAAAAGATTTCTTGCATGCATCGTTGAAAGGTACTGGGTGCATTGGCAAATCAAACCACATAACCATACACACGTAAGCCCCCCAATTGGTGATAATAAAGTCTTGGGTATGTCGGCCTCAGCCATCCAAACTTGATTATAGTGGCTATATCCATCAAGAAATGAATACATTTCTCGTCTAGATACATCATCTAACATACTGTGTAGGAATGGTAATGAAAATGGATCGGGAATAGTTGCTGCATTCAGTTTTCGATAGTCTACACATATACAAAGATGTTTATTCTTTTTGGGTATAATAACGATTGGTGAAATCCACTCAACATGATCTACTGGAACAATGAATCCCACACAGAGTAATCTATCTAACTCATCCTTGACTTGTTGAGCACAGTTGGGATTCATCGAATAACTTTGTTGCTCCACCGGACGAACATCTGGCTTCAGTACAACCCAATGCTGATAAATCTTGGGGTCTAAGCCTTTCATGTCCTTGTAGTCCCATGCAAAAACATCTATAAACTCCTTTAAAAGAGTCAAAGGGTCACAGTGAAAGGTTTTATCTAGGTCGGCTTTTATTTTGATATGTCGTGGATTAGTTTTATCTCCTAGATAACAAGTCACCAGTTGATCTTCCGATACATACTGAAAGGGTTGCTTAAAATTCATAGATTCCACTAATTCCTTGTCTTAATTTATAGATTCACCCGCAAGGGGTTGTATCGTACAAGTTGCTAGAGACCATTGGTCTAGCACATGTTGCAAATCTACAATCCTGAGAGAAAGTGAGTCATGGTGAGCGGTCAAAAAAGCTTCTTCTTCATCATCAAACACGCCATCCAACATGTGGACAGGCTCAGCTACATAGGGACATGCATGAATTGCGATCGATTGCCTTCAAAACATGCTCAATAAGCTTATTAATATCCATAATAACTTCTTCGATTGTTTCGATCGATACTAGAATACCATCGAGTTCAGTGTTGGTGCTGGACATTGAACCAGTATTGAAGGGTACCGGATTGGATTCCGGTATATTATGCAGACCAGAAACAAGAAAATGTTGTGATGTTGAACCACTACTCCTCACTAAACCCTTTTCCTCATATGTGACACCATCAGTATTACTCCATGGTGGTGTTCCCATTGCACTATTCACTC
Source organism: Ceratopteris richardii (assembly GCA_020310875.1). Lineage (NCBI taxonomy): Eukaryota > Viridiplantae > Streptophyta > Polypodiopsida > Polypodiales > Pteridaceae > Ceratopteris > Ceratopteris richardii. The sequence goes on from CM035409.1 coordinate 152,982,355, forward strand.
GTACAGGCTGCTTATCTCTTCAGTACTTTGGGAAAGCCTCATCAAAATGCATTATCGACATGTAGAAAATATTTTGCTCATGAAATGTACTCTAGGCTTCTCTTAGAATTTGAACTCCATTTCCCACAAATGGTGATAGTGTTAACCTCTATCCCTTATCTGACACTGTCTGGTAAGACTAAAGTGGATAGGATAGGTTATCATGGTTCTTGGGATGGCAGGATTCTATAGATAGAATCCATGTATTTTTTCCACTCTCACCACTAAGGTAACTATTAAACCAATTTATTGGAATATAATGCTACTCCCAGTATTCTTTTCTATAGTAATCTTCTCCGAATATTATTCAATATTGATTCTACACTTCCCTGTATCACAATACCTTGTGATACTTATATATTATTGCCTAAACTCTTACCACTACACCTCACAATTCAATAATATAACTTCATCACAGTATTCACTTACAGACGATCGTGCATAAAACTTAACATGCAGTTTAACATGTCATGAATAATCTATAGTACATCACAGAATTGACGTCTGTCATTAATCTTTATCATAATTTAACTTGATCACCACACTTAAAGTTGAAGGTTTAACTACCAAATAATCAACACCACAATACCGAACAGAGTAATTAGTGAAATCTGGCTGCATAATGCTCCTCCACTGCGAACGATCCTACAAACTCACCATGTCAAGCTCACACAGATGCGATCTTTGTTTGTATTAATTCATAAACAAATTACAATGTTTGCCTGACTATGGTGCTTCACCAAAAATATGAAAAACTACAAATAATATTTAATCGGTGGCCTTACAATATCCTTTGCAAATGAACATATGAACAATGTCAAAATCTCATAAAACTACAAGTATTGACATGTTTACCTGCATAGTGAATCACTGACTCCATTGCATATAATCAGTTACTCGAAAGAAGCCAATTAGGCTTATCGAGCACCTATAAGCAACTATCATACATCTCCTATGGCGAGGCTAGGTAATTCTTCCACCTGCATCATCGAAGAGACCCAACAGGTGTCTCAAAGTTAAGAAAACCTCACCATGACCCTCTTTCTCAAACATAAAAGGCTTTATGCAAAATCATAACCGATATATCAATGACCGCATGGACGTACATAAGCAATATCCACAGAAGCATACATAGTGTGTATGTGCTCAATATATGCAGTAAAATGGCAGTGAAAAGCTGAATTCACTACCCAAACACTGGCCAACAATACCTATAAGTGTTTGTCAAGTTTGTTCTTTAAGCTCAAAAACCTGCATAGACTTGTGATGGTTGCTCCCACCACAATGAAAAGCTTTCAAGAAACCTATAGATTAACTAGTGTGGCTGAAAAAATAGCCCAAAAGGTGAACATTTGTTGTCAAAGAAGTACAAAGAACACTCTTCTTGATGTTCTTGGACCTCTGTGGAGACACCAATGCATCAAAGTAGTCCAAAATGGCTCCAAAAATCACCCCAAAAATGCTTCAAAAATAGGCTTTGAAAGCAAAGAATGAAGCTTTGAGGGCCTAAAACTTGTTGAAGATAATGTGAAACTTAGTCTTTCCCCTTCTTCAAGCACCACAAGAGTGAAGCTTAGTGGCAAGAGATTGTCATAGTTAAGCAAGCTCTGGGGGGAACAATACTAAGATTGGTGACCTCTTGGGAATTAGAGGGAATCTCCATCTTCCTTGATCATTGAGGTCCTCCCTTGCATGCAGCCAATGACACCAACGGTGACTTCGATGACTCGGATGAAAAGGTATGCCAAGGTCTATGCCTTGGTCACCACCTTAGTCAAAAGCCTTGGATAAAGCATTGGGTAGGTGGGTAGGTGCTCACTTTACTCGCACAAAAGGAACAAAGCTTTGCATCAAGATGCTTTGATATGAGTGAAGTATTTTGATGGCGATGCACCATAGTGCGCTCTCCTCTTCGAGGGCTCCACGATGATATCCTCGAAGTAGAAAATTGAGCTCCGAAACACCGCACATGCTCCGCACAAAGGCTACTGAATACACAAAAAAAAACACAATACATAGGGAGCACGAACAAAGACTTCTTAGGTGTTACAAATGTGATCAAACTTATAGTTTGTAGCTGACTAAGAACATATACAAAAGTGCCTAATGGCCATTTTTCCTTTCACATGGGCACTAACGATAACATATTCATTGGAATTAAGTGGATTAAATGATGTGGTATTATTTGAATTATGAGGATTAAATGTTGTGGATTCATTATTTTTGTTTGAATTAAGTGGATTAAATGATGTGGTATCATTTGAATTAGGTGGATACATTGATGTGGATTCATTATTTGAATTTTTTGGATTAAATGATGCCGATTCACTTGAGGTAAAATTAATGTTTTTGTTTTGCATATTTGAAAGTAAAACATGGCAAGAATGCTACATGTGAATAATGACATTGATCATGTTGAATCTCAAAGGATTTTGTCTAAATAGAATCCTCAATTTGCACAATCCGGATTACTGATTTTATTCCACCAAGATTTAGAAACACATGGATTAGAAGGAGACCCATTATCGATGAAAGAAATTCAAAAGCTATGTCCAAATCATTTTGTTCATGATATTCTCTTTTGAGTTACAAGAAGGGTGAAAGAAATAGTAGCTTTAAAGCTTTCTGACTTACAACATAAAGGACTAGCAGGAACTTTACTTCAACACTTTGTTCAAGTTGAAAGATCATTACCAAATAATAATCAAATAGCACTATATTTCATTCAAAAAGATTTTGTACAAGATATTCTTCACTGACGTGTAGATTGGGATGGTCACCCAAAGAATGCAGGTATAGGTTTGGATCATCCTCAAAATCATGTAGAATTTCGTAATCAAGGGCATGAAGGCCCTCTTCCTCGAAAGCGGCCCTATATTTTGCTACCTAAAAAACATAACCTTGTCCATGATTTAATTGAATTCATCATCAATGTTGTATGGTTCTCATTATGCGTATCATTTGCATAGTTGTAGTAGGCGGTGTTGTAGGATTGGTTATGTCCCAATTTCTTCCTCCACCTCTACCATAGCCACCTCTTTGACTTTGTCTTCCTCTTTGAAATTGACTTTGATATCTTCCACCTCTACCTCTGCCATTGTTACTTTGATTCTGATTTGAGCCTTGTTGATTGTGCCAACAATCATAAGCTAGATGATTTCTCAAGCCACAAATCCAACATGTCCTCTTGTTGTTACTCTAGTTACCTCTGCCTCTTTCATTTTCTCTACCTTTACCTCTGCCATTACCTCTTCCTTTGACAAAATTTGCCCAAGAAATTGATTCTTCTTCATCCTTTGCTTTACCTTTGTCTCCTTGGTTTTTATTCTTTGTGTACATAGTAGAGCTATGTCCTTTGTCTCCATTGTTGGAATTAGACGTCTGCGGAAGCACGCGAACAGCACAAGGAAGAGGAAGAAGCTTGGAGCACAACACACAAGACTGAATGTATTACTAGAGAATGTACAAAGATAAGTAGCCCATTAGGGCAATAGGCGTATTTACAAGCCGGGGGAAAAAAACCTCCTAAAGAGGGAAAAAAGTGCCCCGGCGGTCCTAGAGTGTTCACACACATCACTACCTAAATATATCAACAAATCCCCCCTGGGAGTGATGCGGTGAACAAGGAGCTGGCACTCATGTATAAGGAAGTGCCGAGCTATGTGGAAATCACTCCACAAAAGGAAGTAAGCCCAAAGCTTTGCGGAAAGCTTCAAACTTCTCCCTAGGCAGAGCCTTCGTGAAAAGGTCTGCAATGTTCTCCTGTGTGGGCACATATGCCAAGCTGATCTCCCCAGCAGAGAACCTCTCCCTGACATAGTGATAATGCACCTCAATGTGCTTAGTGCGAGCAGGGAACACAGGGTTCCTCGCAACTGCCAATGCGCTCTGACTGTCAGTGAAGATGGTGGTGGCAGAAGACTGGCCAACACCCAAATCAGCCATAAGGCGTCTGAGCCACACACACTCAACAGTCGCTGTGAAAGCTGCCCTATACTCAGCCTCACAACTGGAAGTGGCCACAGTAGGCTGCTTCTTGCTCAACCAAGATATACATGAGCTACCAAGCATGAAGCAAAAACCACTGGTGGACACACGAGTGTCATAGCAACCAGCCCAATCTGAGTCAGAAAAAGCATGCAAATCTGGCGGTAGTGATCCCCCCTTGGGATAAAACAACCCAAGTAGCCGAGTACCACTCAAGTAGCGAAAGATGCGCTTAACCGCTTTCCAATGCGTGACTCCTGGGCAATGCATAAACCTGCTCATCTGTGAGACAGCAAACTGAATATCTGGCCGAGTAATGCATAAGTAAATCAAGCATCCAACAGCCTGCTGATAGAGAACAGCATCAAATGCATCTCCAGCATCATGAAGACTCAATCGTAAACCTGTCTCCATAGTGATGCAAATGCCCCAAATCAGACATCTCAAATGAGGCATGCAAATCAGCCTTGAAATCAGCAATATGCTTCTCAAGAGGACCAGTGAGCAGCATATCGTCTACATAGACAACAATGATCAAAAGCACATCATTAGCACGCTTAACATATAAGGTGCTTTCAGTTGGACTGTTCTCAAAACCATGTGCAATCAGATAGGCATGTATTTTCTCATACCAAGCACGTGGTGCTTGCTTTAAACCATATAACGCCTTCTTTAACCTGCACACCTGGTTTTCATGCCCTTTCTGCACAAAGCCACGGGGCTGAAAAACATACACTTCTTCATGCAAGTCACCATTCAGAAATGCTGTTTTAATGTCCAACTGATGTACATTCCAACCATGATGGGCTGCAAGTGCACAAATGCTCCGAACAGTAGTCATACGGCATGTAGGTGCAAAGGTCTCATCAAAATCAATGCCTCTTTCCTGCGCATAACCCTTTGCAACAAGCCTAGCCTTATACCTGTCAACTGTACCATCAGGTTTACGCTTCAGCTTGTATACCCACTTAGTGCCAATGGCCTTCTTGCCAGGAGGCAAGTCACATAAAGACCATGTACCATTCTTCATTATAGCATCATATTCAGATTGCATAGCAGCCATCCAATTTTCTGAATTTTGTGCTTCATCAAAAGAAACAGGCTCATTCTCATCACAGAGACTAGATGCAGCCATAGCATAGCAATCTGATGCAAAGGAGGTACTATGAGAGCCTGAACGAGTACGATATGACAAAGGTGCATCTAATTTGCTGTCACGCAAAGTCTGCACCAACCATTTTGGCATAGTTTTTGCCTGTTCAATATCAGCTCTCTCATCAACAAGTGCATCATGTAAATCTGCATCAGAAATGGCATGATCTGCATCATCATATGAAACCTGCAAAGGCTGAGAAGTTGCCTCATTAGGACCAGCGCTAGCCTGTCCACCTGTAAAAAGAGGCATCAAAGTATCATACATGTCTTTGGAGCTAACAGATGTCTCCTTAGTACATGAAAGCAATGGCTGAATAGCATCTTCCACAAAGACAACATCATGGCTAACCAGAATGCGTTTAGTCTGTGGATGATACAGACGATAGCCTTTACTTTCAGAACTGTACCCAACAAAAATACATTTTACTGCCTTATCATCCAATTTTCTGCGATGTTGTTCAGGCACTAATGCATATGCCAAACAACCAAAAACACGCAGATGAGCAACAGATGGCTTGCGGTCATGCCAAGCCTCATATGGAGTGATAGACTGCAACGCTTTCGTGGGACACCTGTTCAGTACATATGCTGCACACATGACAACCTCAAGCCAGAAACTATGTGGTAAAGCCTGACTTTTGACCATGCACCTCGCCATCTCCATGAGTGACCTGTTCTTTCGTTCAGCAACTCCATTCTGTTGAGGTGTATACGGCACTGTACACTGGTGTTTTATCCCACGTTCAGCAAGAAATGCATTAAAATCTGAAGACATATATTCCCCCCCTCGATCAGAACGGAGGGTGCCCATTTTACATGCTGACAGATTTTAAGCCAAAACCAAAAACTGTTTGAAGCACATGAACACTTCGGACTTTGCTTTGAGTGGATATACCCATGCATGCCTGGAAAAATCATCAATGAAAGTCACAAAGTAAAGGTAATTTCCAAAAGAGGGTGTCTGCATAGGACCACAGACATCACTATGTACAAGCTGCAATTTCTGCATAGCCCGAACTGAACCATCTTTTGGAAAGGAAGAACGCTGCATTTTGCCCAAAATACAGCCTTCACAAACATGTTTTCCAGGTGCCTCAAGTTTGGGCAAAGAGGACACCATTTCAGATTTCTGCAGGCGTAACAAACTAGCAAAATTCAGATGACCAAAGCGTGCATGCCAAAGCTTTGCATCTGACATAGCCTGAGAATCATGAACTGCACATGCCGAATCATTCACAGATTTTTCATAGTCTATGAGCTTATACAGCCCACGACATAAAATGCCAGAAGCAATAATCACATCACCATTTGAGAGATCATGGACTGTACACCTGTCATCAACGAATTTCACAACCAAGCCAATCTTGGCTAATGCAGAAACTGATAACAGGTTCTTTTTGATCCCTGGCACAAATAAAGCATCTGACAAAGTGAAAGAACTACCATCAGCAGTAGTCAGAATGATCTTACCAACTCCCATAACAGGATAAGAGGAGTTATTGGCGCATGTGACAGTATTCCTTGTAGGGGCAGGCTTGAGTGAAGAGAAGAAACTGCGCTGCGAGGTAATATGTTTGGTTGCCCCACTGTCAAAGTACCAAACATCTGAGTCTACTGCAGACATGCACTGATCATGAGAAGATGGGTCAAAACTGCAAACAGTAGTAAACGCCCATTCTTCTTCCTGCACAAGATTTGCAGACTCTGTTTTTGGTGTAGAGGCCTCTGCAACAACCATTCCAGCCTCTTTCTTCTTTGCCTCTTTAGCAGCCAGTTTTGGACAGTTCTTTATAATATGATCATTTCCTTTACAGTACTTGCAGAACAATTTCTGCTTTTCTGATTTCTTCTCATCTTTATCCTAGTTCTTCGATTGTGCAGCATTTGCAGATTTCTGCTTACTAGTAGAAGAGCTCCATTTTCCTTTGCCCTTCTGACTAGCCAGGAAAGCTTGATCTGCAACACGCATAATGGACCTGTTCTGCCTGGACTGATCTTCCTGCAACAGAACAGAGACTAATTCCTCAAATGACAAGGCATTCGGATTGCCTTTCATCATCAATCGAAGAGTAGAGGCAAAACTCTGATATGAATCAGGAAGGCCATTCAGAACGGTCTGCACAAGTGAGCTATCTGGTATAACCTCATCAGCAGAAATCAATTGTTCCTTCAGGTCTTTGATCTTTGTAAGAAAACTGTCCATCGAATCACCTTCATTCATGTGCTCACTCTCCAACTGTTTTCGGAGGTAAGCAACACGAGCCTCATTCCTAGCCTGGTACAAAGTGGTAAGTGTATCCCAAGCATCCTTTGCTGTTCTGCAAGAGCGAATGTGAGGAATAATGGCACGTTTGACAGACAAAGCTATCAATGCATGTGCCTGGGCATCTCTGCCATCCCAACGAATCTGCTCTGTAGTAGGTGCAACAGAAACAGCAGCACGAATAGGAATCTGCGGAATATCATCTTCGACACCATCTTCATCAGCTCCAACACCTGTATTTGCAGTACCTGTCGTTACAGGTGTAACAGGACGTCTTTCAACACCCTGCACAATGTTCCACAATCCTTTTGCAACCAGTACATGTCGCATCATATAAGCCCATAATGGGTAGTTGGTACCATCCAACTTATCCTCAACAGCCAACATACGGAATACATCACTGCTTTCAGCCATGGCCGGTGACTAAAATACCTTGATGCAGAAAATTGACTGTATCTCAAAAAGTTGAACAGAACTGCCCAGACGAGTTCTGCTAGACCTGTAGCAGACTTCGAGATGCTTAAACTCGCGAACAGAAACTGGTATATACCTTTGGCTCAAAAGGACGAAATAGCCTACACAAGCACTACGATAGTGCGTTCGGAGGCCGAAACGAGCTCAGATCGCGATTTCGGCACCACAAAGCGAAGCAGTTTTGATCTCGAAAACACCCTGAGTATGCTCACCAAATTTTGTGCGAATCTGAGACTGCAAACGGAGGAGTGTCGACGGCGCCCTAGAAGAATCAACGACCTGCTCTGATACCAATTGTTGGAGTTAGACGTCTGCGGAAGCACGCGAACAGCACAAGGAAGAGGAAGAAGCTTGGAGCACAACACACAAGACTGAATGTATTACTAGAGAATGTACAAAGATAAGTAGCCCATTAGGGCAATAGGCGTATTTACAAGCCGGGGGAAAAAAACCTCCTAAAGAGGGAAAAAAGTGCCCCGGCGGTCCTAGAGTGTTCACACACATCACTACCTAAATATATCAACATCCATCTGACTTCAAGTCTTGCCCAAATGTGAACATTAGTCCAAGAAATTGATTTAGATCTACTACAAAATGATTTAATGAAAGTTCAATTGAAAGTACAAAAGGTTTCCACCTTTCATCTCCTCTCAATCATGCAAGTAGTTGTGCAATCAACCTATGATCTTCAATATCTTCATCTATAAATCCAAGACTATCTGCCAAGTCCATCTTAGTAACATAGTCACTGATGCTTTGACTTTGCTTTTTCATAAATGTTGTAAACTCTGACCACACGCTAGCCTTCCTAGATTTAGTAGTGTTTTGGAAGTGATCTTCCAATGCATTCCATATATCTTCAGTTGTTTCCAAACCTCTTATGTGAGGTAGCAAATGGTATGTGATAGTGTTGTATATGTAAGCTCTTGCACTTGCATCTTTCTTTTGCCAAAAATTCAAAGCTTCTAGCTCTTCTTTCTTTGGTCGACTATCATCTTCAAATGTAAGCTTTTCTTCTTCACCTATTAGCTTCACCTATCACATATATCATGAGATCCTTACTCATAAATAAGGCTTCCATTCTCATCACCCAAGCACAATAGTTATCTCTGTCCAATTTGTCAATAGAGATATGAGTTGCCATGGTTCTCTTGCTTCTGTTGCAACCTTTGAGTTTAAAGTTAAAGAATGTTACCTTTTGTAGATATTTACCCTTGAGGATGAATTCGAGGTGATTTGCAGATTCCTTTTGTTGTGAATGCTTCAGCTTTCACCTTTCCAATGAAAACTTTCCAATATCTCTTGTATTTGCACTTCCTTCTACTCTTTAGGACCTTTGTGCTCTGACATCACTTTTGGTGTATGAAACACCACAAGGATTAAGTTAACATGATGTTAGAAGACCTCTATAACCATCATTAGCTCAGCAAGACTTCAATCTTCAAAAACTTTATCACATTCTTTAGTAAATGTGAACATTCACATTCTTGAAAATTGTGCCTTCCTTTTTGGCTTCAATTCTTCTTTGATTCAACTTGAATCTTAAAGATTCTTGTGCTCAATGACTAATAGAGGTTCTTACACATTCCAAGCAAAGCTTTCAAGTAATGACTTGTAAATACTTTGAAATATCTTTTGAAGTTACACTATCTAAAAATTGAGAATTACCTTCATCGATTTGACATGCCTTCACTGTTAAGCTTATTTCTCTGAGCACACATCCCCTTTTGCAAAGATCTTTTGGTCAATTGTAGTTGAGGATAATAGCTTTAAAATGAGCTATGATTCATGAAAAACTTTACACTCAACTATGAGACATGACTCTTAGAAAATCAGACAAATGTGCACCAAAAAAGTTCTAACTTTCAACTAACAATCATATAGTTATGAAATTACTTAGATTTCTTCACACAAGAGCCTTCATTGGCCAAAATGGGCCAATTTTCTCAATTGAAATAACTCCTCCTGTGGAGCAAGGTGGAAAAGCTCATTTTTTACAAGCACATCTAGAGAGGCAAACACCTCCAATTGGGCCACTTGTCCATAGGGGTCAAATTTTGCCAAAAAACATCACTACACTGCTTTCTCTAGGTGAACAAACTAAAGTCAATATTTTATTGGATGTTATGTTAAAATATGCAGAATGTTTCAAGGCATCTCAAGCCACACCTTATGGTTCAATGATACCAAAGGAAGTTCTATTTCCAAAACTTTTGCCAGAATGGACCAAGAAGCCGATGAATAGGTGCACAACATTGAGAATACATAACTTGACACCATAGGAGGTATGTTCCAGTAAGAAACCTGACCTTACACACTGAAACATTTTTGGGTGTTATTGCTTTGTTCACATTCCACAAGAAGCTAGACCAAAGATGGAACCAAGGTCAAAAAAGTGCATTTTCAACTCGATGGAGAAAAAAGGATATAAGTGTTACAACCCTACAACAAAGGAAGTAAGAGTCTTGCAAGATATAGTCTTTGATGAACTAAGACCATGGAATGAAGATAACAGAAAGGAAAAGGTTCTTGAAGAAGATTGTGATGATTATGCAAGAACTAATCAAAGAGAAATACATCAATCGAACACAAAAATTTCAAGTCGAGAGGCATCTATATCAAATGAAGAATGTTCAACATGGAGGGGGAGACTTGGAAGCCATTCTTTGTCTCCAAATTCAGCTTATAGTAGAGGTGAAGAAGCAAGTGTTGTACCAAATAGTGAGATAGATGCAAGTGAAGAATAATAAGAAAAGGTGATCACTCCAAAGGTAAAGTTGAATAGGCTGAAGAAGAAACTTTCTAAATGCTAAGTTATGATAGTTTCATTGCAAAACATTTTGCATATATGATGCCGATCATCAAAGACAAAGATCCTAAGACATATGAAGAAGCTTGCACACAAAAACCAACTCAAAGGCTAAGTTATGATAGTTTCATTGCAAAACATTTTGCATATATGATGCCGATCATCAAAGACAAAGATCCTAAGACATATGAAGAAGCTTGCACACAAAAAGAATGGAAGTAAGCTATGAAAGAGGAGATCAAAACTCTAAAAGATAATTGCACATGGGATCTAGTGCCAAAGGAAGAAGGTATGAAGATTTTTCCAAACAAATGGGTGTTTAAAGTAAGGGGGAATGTTGATGGTTCACTAGTTAGACATAAAGTTAGATTGGTTGCCAAGGGATTTAAACAAACACAAGGCATAGATTATGATGAAGTTTTCAGCCCGGTTGCAAAGATGGGAACAATTAGAACTTTAATAACAAGCGGTGCTTCAAGGAGATGGGCATTATGCGAACTCGACATCAAAAATGATTTTCTCAATGGAGAACTACGAGATGAGGTATATATGAGTCAGCCAATTGGATTTGAAGACGAATACCATCCAAACTTTGTTTGCAAGTTGAAGAGGGCACTTTATGGCTTGAACCAAGCACCACAAGCATGGAATCAAAGATTGCTAGAGTATCTAACTAAGTGTGGATACAACCCAAGTAGTGAAGATCCTTCATTGTACACGAAGAAGGAAGAAAATAAAGAGGTATATAATCTACATATATGTTGATGATTTCATCAAAATAGGGAATTATGTTACATGGATGAACGATATCAAAAGAAAGCTTGGTAAAAAGTTTAAAATTTCATATCTCTGAAAGCTGAAATATTTTTTAGGAATTGAAGTTGTTTATGGGAAAGGTGGCATCTTCTTGATGCAAAGCAAGTACTTGTTGGGTGTTCTTTTCATATTTGGAATGAGTGAATGCAAACCACTCACTCAGCCCATGGACACAAATACAAAGATTTGCTCAAATGATGGAAAACTATTAGAAGATGTAATGACATACAAAAGCATTATAGGATCATTAATCTATGCAAACATCACAAGACCTAATCTATCTTATGTTATTGGTGTACTTTCTCAGTTTATGCAAGCTTCGACAAGCGAACATTTAAATTCAGCCTAGGGAGTGTTGAGATACATAAAGCATACAATTAATCATGCTTTGTTTTACAATTTTGGTGAAGAATGTAGGTCAAAGGCTTTAGCAATGTTGATTGGGCAAGTTCGAAGGAAGATATGAGATCAACCTTAGGTTATGTGTTCATGATAGGAAGCAAACCTACCACATGGATCTTGACGAAACAACCTACTCTTGCACTTTCATCCATGGAGACTGAATATAAAGCATTATAATTTTTCACATATGAAGCAATGTGGATTAAAAAGCTTTTGGCTAATCTTGAAGTGCAAGTTGGAACCATTCCTATACACAGTGATAACATGTCAAATATTTACTTGGCAAGCAATCCCATGTTTCATGCAAGTAGTACACACATAGAGCTCCACTACCATTATGTAAGGGAGAAGGTATTGAGCAAAGATATGGAGATAAAGCTCATCAGAACCAAAGACCAGCTCAATATAACTCCCAAATGAGTTTGAGGGGGAGTGTTGAAGATAAATGTGGAAAGCTCATTTTCACATGATCTATGCTTGGATAAATTTAACAAATGCAAAGGTAAAGGAAAAAATAAGTCTAAGAATGAAAAAATCTAGTCAAAAGTCGTGACAAATAAAAGATACAAGATCTACCTTGTAATGAGTGGCATTGTAGTGGGCAATCAAATGAAAGTGGTGAGTTAAGAAGAAGGCACAAACTTCTTCACATGCTCATTGGCTATAAAATTGGAGTGGAATCACATTGTCAACAAGGAGAGGATGAGGCAAGAGCCCCTTGTAATTCAATTTGATCGTAGAAGCCATTTTGTCATTTTGTGTTCTCATAGAATCTTTCCAGCTGCACATCACTTTGTACATAGTCATGTTGTGAGGCTCATATTGTTGGAAAACAATGTCACATTAGTCCGAATTCCTATTAGGGCAATAACCCTAATTTTGGTACTTAGTCATTTTTGGCACAAAATTTGGGTAAAATTTTTATGATTCTATCCTGTAGATCTTGATGAGAGCTTTCTAATGGTATAGGACTGTTGGAGATAGGCGTCTGCAGAAGCATGCGAACAGCACAAGGAAGGAGAAGAAGCTTGGAGCACAACACACAATACTGAATATATTACTAGAGAATATACAAAGAAAAGTAGCCCATTAGGGCAATAGGCGTATATACAAGCCGAGGGAAAAAAACCTCCTAAAGAGGGAAAAAAATGCCCCGGTTGTCCTAGTGTGTTCACACACATCACTACCTAAATATATCAACAAATCCCCCTTGGGAGTGATGCGGTGAACAAGTAGCTAGCACTCATGTATAAGGAAGTGCCAAGCTATGTGGAAATCACTCCACAAAAGGAAGTAAGCCCAAAGCTTTGCGGAAAGCTTCAAACTTTTGCCTAGGCAGAGCCTTCGTGAAAAGGTCTGCAATGTTCTCCTGCGTGAGCACATATGCCAAGCTGATCTCCCCAGCAGAGAACCTCTCCCCGACATAGTGATAATGTACCTCAATGTGCTTAGTGCCAGCATGGAACACAGGGTTCCTCGCAACTGCCAATGCACTCTGACTGTCAGTGAAGATGGTGGTGGCAGAAGACTGACCAACACCCAAATCAACCATAAGGTGTCTGAGCCACACACACTCAACAGTCGCTGTGAAAGCTACCCTATACTCAGCCTCACAACTGGAAGTGGCCATAGTAGGCTGCTTCTTGCTCAACCAAGATATACATGAGCTACCAAGCATGAAGCAAAAACCACTAGTGGACACGCGAGTGTCATAGCAACCAGCCCAATCAGAGTCAAAAAATGCATGCAAATCTGGCGGTAGTGATCCCCCTTGGGATAAAACAACCCAAGTAGCCGAGTACCACTCAAGTAGCGAAAAATGCGCTTAACCGCCTGCCAATGCTTGACTCCTGGGCAATGCATAAACCTGCTCATCTGTGAGACAACAAACTAAATATCTAGCCGAGTAATGCATAAGTAAATCAAGCATCCAACAGCCTACTGATAGAGAATAGCATCAAATGCATCTCCAGCATCATGAAGACTCAATCGTAAACTTGTCTCCATAGGAGTGGCAATAGACTTATAGTCTTCAAGGCCAAAACGCTGCAATAATGTGTCAATATATTTTGTTTGACACAAAACCATTCCACCATCAACTTGCATAAAATGAATGCCCAAATAGTGACGCAAATGCCCCAAATCAGACATCTCAAATGAGGCATGCAAATCAGCCTTAAAATCAGCAATATGCTTCTCAATAGGGCTAGTGAGCAACATGTCGTCAACATAGACAACAATGATCAGAAGCACATCATTAGCACACTTTCAGTTGGACTGTTCTCAAAACCATGTGCAATTAGATAGGCATGTATCTTCTCATACCAAGCACGTGGTGCTTCCGTTAAACCATATAATGCCTTCTTTAACCTGCACACCTGGTTTTCATGCCCTTTTTGCACAAAGCCACGGGGCTGAAAAACATACACTTCTTCATGCAAGTCACCATTCAGAAATCTTGTTTTAATGTCCAACTGATGTACATTCCAACCATGATGAGCTGCAAGTGCACAGATGCTATGAACAGTTGTCATTCGGCAAGTGGGAGCAAAGGTTTCATCAAAATCAATGCCTCTTTCATGCGCATAACCCTTTGCAACAAGCCTAGCCTTATACCTGTCAACTGTACCATCAGGTTTATGCTTCAGCTTGTATACCCACTTAGCGCCAATGGCCTTCTTGCCAGGAGGCAAGTCACATAAAGACCAAGTACCATTCTTCATTATTGCATCATATTTAGATTGCATAGCAGCCATCCAATTTTCTGAATTTTGTGCTTCATCAAACGAAACAGGCTCAGTTTCATTGCAGAGACTAGATGGAGCCATAGCATAGTAATTTGATGCAAAAGAGGCACTATGAGAGCCTGATCGAGTACGATATGATAGAGGTGCATCTAATTTACTGTCATGCAAGGTCTACACAAGCCATTTTGGCATAGTTCTTGCCTGCTCAATATCAGCTCTCTCATCAATAAGTGCATCATGTAAATCTGCATCAGAAATGGAATGATCTGCATCATCACATGAAACCTGCAAAGGCTGAGAAGTTGCCTCATTAGGACCAGCACTAGATTGTCCACCTGTGAAAAGAGGAAACAAAGTATCATACATGTCTTTGGAGCTAACAGATGTCTCCTTAGTACATGAAAGCAATGGTAAAATAACATCTTTCACAAAAACAACATCATGGCTAACCAGAATGCGTTTAGTCTGTGGATGATACAGACGATAGCCTTTACTTTCTGAACTATACCCAACAAAAATACATTTTACTACTTTATCATCCAATTTTCTGCGATATTGTTCAAGCACTAATGCATATGCCAAACAACCAAAAACACGCAGATGAGCAACAGATGGCTTGCAGTCATGTCAAGCCTCATATGGAATGATAGACTGTAGTGCTTTGGTGGGACACCTGTTAAGGACATATGCTGCACACATGACAGTCTCAAGCCAGAAACTATGTGGTAAAGCCTGGCTCTTGACCATACACCTCGCCATCTCCATGAGTGACTTGTTCTTTTGTTCAGCAACTCCATTTTGTTGAGGTGTATATGACACTATACACTGGTGTTTTATCCCACGTTTAGCCAAAAATGCATTAAAATCAGAAGACATATATTCCCCCCCTCGATCGGAACGGAGGGTGCCCATTTTACATGCTGATAGATTTTCAGCGAAAACCAAAAACTGTTTGAAGCACATGAACACTTCGGACTTTGCCTTCAATGGATATATCCATGCATGCTTGGAAAAATAATCAATGAAATTCACGAAGTAAAGATAATTTCCAAAAGAAGGTGTCTCCATAGAACCACATACATCACTATGTACAAGCTGCAATTTTTTAGTAGCCCGAACTGAACCATCTTTTGGAAATGAGGAATGCTGCATTTTACCCAAAATACAGCCTTCACAAACATGTTTTCTAGGTGCCTCAAGTTTGGGCAAAGAGGACACCATTTCAGATTTCTGCAGGCGTAGCAAACTAGCAAAATTCAGATGACCAAAGCGTGAGTGCCAAAGCTTTGCATCTGACATAGCCTAAGAATCATGTACTGCACATGCCGAATATTCAAAGATCTTTCATAGTCTATGAGCTTACACAACCCACGACATAAAATACCAGAAGCAATAATCACATCGCCATTTGACAGATCATGAACTGTACACCTGTCATCAACAAATTTCACAACCAAGCCAATCTTGACTAATGCAAAAACTGATAACAGGTTCTTCTTGATCCCTGGCATAAATAAAGCATCTGACAAAGTGAAAGAACTACCATCAACAGTAGTCAAAATGATCTTACCAACTCCCATAATAGGATAAGAGGAGTTGTTGGCACATGTAACAATATTCCTTGTAGGGGCAGACTCGAGTGAAGAGAAGAAACTACGCTGTGAGGTAATATGTTTCGTCGCCCCACTGTCAAAATAGCAAACATCTGAGTCTACTACAGACATGCACTGCTCATGAGCAATGAGTGAAAACTACAGACAGTAGTAAACTCCCATTCTTCTTCCTTCACAAGATTAGCAGACTCTATTTTTGGTGTAGAGGCCTCTACAACAACCATTCCAACCTCTTTCTTCTTTGCCTCTTTAGCAGCCAGTTTTGGATAGTTCTTTATGATATGATCATTCCCTTTACAGTACTTGCGAAACAATTTCTGCTTTTTTAATTTCTTCTCATCTTTGTCTTGGTTCTTCGAATGTGCAGCATTTGCAGATTTCTGCTTACTAGTAGAAGAGCTCCATTTTCCTTTGCCCTTCTGACTAGATAGGAAAGCTTGATCTGCAACACGCATAATGGACATGTTCTGCCTGGACTAATCTTCCTGCAATAGAGCAGAGACTAACTCCGCAAATGACAAGGCATTTGGATTGCCTTTCATCATCAACCTAAGAGTAGAAGCAAAACTCTGATATGAATCAGGAAGACCATTCAGAACGGTCTGCACAAGTGAGCTATCTGGTATAACCTCATCAGCAGAAATCAATTGTTCCTTCAAGTCTTTGATCTTTGTTAGAAAAGTGTCCATAGAATCACCTTCATTCATGTGCTCACTCTCCAACTGTTTTCGGAGGTAAGCAACACGAGCCTCATTCCTAGCTTGGTACAATGTGGTAAGTGTATCCCAAGCATCCTTAGCTGTTCTGCAAGAGTGAATGTGAGGAATAAGGGCACATTTGATAGACAAGGCTATCAATGCATGTGCCTGGGCATCTCTGCCATCCCAATGAATTTGCTCTGCAGTAGGTGCAGCAAAAACTGCAACACGAATAGGAATATGTAGAATATCATCATCGTCGACACCTTCTGCATCAGCTTCATTACCTGTTGTTGTAACAGTTGCAGGTGTGATAGGATGTTTCTCAACACCCTGCACAATGTTCCACAGTCCTTTTGCAACCAATACATGTCGCATCATATAAGCCCACAACGGGTAGTTGGTACCATCCAACTTATCCTCAACGGCCAACATACGGAATACACCACTGCTTTTAGCCATGGCTGATGACTAAAATACCTTGATGCAGAAAATTGACTGTATCTCAAAAAGTTGAACAGAATTGCCCATACGAATTCCACTAGACCTGTAGCAAACTTCGAGACATTTATACTGGGAACAGAAACTGGTATATAACTTTGGCACAAAAAGATGAAATAGCCTGCACAAGCGTTGCGATAGTGCGTTCGAAGGCCGAAACGAGCTCAGATCGTAATTTCGGCACCACAGAGCGAAGCAGTTTTGATCTCGAAAACACGATGAGTATGGTCAGCAAAATTCGTGCGATTCTAAGACTGCAACCGGAGGAGTGTCGACAGTGCCCTAGATGAAGCGACGACCTGCTCTGATACCAATTGTTGGAGATAGACGTCTGCAGAAGCATGCGAACAGCACAAGGAAGGAGAGAAGCTTGGAGCACAACACACAATACTGAATGTATTACTAGAGAATGTACAAAGATAAGTAGCCCATCAGGGCAATAGGCGTATATACAAGCCGGGGGAAAAAAACCTCCTAAAGAGGGAAAAAAGTGCCTCGGTTGTCCTAGTGTGTTCACAGACATCACTACCTAAATATATCAACAAGGACATTCAGTCATCAGAGATCAGATGTGGGAGAAAATCTTGATCAAACTTAGTAAGTTAAAAAGCTTGTAAAAAGCTATTTTCAGCTATAGATAAAAATCATCGATAAAATAAAGTTAAAAACAGTGATCAAAATTAAATCAAATAGCGATAGCTTTTTATCTAGCGATCAGATTTTTATGATTCAGCTTTTTAGGGATATTTTTTGCATGGGGCTTCAAGGGCTATATAAGCAGGGCTTATGGTCACTTGTTGGACATCCTCAACCATCACTTGGTTGTTTTTAGAGGTGGTCTTGCTCATGCACACAGGGGCAGCCATGATGCACATATGGGCAACTATGGAGAAGCTTAAGAAGAAGATAAGGAGTAGCCATGGAGTTCTTCTTGGAGAAGAGTGTGCACACACTCTTGTTTATGGAGAAGACTTACTTGTCAGCAGATTGGTGGTGTGGATCATCCATCTACATGATGTATTTGGAGATTTTCTACATGAAGATTATGGAGTACTTCAAAGACATTGGATGGAGCTTAACATAAGATTGCATCTTATGTTAACTATTCAGGTACATATTCTCTTTAAGCACACATGTACTACTTGGAGCTTATGGAGGTAGTGGCATCCATATCTGGAGAAATCCTATTCGGCACACATGGAGGTAGTGGCATCCATAAAGGAGAATCAGTACGTGCATGCTACATGCATCAGATGAGATGTTAGAGAAGGTGTTTCCACATGAGTATGAGGATTTCTGTCAGCAACATGTTAGCATTCTATGCTAATTCCATACGTATGTGATCTATCACACACATCTGTTTTAAGCCTAAATTCAGATTAGGGTTTCTGAATATCAGTTTCAAATTGATCTTTCCTCTTTCAGTCACTCATACTCACTCTTCTACAACCTATCAAGTCATACATCTCATACATATTCAGATTTTTGTCCCTACATCTGAATATTCTCATAAATTTTGTACATACACTCTTCCATCTATTTCTGTTCACATAGAGTGGTTGAGGTTTTGACTCCTACATTGTAAATTGGCATTTGTATATATGATGGTGTGAGTAAGCTGTGGCTTATGTAACACTTTGAACATGTCTAATCTCTCTCATCTTAGAAGAGCAATTATGAAGAGATTTGAAGGATTCAAGAAGCACCTTTAAAACACTTTCATTACTTTGAAAGTTAAAGAATTAGCTACACCAGATCAGGTATCTAGAGGTTGTTCTTGACAGTTTTGATAGAAGATCTCTTTCATGGCAAGAAAGCTCATATAAGAAGACAAATTTGGAGATTAGATTAGTTTTGTTTTCAGTCAACACAAGGTTGGAAGTTTTTTTATTAGATTTTGTACCTAGAGAGGTAATTTAGCATTCAGCCAACTCAAGGAAAAGGTTGGTGAATTCAATCATATCAGTCAAATTTGAAGCAGAGTGCTGATTGAGCATATGAGGAGATTGTTTTGACAAAGAATTGCATTGAGAGAAAGAAAAGCAGCAGATATCTAAGACAGCTTATATGTTTTGACTCATATGTGTACGAGTTATGTTTTAGTTGAAGCTTTTGAGCATATGTTCCCTCAAAGAATTCTTGGAGTGTCAATTCATAGCTACTTGGTATATGACAAGTTGGAGAAAAGTATTTTTCTTCTTTAACTAACTCATGAGGTAAAAGAGTATTTGTAACAGATGTTGAGACTTGGAGTGAGGTTTTTTTGTTTGGAAAAGTTACCTCATATTCAATATATTCAATATACTCAAAAAATTCATAGTTGTTTAGGAGGAAAATTCAAAAAATTCAGTATTTTCAAAAAAAATAAAAAAAATCAAAAGAATTCAGATTTTTTGATGTACCAGTCAGATGGAGAATCTACTTTCTATGTTTTTCTTGACTTTTGATACATGCTTTATTCAAAAAGGTATTCCATCAGATCTTATCACTTGATTGAGAAGTGGAGTTAGCCAAAAGAAAGTCAAGCAGATACTATCACATTTCACCCGGGAAGAATATGAAGATATGAACTATCAACTTGCAAATTTTGGAGTTCTCAAGGTGAGAGTTTGTTCACTTCTATTCGAGTAGAAGTTGCAGATTCTTGGGAAGGATTTAGTTGAAGAAAAGTTTTACAAATTTATGTAAGAAGCATGGACACTTAGAGTCATTCAGGTAGCAAATCAAACATTCAGTCATGAAGGTTTGATGAGGGCAGATTCTACATAGGTATTTTGTTGGAGAGATCATAGATCTTGAGTATTTTTGAGTCAGATGTCTATCCTTTGTTTGTAAAGTTCTTAGCATTGGAAGAAGTAAGTTAAAGATTCAGATTCTATGAGATTAGTGTTGCGGAGAAATAGAAGAAGATACTTGTTATGTTGCAGAAGATTATGAATCCTAAAGTGCTTTCATCAAAGTTTTTTGTTATGATGTAATAGGATCAGCTAACCTTATTCTAGATTATGGGAAGCTGAGGAGTGGCAGTGAAAGCTATTGGCATCTGCAGTGCTAGTGAAAAGGGGTTCATATTCTTTGTTTCAGACACATGTATTGATGTTATGGAAGCAATGCTAAATCATTGAAGATCAGATTTATTGAAAAGAAGGAAGACGTTCCAGATTTCATAAAGTCTGATATACTTTGAAGAAGTTTGGATACTAGTGTTAAATCATCCAAGGGGGTGGAGAGACATGAAGACTTATTTTCAGCCATATATGAAGGGATGCAGAATCATACCTACAGGTATTCCTATATTTCCTTTGTCAGTTTCTCTTTATGTTCCAGCTTTTGAAGAAGAAGGAAGAAGGAGAATGTCTAGAGAAAGTTCCTGTTGGGTGCTCCTATTCGGGAGAAAGTTCCAGAGTTCTATTGCAGAGAAGCTTGATATTTCAGAGAGGTTTGTTACTTATGAGGTGTGCACATATATGATTATACCAGACTTTGAAGGAAAGAGGTATGAAGGACTTACATATAGAACAAGGATGAAGACAAGATGACAACGCAGATATGAAACTTTGTTGAAACTCATGAGAGTTGAGTACAGTCAGAGATGAACCAAATAGTGTTCATAATACACTAAGTTGTGAGTTGTCAATCACAAGTCCCAGGATTCAGTTCGTGATTCTGTTTAGTGTATTTACATAACATAGAAGAAGTACGTTGAGAAACCTTTCTTAAGGTAAATGCAAATATGTGGATCCTAGTGTATTCTTACAGGTTTGAGAAGACTTATTTCATGAGATAGCAGATGCAGAGTCAATTCATGCTACATATGTTGTCAAGCAGTGATTGCTTGATGTATCCTAACACTATTGGATATCTAGTTTGCATATTTTCTCAAGTATTATGGTTCATATTCAGCAAATTCAGATTTTTGAAGTTTGAAGATGTTCAAATTCAGTTTTGAAGAACAATCTTGAAGATAAAGTTTGAAGGTCAATTCTAAAGGACAAGTTTAAAGCTTATGTCAGTTTGCAGAAGAATGAAGTTGCATATCCAGTTCAGTTTGTACCAATATGACATTGAAAGGGGGATTGTTGGAAAACAATGTCACATTAGTCCAAATTCCTATTAGGGAAAAAACCCTAATTTTGGTACTTAGTCATTTTTGGCATAAAATTTGGGTAAATTTTTTATGATCCTATCCTGTAGAGCTTGATGAGAGCTTTCTAATGGTATAGACATTCAGTCATCAGAGATCAAATATGGGAGAAAATCTTGATCAAACTTAGTAAGTTAAAAAGCTTGTAAAAAGCTATTTTCAGCTATAGATAAAAAGCAACGATAAAATAAAGTTAAAAGTAGCAATCAAAATTAAATCAAATAGTGATAGCTTTTTATCTAGCAATCAGATTTTTACGATTCAGCTTTTTAGGGAGATTTTTCGAATGGGGCTTCAAGGGCTATATAAGCAGGGCTTATGGTCACTTGTTGGACATCCTCAACCATCACTTGGTTGATTTTAGAGGTGGTCTTGCTGATGCACGCATGGGGCAGCCATGGTGCACATATGGGCAGCTATGGAGAAGCTTAAGAAGAAGATAAGGAGCAGCCATGGAGTTCTTCTTGGAGAAGAGTGTGCACACACTCTTGTTTATGGAGAAGACTTACTTATCAGCAGATTGGTGGTATGGATCATCCATCTACATTATGTATTTGGAGATTGTCTTCTAGATGAAGATTATGGAGTACTTCAAAGACATTGGATGGAGCTTAACATAAGATTGCATCTTATGTTAACTATTCAGGTACATATTCTCTTTATGCACACATGTACTACTTGGAGCTTATGGAGGCGGTGGCATCCATATCTGGAGAAGTCCTATTCGGCATACATAGAGGCAGTGGCATCCATAAAGGAGAATCAGTACATGCATGCTACATGCATCATATGAGATGTTAGAGAAGGTGTTTCCACATGAGTATGAGGATTTTTGTCAGCAACATGTTAGCATTCTATGCTAATTCCGTAAGTATGTGATCTGTCACACACACATCTAATTTAAGCCTAAATTCAGATTAGGGTTTGCTGAATATCAGTTTCAAACTGATCTTTCCTCTTTCGGTCACTCATATTCACTCTTCTACAACCTATCAAGTCATACATCTCATACATATTCAAATTTTTGTCCCTACATCTAAATATTCTCATAAATTTTGTACATACGCTCTTCCATCTATTTCTGTTCACATAGAGTGGTTGAGGTTTTGACTCCCACATTGTAAATTGACATTTGTATATATGATGGTGTGAGTAAGCAGTGGCTTACGTAACACTTTGAACATGTTGTCTAATCTCTCTCTATCTTTGTCTCATCATTGTATGATTAAGTGGTGTATGTTCATGTCTGTCAATATTGGAAGATCTTGGAATTTGTGGGCCTACCTAATTTCCAACAGATATATCAATGTATATGTAACCATTTCTTGAATTTAAACACTCAATGGAAAGATTATTTTCGTTACTTTATCTATATGAAATATCTCTTTCAAAGCTTCCATATTGTGTGAGTTATCAATCTTAGAGTAAAGTCTAGATCTTCAACATACCTATGTGGACAAGTAGTCTATTTTGGTCAATTACGTTTACCAACCAAAACGTATCCAATTTACATGATTAATCTTGTATTTTTTCATTTATCTATCTTAAATATCTCCTTCAATGTTCTATATTATGCCATTTATCAGTCCGAGAGTGAAGTCGAGTTCTTCTGCATACATATGTGGATAGGTAGTCTATTTTGGTCAATTGAGTTTCCCAACCAAAACTTATTAAAATTACATGATTTATACCTTATTGGAATGTTATGTCTTTAATTTTCATTATCTCAAATATCTCCTTAAAATTTTCTATAATTTGTGAGTAATCAATCTGAGAGTGAGGTCCAGTTCTTCACCATATTTGTGTGGATAGGTAGTCTATCTTCATCAGTTGAGTTTTTACGCCAAATCTAGATTAAATGATTTATAAATTCTTTGAAATATATTTCTATCTAGTTGAATTGAATGAAACCATAGGTCCATTTGATTTGAGTTGAGAATAGCAAGCAATCCAAGGTGCAGGTATTTGTCCAAGTGCTCGACCTATAAAGGGTTCACTATACACTTCTTGTTGTGTATAGTAGAACTCATTCTCCATAGAACGGAATAAGAGATAGTGAGGTTAAAGAAAGTTACTGATGAAGATTAAATCCTAAGCACAAAAAGAAAGTTCAACCTTTGCTATGATACCATTCTGAAATGAAGAGAGGCTACTCCTACTCTACTATCAATCACAAAATAATCTAACTGTGGAGGGAAGAGCAAAAGATATAAAAACATGATGAGTAAATTAAACTGGAATTTCATAGGATGCTCTATGCGCATGGAGAATCCATGAGGAAAGGGTGCACACTCTTGGCAATAGGCTAGATTGAATCACCTTTTGGGAGTGAGGTGAGGTCCACCTTATTTGGAGTAGAGGAAAAATCCTCCTTGCATGTGGGATAAATGTGTTAGCATGAGAATGAAACTAACTTTTGACAAAAGGGTGGAGATTGGGCATCTCAAAAATAGGCATATATACAAGTCAAGGGGAAAGACCGTCCTAAAGAGGGAAAAAAGTGCCTTGATGGTCCTAAGTGTGTTCACACACATCATTATCAAATCATACTAACATATCCCCCCATATGATGCAGTGATCAAGGAGTTTGCACTCATGTATAAGGAAGTGCTAAGCTATGTGGAATGAGATCAATCAAGAAAAGGATAAGTCCAAAGCTTTGCAAAAAGATTCAAAACTTCTCCCTTGACAGAACCTTTGTGAAAAGATTTACATCATTATCTTGTGTGGGCACATAAGTCAAAATGGCCTCTCTAACAGAGAGTATCTCTCTGACATAATGATAGTGCATCTCAACGTGCTTTGTGCAAGCAGGGAACATAGGATTCCTTGCAATTTCTAATGCACTCGGATTGTCAATAAAGATGGTGGTGGCAGAAGATTGACCAACACCCAAATCAACCAAAAGGCACTTGATCTACACACACTCAACAATAGCTATGAAAGTTTCCCTATACTCAACCTCATAACTACAAGTGGTCATAGTAGACTGCTTATTACTCAAGCAAGATATGCATGAGCTACCATGCATGAAGCAAAAACCACTAGGGCACAATAATGTCATAGCAATCGACCAAATTTGATTTAGAAAAAAGCATGTAAATCTGGTGGTAATGATCCATACTTGGGATAAAACAATCCAAGTAGACATGTACCACTCAAGTAGTAAAATATGTTCCTAACTGCCTGACAATGATCGATACATGGGCTAAATATAAACATGCTCATTTGAGAGACAACAAACTGAATATCAAGTTGGGTTATGCATAAGTAAATCAAGGATCCAACAACATGTTGATAGAGAAGAACAACAATTGCATCCCCAAACATCATGCAGACTCAACCATAAACCTGTTTTTATGGGAGTGGCAATAGTTTTTCAATCTTCAAGGCCAAAACATTGCAAGAAGTAATAAATGGTCATTCTTCATTTCAAACAAGGTTATCATACTCAATTTGGGCATAGAGGCCTTTGTAGCAACCATTCCAACTTTTAGCCATAGATCGAAGTCAGATCATTCATTCGTGTGTGTTGGAACAAGAGCATGAATTTGTAAGGTTCCTAGCCTAGGGTTTATCCTAACATTCCACCTTAGAAATCAAAGTGAGTGTGCATGATGGCCACATGTCACACTAGCTCACTTTAGAAGATGTCTAATCAAGGAGCAAGACATAGAAGGGGAGAAGAGTAGCACACACACTATTTAAAAATTTTCTTTTGTGATAAGAGTCTCACATTTGGTATCAGAACCTAGGCTTAGGATCATGGGCAAGAAGAGAGAGAGAGAGAGAGAGAGAGAGAGAGAGATTTGGTCGCCTTTTACCATTTTTGGCAAGAATCGAATGGTCACATGAATTTTTTTTGGATATTTTTCTTAATCTCCTTCTTCGTGAATAGACAGACAAGCAAATCATTGTGTCTTTGTTGTCTTCTACAAGAAAAAGAATGGTTGGTGCCCCCAAGAGGAGCTATGAAGCCCCAAGGAGGGCTCATGTGCAACAGTGCAGCCTCACAAAAGGCAAGCCACCCATGGATGACAAGAAAGGCCAGGATCTCTACCCATGTAGCACCCAAGAATTCGACACATATGGACATAAGAGAGAGCTCTTTGATTCTCTTTGAGATGGTACAAAATGAGATATGTGGTTCATTATACACCTGTTTTTGGTGCTTTTGGCCTCCTATGTTGGATAGAGGCCTTGAATTTTGGTTGCATGCACCTTCTCTCAACCTCTGCTCAAACATCCTTTTCCTCTTGGAATCTCCAAATTATGAGCATACCCTTCGGCAAAATGAGGTTTGATTCATAGCTACATCCACATATCTGGAAAAAGGAGGTTTGAGTCATACCTACATGTACATATATGGCCATAAATCTCTCAAATCATATCCAAATTGAGTGATTCAACTTTGTATAGAGACTAGACTTCAAGAGCTATGATCTTGAATCACAGTTGTCCATAACATTTTATTTTCGACATAATTTCTCAAAGGGAGATATTGTCCTTTCACATAGGTCTACTATTTAAGCCATAACTTCCTTATTGAAACTCCAAATGTGGAAATTCAAATTGATGTAGATTCTATACTTCAATACCTTTCTTGAAGTGGTGATACATCATATTTTGTCCTCTCCAAGCCATCTCTACATAAGCTTTTATATCGTTTTTGATTGGTGAGGAGTTTTTTTTTGAGTGCCTTGAGTGTTCAATTATAACAATTAAGAGTTCCTAATCACACTTAACATCATTTGATATAGCACTACATTTATTCTTATACTTTTGCTCTCAAATACATTCATTTGGATACTTTTTGAATCACAATTCATAACTTTGAATTGTTTTCTCTTCAAATCTTATGAAAATAAAATTGGCATGTGCATCAAAGTTACTATTGATATGACCCCATCTCTGTACATGAAGTTACATTAACTAATATTGGTCCATAAAATCAGGCACAAGACATCTTTGTGTGTTTATAACCTTTTTGCATGTATTGAAGCGAGAAAAAGATATTCTCATGAGGGCATGTATTTCACAACAATATATATTGCAAAAGTTTGTTATTTGCAGGTTTCTCGAGCTGAGAGGAAGTGGCTTGCCTGCCATTAGTCTTATGCCTTTCATTCTATCATGGTTATTGTTTTTATCCGACTTCATTTTCCTGGGGAGATGCTTCTTTGTAGCCACATGGCATTATATGCCATGAAAGAACTAGAGAGATATTATATTGTAAGAGGGAGGAATTCTCATTTGCGCAACATAATTAAAAGCTTATAGTGTAGCTTAAGTAGACAAGAAAGTGAATAAGTGCATGCATGCATACATAGATGATATGATTTGTAGAGGTGTGAAGTGTATAAAACATTTCCTATCTATAGAAGATCATTTTATTTATCACCAATATATGTTAGGATGATCATAAAGTATATGGTAAAAGTACCATGAGTCGACTAAGTTTTTTTTTAGAGTGAATGACAAAGGTAAATGCTCTTTGTCATTTTCATCTAGGTTGGGGATAGTTTGAGGATAGAATCCTCAAAACAACTAAGACTTCCTCCAAGATACCCTTTAGTTAAAGTTACTAGTAGAAATAGTAGAAACTATGCCTAAAAGAGACAAAGGAAGAAGTTTAAAGCATCTAGGTATCGAGTTATAGAAACAGTTCAAGTGAGGATGAGGTAAGATACATAAAAATACCATAGATATGGTAGAAGGTGAATCATCACCAAAAGGTTTCCTGATGTGAAAAAAGGAGTTGAATAAATTTAGGATTTAAAAGCAAAAGATATAAAGGAACACATCTAGAAAGAGTTTAGGATATGGAAAACCTCAAATAAGTTTAATAAAGAGAGTTGCTCTTTTGCAAAAAGGAAAAATCAAGACAAGGGCTAGCTTATCCAAGGTCTCTTGAGTTAAAAAAAGGTTAGACGTGAGAAGTCTCAAGGTATTTTTTGAAACTTTAGAAGAGAATTTTAAGAACGCCTACAAGTTTAATATACTTATATATTAAGTATCTAATTCATAGTTAATTACCATAACTACATACGTATGAGTAATTCACATTTCTATGTGTGTAGAAAAAGGAGTTTATTCCACAAGAATTATAGACTTCATATTTGTGGAATAAAAGGTCAATTCAAGTTTGATTAGAATTCCATAGTTAGAAACTAGTAGTGGGAAGTCGGCTAAGAACTTGTGAGAATTAAAAGTTGAGGCATAGAATTCAGATTTACTAGCTCTATACAAATAGGAAGTGTATATAAGTCAAGTTTGTAAGTAATTATGGTATATCCATAAGAGCCACCACTGATGACTCTATTGAGGGAGAGCAAGATGATTTTATCTCTCTAAAGCAAAAAGTCAAGTCCATGTTCCCATATAGATTGGAAGAGATAAATGGAAAGGAAAGGTTTGCAAGCAAGATCATATATACAACATCTTGGTATTGATAAGGACATGTTGGAATTTGAGGTCTACAGAAGCACACAAACAACACAAGGAAGAAGAAGAAGCTTGGAACACAACACACAATACTGACTGTATTACCAAGAAAATGTACAAAGATTAGTGACCCATTAGTAGAAGCAAAACTCTCATATGAACCTGGAAGATCTTTAAGAATGGTCTACACAAGTGAACTATCTGGCAAGACTTCATCTACAAAAATCAATCGCTTTTTCAAATCTTTAAGCTTTGTCAAAAGTATATCCATAGAATCTCCTTCATTCATATGCTCAGTTTCCAATGTTTTTGGAGGTAAGCAACATGAGCCTCATTTCTTGCCTGGTATAAAGTGGTAAGTGTATCCCAAACATCCTTTGCTATTTTGCAAGTGCAAATGTGAGGGATAATGGCACGTATGATAGACAAAGCTATCAATGCATGTGCTTAAGCATTTCTGCCATCCCATCAAAGTTGTTATGTAGTAGATGCAGTAGGAACCGCAACACGAATAGGAATCTAAAAGATCTTCATCTTCAATGTCATCTTCATCACCTTCAATAACTATATTCATAGGTGTAGTAGGACATTTTTCAATACCTTGCACAATATTCCATAGCCCTTTTGCTACCAATACATGATGCATCATATATGCCCATAATGGGTAATTAGTGCCATCCAATTTGTCCTTAACAACCAACATACAAAATACATCATTGCTTTCAACCAAGGCCATTGAATAAAATACCATGATGCAAAAAAATGATTGTATCTCAAAAAGTTGAGCAGAACTACCCTATCGAGCTTTGCTAAATCTGTAACAGATTTCAAGGCGGTTGTACTGGCAAACCAAAACCTGTATATATGTTTGGCACAAAAGGATAAAATTGCCTACATAGGCACTATGATACTGTGTTTGGAGGCCAAAACGATATCATATCAAAATTTTGCCCTAAGTATGCTCATCGATTTTCATGCAATTCTGAGACTGTGACCGGAGGGGTGTCCATGATGCCCTCGATGAAGCGGCAACCTACTCTGATACCAATTGTTGGAGTTTGAGGTTTGCAGAAGCACATGAACAACACAAGGAAGAAGAAGAAGAAGCTTGGAGCACAACACACAATATTGATTGTATTACCAAGAGGATGTACAAAGATTAGTGACCCATTAGAGCTAGAGACATATATACAAGTCGAGGAAAAAAAACCTCCTAAAGAGGGAAAAAAGTGCCACGATGGTCCTAAGTGTGTTCATACACATCATTATCAAAATATATCAACACGATACACAGTAATACGATAAAAAAAATGATAAGTATAGCTCTATATGTGTTAAGGTCAATAAGAATTAAAAAAAAAAGAGAATCAAGACATAAGGTCAAGTACATCCTTAGAAGGAACACATTGTGTCTACAAGGTTCAAAGGAATCAAAGATATATTAAAAGAGATGACTTTTATCCATCCAAGAGATAGAAGAAAATCCTCCAGATATCTAGATGACATATCTTTAGCTGACAAGAATCATTGATATCTATTTTAGCAAAAGGGATATCAAGAGACTTAGGACTTAGTTAGAAGATAGAAGAACACTTACAAGGAGGTAAAAGGTTCTTACAATTCATCTTTAGAGTACATGAGATATTTTGAATCAGATCCATATAGTAAGATTAGAAGTTTGATCTTCAGATAGAGTGCCAAACCCAAAAGATTAATTAGATTGCATATGAAATGGTAAAGGCACATATGTTAGAGGAGAAGATAGAATGGGATATATATAACTATAATAAGGCAGTTAGTTCACTTCCTTTTCTAAGATGGATTGTAACATACATCCCATAACTCCTAGTTGCATATATGCCACAAACCTATACTAGATACATGTAGAAGACAAGGAAATTATTGATAGAAAGTTAATAGGTTCATATAGAATGTCTTTAGATTACATGTGTCTTTAGATTACATGTGTCTTTAGATTACACGTGTCATTAGATTATACGTTTCTTTAGATTACACATGTCTTTAGATTATGTTGGGGGATTCTTGGACAAGAAGGGGTTTGAGTGTTTGTAGGAGAAAATGGAAAGACAAGAAGAAAAGTACACATTGGAAGCCTTTGTGATTGATTATAATGAGACAATTACAATGGTGGTGCACAATATAACCAATGCTTCTATGAAAAATCCTACAGAGTGCTCAATTACAAAATACCAAATACCCAAAGTCTTGTGAAGTCTTGTGGCTGCCGGACTCCTCTGCACCAAACCTCCACCTTCTCCAAGCCTGCACTTGTGCACACCTTGCATCAAGCTTCCAATAAGGGGGAGGGTTGGACACCTTCTGTCGGCCCGCGCACGCGCACACTGCAATGAGACCTTGGGATCCTTGGGGGACTAGCTTAGCACTTCTCTGCACACTTCCATAGTCACTCTCCATGCACACCTTGCACTTCACTTCTCTGCGTCGCACACTGTTGTCCCTTGCACTTCTCTCTCTTGCTTCCCTTAGACTATGCTCTTCTTGCTTACACTAGAATGGTCCAAGAATAGTCCTTGCCTTCATTTGAGTGTCGATTCACGTACGCTTCTAACTGCAAGAGTATCTTGGTGCTCACTTTGATGTCCCAAGATTGTCTTCACAAGCGGCAGCCAACGAATCCCTGTTTTGTCCTGTAGTGACTTTAGGCTAAAACAAAAATTTTAATTGGGGGGACATACTTCCACTTCTGTGTAGCCGCTTTACATACCTTCACATTTTCCTTTTAAGTCTTCACTTTTGCACATAAGAGAGGGTTCACCTGAACCTTCCAAAACACTTTAAAAACACTTTGAACCTTAGGTAAATTAGAGAAATACCTCTGCAACCTGCAACCCACTTTCTCCAATTTACCCTTTGTGGACAATTAATTGTACACTACCTGTATCTTAGCACTTTGACTTTTGACACCTGCACCTTAGCACTTTGACTTTGCACTTGTTGACTTTGACCTTGACCTTGTTGACTTTGACCTTTTGACTTTGATTGAGACTTACTTTGACCAATATGACTTTTATGGGCTCAACAGTTGCCCACCAACTAATGTACTCTCCGTCCCGGAGAGTGACAACCAAAACTCCAGTAGAGCAGAGAGGACTATTGATTCCTTGAGAAGATCAACTCCTCCAGAACAGCAATCTTGAAAACCAGAATGTGGAGAATATGTATGAAGAGCATGTGGAATGAAAAACCATAGGAGGGCAAATGGTAGTGAATATTAGTGACAGTGAAGGGGATATATGAGTGGAGAGGGAAGGAAGTGGAAAAAGGGAAGGTGAAGAGGTTAGGAGATGGAGGTTTGAGTTTTATGGATGTGGGTTGGGAAATCTGTAGTGGACAGTGGGTGGGAGTTTAAGGAGGACTGGGACAAGTATGGGGTGAAAAGTGAAGAGGAAGGGAAAGTGTAAAAGAAAAAACATAAACTATACAGGAATAAATCAAACAATGTCAGTGAAACGAAATACTTACAACTGCAGAAATACACAATTAAATAACCAGACAAGAAATCACAGGAAGAACCGATAAGCAAATCCCATATATATATATATATATATATATATATATATATATATATATATATATATAGTAGAATGAGATACAATGATAGCCTTGGAAAGGCCTGAAATACATGAAAGTGCCATGGAAATGGCCTGAAAGACAGGAAAGAGCCTCTAAACTAAAGAAGGGTAAAGGAAAAACAGGAGGTCAAACTAGATGAATGCAAAGAGGGATAGCCTCGAAGAGGAAAATGAGGCAGAGCGATCAAAAAGGTATGAGAGGCTGCTACATAGGTAGTAGAAACGGCCACTAGTGGGCGGTGTCGGGCTGGTGTCCTGGGGACGAGGGGGAACCCCCCACATGGGGAGCATCTCTAGGATGGGGAGGTGGGTCTGGCGATAATGGGGGGATGATAGCTGCCTGCTCCGTACAAGCAGCAACCATGCTCTGATAACGGCGCAGATGGTCGTGCTCGCGTCGAACAAGCCGACAAGCAGGGCTGTCGTAGATGCCCAAAGAAGTTCGTCGCTGCATCTCCAAAAGAGCCCGATTCACAGAATCGGCCTCATCCTGGAACTTGTCCCGCTCCTGCTGAAGTGTCCTCGTAGTGGCTAGAGAAGACTACCATTGTGCAGCAGCTGAAGCATGTATGCGCTCGATCAGAGAGGCATACTAGCGATGTAGTGCAGCTGTCGCTATAACCGAATCGAGTGATAGGCATGCGGCATCTGCTCCATCCAGGGCCACGGTGCTCGCATCTTGGAGTAAGTCTAGGAAGGGGGGTCCACTGAAGGTGGTGGAACGTCATCACTGAAGGATGCAGGGCCGCGTGCGGTGAGGAAATGGGGCTGACGGTGCGAGGTGGAGACTGATGAGGCTGGGAATGGGAGGGCGGGGTGGATGCAGAGTTGACGGAAAGAGGAGGGGAAGGTGGTGAGGATGGGGGAAGAAGTGGTGGTGGGGCTATCTGGTCGACAGGGGGGCTAGCATGGGCTGTGTCGGGGGAGTAGGTTGCCGTCCGAGGGCGTACTCGACGAGTGGACGGAGTGGAGGAAGTAGGGGGGGAAGGCTAGTGGGCGAGGGTGAGGTGATATCGATCGCATGGAGAGGATGGGGAGCGACCGGGGGGGGATATGGGGCTGGGGTGATCTGACCAGACAAATGAAATAGCCAACCCAGGACGGGGGCTGAATAGACCGAAAAAGACCTAGAACCTTGGGATAGGGCCTCATGGAAGCATCGGCATCGTAGCTAGAAAGAAGCAAACATGAGGAAGGCATAGGGGTAGGGCCGCCCATGGACAAAACAATAGAGGGGATCGGCTATACAGATCTCAGAAATCGGCTGGTGGGAAGCCGGGCTGCGGAAAAGGAAATGGAAGATGAAAGCCTGCAGGAGCTGCACCATTAGGCTATGGAAGGGCTAAACATGCGAGTGTAGAAAGCGATAGTCTCTTCTCGAGAGAGACCTGAATAAAGGAAAGGAGGTGGCCGATATGTGGTTTACGAAGAACCAATACCAGCCGTAATGGACTGGGGGGATATAGTACCGGAAGGGAAATGGGGAAACGAAGTGAAGGCCGAATAAATATCCTGACCCTCAGGCGCCGACCACATGATTGAAGCTAGACGATGAATACCCTCCATGAGTAAGTAATCCTCAGTGAAGAGTTCGAATAGGGAGGAATCGGGGAGGGCAAGGTGAAGACAGAGGCAAAGGGAAGAAGATGGAATGGCGAAATCGAAAGTGCACGCCTGCTGGGAGGATGCTGAGCCCGAATCACTCATAGCAGGCATTGAAAGGGATGGCGGAATGGAAGGACGAACCGTGGATGGTGCGGGGAAGGGGAAACCAGGCGGGGGACGTGAAGGGCTATACAAAGATGAGGCGGAGAGTGAGTGGCTGGAAAAGGTTGGGGCAATGAGGTGTGGGGGGGCAATGGGGGGTATGATCGGGGCTGGAAGACTGGCGGGTGGAGCAGAGGGGGTATGAAATACCTGGGAATTGGACTAAGGCAGACCTAGGGCCGAGGGCGGTAGCTCTGAATACTCCTCGGTAGCCCTGGAAGAAGACGGCTGTGGTACTGAGGAAGCCATGCTGCTAATGAATGCGAACGACACTACAAGCTAACGCTCTGGAATGAAGTCGAAAGGTCAGGAAAGCATAGATTCAACGCTAATCACTCGAAATGTAGAAATTGGCCAAAAATGATCAAAAATCAGAATGTACATTGTTAAAAACCCTAAGAACGACCTGAAAAACACAGAAGGGTAGAGAGGGGAATGATGAAAAGAATGAAAAAAATATGCAATTGAAAAAAGGAAAAGACAGAAAGACAGAAAGAAAGAAAGAAATAGTTAGAGAAATGAAATATAGAAAAAATAATTAAAAAATAAAATAAAATAAAATAAAAAAATAAAAAATAAAATTAAAATAAAAAATTAAAATAAAAATAAAAAATTAAAATAAAAATAAAGAAAAAATAAAATAAAATAAAAGAAAATAAAAATAAAAATAAAATAAATAATAAAAGGAAGAAAATAAATAAAATAAAATAAAATAAAATAATTAATTAAAAAAAATAAAAATAAATAAATAAAAAATAGAAAAAGGAAAAACGTACCTGATGAATAACTCCACGCGAGGGGGGATGGGGTATTGAGGATATATTTATAGGGGGGAAGGGGGGGGGGGGGTGGGGGGCTGTGGGATGGCGGGCGAAGAGCTGCGGGTGGGCGGGGAGGGGGCGGGTGGGGGGCTGCGGAGAGCTGCGGGTGGGCGGGTAGGGGGGGGGGGAGGCGCGTGGGGGGCTGTGGAGAGCTACACGCGGGCGGGCGGAGAGCTACGGGTGGGCGGGTGGGGGGTTGCGGAGAGTTGCGGGCGGGCGGAGAGCTGCGGGTGGGCGGGGAGGGGGGGGAAGGGGGGGGCGGGTGGGGGGATGCGGAGAGCTGCGGGCGGGCGGGCGGAGAGCTGCGGGTAGGCGGGGAGGGGGGGGAGGGGACGGGGGGGGGAGGGGAGGGGAGGGGGAAGGGGGGGGAGGGGGGGGAAAGGGGGGGGGGGGGGGAGGGGGGGAAGGGGGGGGAGGGGGGGAGGGGGGGGAGGGGGGGGAGGGGGGGGAAAGGGGGGGGGAAAGGGGGGGGGGGGGAAAGGGGGGGGGGGAAGGGATGGAGGGGAAATGGAAGGGGAAGGTGAGGGGGGGAAAAGAATGGGGGGGAAGAGGGGAGAAAGGGAAAGCGAGAGAGTTGTTTTTTTTCGCTCGAAAAAGTCCCTAAAGGGGCCTCTTTTTTTTGGGTGGGGAATATCAAAAATTAAAGAAAAATAGGGAATTTTGTCAAAAAATATCCAAAAAAATTTAGAAAAATTCTGAAAAATTCTCAAGAAATATCCTACCAGTGTATGCCAATTTCCTCCCTCAAAATCACATAGAGCTTCTTCAAATACTCCATTTTGATAAGAAAATAAGTTTTGAAATGATGAAAAATAGT
This sequence comes from Ceratopteris richardii, assembly GCA_020310875.1. Lineage (NCBI taxonomy): Eukaryota > Viridiplantae > Streptophyta > Polypodiopsida > Polypodiales > Pteridaceae > Ceratopteris > Ceratopteris richardii. Next base: position 153,017,466 of record CM035409.1, read on the forward strand.
GGAAAATTTCTAAAAGTGCATGAAAAATTCCTAGAAAAATTCCAAACATTGTATTTTTGTCGAGGACTATGAAAAGGTTGCTAAAATTGCTAAGAACTTACAGGTGTTTAGTCAAGGACAAGGAAAACAAAGAACTAAATATTACTATAAAGGCAGAACATATCAGGGCACTTCAATAACCTGCTCTGCAAATGGCATTGGGAATCCATCTGGGATGGTCACCTTGTTGAGTGCTCTGAAATCAACGCAAATTCTGATTTTATTGGTATTCTTCTTTGGCACTATAACCATATGTGAGAGCCACTCTGAGTGTTCCACAGGAATAATGATTCCTGCATCCTCCATCTTCTGTATTTCTACATAAACAGCTTCGACATATTTTGGGTTGAGTCTATAACTCTTCCCTCGTATTGGTTTGGCTCCCTCAACCAGAGGGATTCTATGCTCTCCATAATTGGCAGGCACTCCTTCTAAGTCTTTATAATGCTAGGCAAAAACATCTATATAATGGGTCAAGAATGATCTTACCTTTTCAAGGAGCCTTGGGTGGCTCCACAACCAAGTGGCCACCAAAACTGGCCGATTATTGTCTTGAGTGCCTAATTGTATTTCTTTGACAGGGTTTCTCTCTACCATATTATCTTCGTGCTCATCTCCATCCTTGTTTTCCTCCACAAGCTTTTCGTGCATTGTTTCATAAGCAAGGGTATTTTGGATCTCTATGCATTCCTCCTTATCCTACATCCATCCTGCAGGGATTTCTTGAATTGGGAAAGAGCATTCTTCACTAGTATGTTTTACCTTGTCTTTAGCTTTAGTAGCTTCCTTCTCTATTGTTGTTACATCCTCCTCCAAGTTGTATTTGAGGGGTGTCTTCCTGCCCCTTCTGTGGTCTATGATGGGCTCTCCCAATCCATCAACCTGAACTTTCTCCTCATCTTCATCATAACCTTCAGCTGTGCAAGAATTATCAAGAAAAATTCCAAAACAAGAGGAAGAGTTTCCTGCTTGGAGCCAATTTAGAATATCCTCTTCTTCCTCGAAATCTATATGGGGTTGGTCCTCTGATTCTGGTTCCATGCAAATGCCAACTGTTTGCATCATGCGGGTGTTCCCTTGATTATCTGGGCCCTCTTCTAAATGAATCTGTGTCAGCTCCTGCCCTTTCTTTTGGACCCACATAGTGTCCTTGCCCCAATCATGGATGACACTTGCATGCCTCAGCCATGGTCTTCCAATTAAGAGGGGAAATCCTCCTTCAACCTGGGGCAATCTTAAAACCACAAAATCCAGAATGAATAGATTACCTTGTACTTCAAGTGGAACTTTTGGGATTACTCCCAAGGGCCTTACTTTGCTCTGATCTGCCAAAGTAACAGTGAAATTTGCAGGCTTTGAAGGGTGGAGTCCAATCTTTTCCATTGTATGTTCAGGCATCAAGTTAATGCCAGAACTCCCATCCACAATAACTCCTTGAAACTCATGACCTTTGATAGATACTTTCAGTCGAGGACTCTTATAATCTGTAAGAGGTGCTTCCCCTACAATTTTACCTTTATGTATAACATCAGTCTTTGCCACCAAACTTGTAGTGGAAGCTCATCAATTATCTGCAAGATTTCTGACTTGAATTTCCCATCCATCTTTATTTAATAAAAAATACTAACCTCCTTTTTCATGGACTTGAGGAGTTTTGCAGCCTCTGATTCCTTAGGAGCATGGGCTCTAATTGACTTATCAAACTCCTCCGACTTTGACCAATATGACTTTTATGGGCTCAACAGATTACACGTGTCAAAATTCTATAGACATACTGTTGTCAGGATCTTACTCACATGCACACAGAGGTTACAGATGAAGAAAACACACATAAAAATAGACATGATAAGAGATGAGACAGAATGCAGTATTGGGTGCAATCTCCCCCCATGCACTCTGTTTCGATAGTCCACAGAGTGCATGTATTTATAGGAATTTTTGATTACGTCGAAAAGAGTGGTTACATGAGAGCGGCTTCGAAAAGCAAGCATGAAATTAAAAGTTGGTAACTTTTACAGAAAACCTTTGCTTTCAATAATAGAAATCACGATCTACAATGACCCTTATTCTAACCACTAATTTTCTAATTGTTTCTAACAATAGGACCTTCTACATGGGTTTATTTACAAATTAAATAAATTATTATTTGGATTATTGATGTCCGCCCTAAAGTCGGATTATTGTTGTCCGCCCTTTCACGCCTTTCACGCCTTTCACGCTCCTCATGAACCTTCATCTGCTATATCAAAAACATCAAAAATTCATTAATACATTGATAATTTAACACTCCAACAATGCATTGTTCAACATATTCCATAAATTATAACACATACTCTATAGAATTTTGAGCAAGGGCCAAGAATTAGCAAGATTTAATAAGGCAAAGGCTATAACTTTTTGAGTTTTCCCATCATAGAGAAAGGTGACACAAGATATTCCATAAAAGATGCTAGATAGGAGAATCACATGCAAAAACTAGTTTGTTCCAGAGTATTTAGTATCTTGGAAGGGTGTTCACTCAATGACTCCTCTTGGATCATTGAGAACAATGATCTTTTGAAGGGGAGAGAGAATGTTAGACATAGATCCAAGTCGGATCATTTATTATTGTGTGTCAAAACAAGAGCATGAATTGCTAAGGTTCCTAGCTTGAGGGTTATCCTAATGTTCCACCTTAGAAAGCAGAGTGAGTGTGCATGATGACCACATGTCCACTATATAACTCTAGAAGCTTTCTAATCTAGAAGACAGAGAATAAATTGTGTGGGAGGAAAGTAACACACACCATTTTCAAGTTTATTTTGTGAAAAGAGTCTCACACCAACCTCTTTCTTCTCTACCTCTTTTGAAGCTAGTTTAGGACAACTCTTAATGACATGATCATTTGCCTTATAATACTTGGAAAAAAATTGTTTCTACTTTTTTGTTTTCTTGTCATCTTTATCTTTCATCTTTGACTGTGGAACATTAGTAGATTTTTGCTTACTAGTAGAGGAGCTCTATTCACCTTTGCCCTTTTGACTAACTAAGAAAGCATGATTTGCAACATGCATAATTGGCCTGTTTTGTCTAGATTGATCTTCACACAACAAAACTAAGGCCAAATCCTCAAACTTTATGGCATTTGGATTGCCTTTCATCATCAAACCAAGAGTAGATGCAAAACTTTGATAAGAATCTAGAAGACCACTTAGAATATCCTGTCAATTGAAGTGTTTGGTAGGATTTCATCCACAAAAATCAATGGCTCTTTTAAATCCTTGATATTTTTCAAAAAAGTGTCCATTGAATCTCCTTCATTCATATGCTTACTCTCTAATTGTTTTGAAAGTTAAGCAACAAGAGTCTCATTTCTTTCCTAGTATAGTGTGGTAAGAGTATCTCAAGTATCTTTTGTTGTTTTGCATGAGAAAACATGAGGAATAATTGTATATTTGATAAAAAGAGCTATCAATGCATGTGCCTATGCAACTTTGGCATCCCAATCAAGATGCTCTATAATAGGTGTGATATGAACAATGGAAGGACCAAGAAATTGAAGATCATCATATTCGACACCACCTACATCACCTGCTATCACAATATTTGCAGGTGCATTCCCACAATGGGTAGTTAGAGCCATTTGAATTATCCTCAACAACCAACATATAGAATACACCATTTCTTTCAACTATATCTAGTGACTATATACCCTAATGTAGAAATTTGACAGTATCTCCTAAAATTTGAACAAAGATACCCAATCAAACTCTCCTAGACATGTAGCATACTTCCAAGAACTTTTATTGACAAACCAAAAATTGTATATATGTTTGGCACACAAGGATGAAATTTCATGCGTAGTCATTGTGATTGTGCACTTAGAAGCCAAAATGAGCTCAAATCAAAATTTCAATGTCACACAATAAAGCCATTTTGAACTACGAATGACTTGAAGTATGATCACCAATTTTCATGTGATTCTGAGACTATGAACGAAAGGGTGTTGAGGATGCCCTAAAGAAAGGAGTGACTTGCTCTTATACCAATTGTTGGAGTTTGAGGATTGCAGAAGCATACAAATAGCAGAGGGAAGAAGAAGAAACTAAGATAATACACAATGCATAATGTATTACCAAGTGATGGACAAAAGCTAATTGACCATGTAGGGTTATATGCGTATATACAAGTTGGGGAAAAAACCTCCTAAAGAGGTAAAAAAGTGCCCCACCAGTCTTAAGTGTGTTCGATCACATCACTACAAAAATATGTTAGCAAATTTTACTTGGTTTAAAGAGCATATGAACTTATTCTTAAGTCCAACTTCTAGACTTTGGATCAACACAAGTCCAACCAAGTGATGTTCAATTTTAGATCTATCTGAATATAACTAAAAGCTAAAGATTGGTGGTGTTTTACATAATTTGAAAATCCTCGAATCTAAATGGGGAAATATTTTCATAGAGACTATTATGAGACTATAAAGAACCCAAAAAGGTCAGGATTTAGTTTTGTTGGTTGTGGACAAATTGATCAAAATGGCTTGCTTTATTCCTTTGTGCACTTCAATCAAGCCTCCAAATGAGGCTAAGTTGTCTGCAGAACACTCTATCGAGTGTATGATCCACCTCATACATAGTTTTAGATAGAGATATAAAATTTAGATAGAGATATAAAATTTACATAGAGATATAAAATCTTCAAGACACTTTTGAAGAGTAGTGCTTAGCTAGTTGAACACTAAGATGATCATCAATACAATTGAACATGTCCAAATAAATGATCAAATAGAATGGCAAAAACAAACCCTAGAAGGCATGCTAAGAGCGTATATCTCCTTTTGCCAAAAAAATTGGAAATGTTACTTGACCATTGTAGGAAATAATGAGCATGCTCTACACAATGGAGCATTTAGCTCGCCTTATTTAGTTATAATCCTTTCCAATTTCATTTTTTTTTTGAGGAGGGAATAATGTTAGAAAGCCAAAGGGTACCACTTTGTGGGCATGTGCACAAGACTGAACATGGTTGGAAAGTTAAAGTAAAAGAAGAGAGAAAAATTAGTGCTTACAAGTCCTCAAGTTTACCTTAGGATAACAAAAAAGTTAATTGGAGCCAAAACATGGATGCATCCATCCTTGGAAAGGTTTAATTGATTATAAAAGAACTCTAATAAGTGGTTACACATATATGAAGGCTCACTAAAGACAAGGTTGAGAGGGCAAATTTATACCTCTCTAGGCTATGCTCTGAGGAGATTGTGAGAGAGCTGTTTTACCCTCTCGCAGTTCATGTATGCTACCCAAACTCCTATAAGGACAACACCATCGTCTTTGTACATATTGCCAATAACAAATTTTCAATACCTATTCTTGACTCTCCTATTACATTCCTCTCCCTTGCATGATTCTTTCTCATAAGTACTTCAATGGGTGCTAAGAGAGGCGATGCAAAACCAATGGATTGTCTTATGGTATGTTTTTCTCTTTGCTTTTCAAAAATGAGCAATTATGTAGAGAATTCGTAATATGATTACGGTTGATAACGACTCTTTTTGACTCTAGAATGTTTCTTGGATACAAAATACATCTTCTAGGAAAAGTTTTGCGAATTCCATGTCACCATAGATTTTGTAGTCGCTTGACTAAGAAACAAAAAAACTAGTGTCTTCATGCTCTAGTTCTCACATCCCGCCAGTGCGCCACCACTGTAGGCTTGCCACCTCGCAAGCGTGGCAACCATGGACTGTACGACCAGCAAGGCGAGGAAGGTGCTCATGGGCACTTGTGGTATTTAATACAGCAGTTTTCTTGCACACACACACACACAGAGAGAGAGAGAGAGAGAGAGAGAGAGAGAGAGAGAGAGAGCGAGAGAGGAATGTGTCCAGGTTGGAGTGATCAATCACTTTTGAAGTGTGGCAAGTTCTATCCTGCGTCTGTGCGTTCTACTGAGGACCGCCTTCGCCATTACAGCACCCATTTTCCTTGTAAGCCTCTCTGAACCTGAACTATGCACTACCGGAAGGTTTCTAAGTTATGGAAGCTTCACTATTTTTAGAAGATTCAATCTATTTTCTGCTCCTAGAGGCATTTTGTCACAATATCTGATTCATAGGCTTTTCTTAGCCGTGGCTTCTCTACGGACATTCAATAGGATAGTACAATAGTTCGCACCAGGGTTCCGGGTCACACGGATGGGGATCGCTATGTTTATAGCTAGCCAAAGTTGTAATGCTTTTTTCTGTAAGACTTCCTGTGTGCAGACATAAACGTCTACCACGAACTGAAGTGTTTTATATGGAAGGTAAGCTGTGCTTTACTAGAAATGGATGCTGTACTTCCTATATTTAAGAACTATAACATTACAACGAAGATGATTAATTCAAAAGTGAAGACTTGTATGGGAATCCCATTCCATGTATGTATGTATAATTTTATTTCTTTGTTGTTTTGTTAGCTTGGTTTTGTCTTCCAATGTATATACATAATATGTATGCATGTACATATGTTGAAATAGCTGTTTATCAAAGTCACATGGGGTTGTGTCCCCAAGTTCTAGGGACGTCGGAATGTCATTCGCTACATGATTGAAAGAGGCATGCCAAGATGGGACTACATCTGTAAGTCCCGGGGATTAGTCCCAAGGATGCTTGCATTGATGGTACTTGACAAGGACAGGGACACGAGACCCTTGAGTTTGGGGGGAGTTTTTTAAAGAGTTAAAATTAAATTTTAGTTCCTTTTTTTCTTACTTACCTATTGGGGCCTTCTTTTAGGACATTTAGAAGGTGCTTCAAGTATGTGTGTATGTGCCATTGAAGTGAATAGAAACAGTTTAGAACTGTTTGTACAGCAAATCCTAGTTCTGAAATTAGGGTTTCAAAAACCCTAAATCAGAAATCTTAATAGCAAGATAATCTCCTCCTTGTTTTGAAGTAGAAGGCAAAAGCCTTGGGATAGAAGAAACAATAGAAGAACTGAAATTGGAACTTGCTACTTACAAAAATCAGCAAGAGCTGATGGTTGGCTTCCAAAATTTCCTCCAAATGTGCACCAAAAGTTGGGAACACCTCCTCCAATTGGTAGAACACTCAATACTTCTTGAGTATGGCAGAAGCTGATCGTGGAAGATACCAAGAGTGACCCCTAACCCCTCTTTATGTAGGTTTGTGGAAGTTTTTGCAAAAAAACTTGCGAAAAGCAATAAAGCATCTTTGATAGCTTTAAAATTGCAATTTATCTTTTTAGGCAAAATGTAGCATTGATCTCACACTCTGGCCATTAGAATTTGATATAAACTAGCTTTTTTTGTTTTTCATGATGTGAGGAACAAGATCATGCAAAAAAACATTTTGGACAAAAACTATGGTTAGTTTTTTTTTTGCATTTCTGGACCTCTTATGACATAGTGTTATATATCAAATGAAAGCTCTCCTCAAGTACTATGTAATGAGCTAATAATTTTTTTTGATCTTTTGAGTTCAAAATTTAGCCCAATTCCAAAAATTAGGGTTGTTGGAAATTAAGGTTTTTTTTGGCTATTTTGACATTGTTTCCAACAATCCCCCCTCCAATGTCATAACGGCATAAGGTTTAATAATCTGGTGAGCTTCTTATGTCTTTCTTTAGATATTGCTTTGGTAAAAATATCTGCAATATTTTCACTTGTAGGAATGTAGACTAGCTCAATGTGCTTCTTGGATACTTGTATTCATTCTCCTTTCAAGAGACTTATCTCACATATGATGTACTTTTGAGAGCCCCTCCCAAATCTATATGAGGAGGGCCTCTCCCCTCATTTGTACTCATAGTACAATAAAACGCGTTTTTTTTGAAAAATAAAAAACGTTTAGGACGTTCGGACGTTCCGAACGTCCTAATACGTTTTTTTGAGTTTTTTTTTTTTTTTTTTTTTTTTTTTTTTTTAAGATCAGCTTCAATTTTTGTTTTTATTTCATGAACAGTATTATGAAAATGTATGGTTTTCTTTCTGTCTCTACCAAAATAAGAACCAAAAGTCCCTCCTATCTGGATAAGAAAAAAGTTCCTATTTTGATTTTAAAAGATATTTCATTCAGCAAGGAGTCAGGACATCATTAAATTGTTGACATTGTTTTTATCCATTCTGGAGTCAATCACTCTAAATGCATTGTCTTAAGAGTTTTAATGTGCTTTATGTGGGGCTTTAAGGTCATCAATCCTTTGTTTAAGATTTCATTCCCATTTTTTGTTTAATTTAACCAGATTCATTTTGGGCCTTCCTAACTCCAAATCATTGTACTGGTAGTAGATTAAGGTTTTTTATGTGTTTTTAGCACTAGGTATGTAAATGAGTGTTAGATATACATTATTCATGGATTATTAGAGAAAAAAAAATTGAAATGTTGCGACAAAATATAATACTCGTTTTTTATTCCCATTTTTTTAGTACTCTACGTACTAAACGTTTTAAAACCCGTTTTTAAAACTCGTTTTTAAAACTCTCTTTGTACTATGTTTGTACTTGGTTAGAAGCTTGAGGAGCCTACTCCATGCTCTTGGCAAGCTCATTTCTAATCCACATGAGTTTACGCATTTCATGGTCTACTCATTTTGGGTCTCACACATTCTTTGTTTTGTGAGAGTACTTTACTTTTCATTTTGCTTCTGCGTGCTACTCTTTAGATGGTATCAGAGCGCTAGGTGGAGGTCTTGGTGGTGCGTTTTGGCGGTGGTGGTGCTTCATTTTGGTGGCATGCTTTCTCCTCATTGAGAGGTCTTTTTGCCATCAGTTTTTGGGATTCATTCTACCCATTTGCCCACTCTCCCACCCATTTTCTTCACCCTTTTGTACCCCTTTTAACCCGTTTGCCCACCCTCCCACCCTTACTTCATCATTTTGTCCATTTTTTATCCATTTTCCCTCCCTCCCACCCTTGCTTTTGATGTACTTTGTACTCTTTGTGTGGCGATTATTTATACTCTGTTTTCATGTGATATGGCATTTTTTGGTGAATTAGTAATGGATCTCAAATTATGTAGTGTTTCTAAACACTATTTTGCACTCCAGATAATACTCGTTCTGACTCGGTAATGAGAAGTGTTTCATTCATTGACATACTATGATCTTCTCTTTATGCATTTGATGCCCACATCGACATCAGACCCCTCTCACGGTATTTCGCTGTGCACCTTTCGTCATTGTAACGATTATCCTTCGGGTCCATCTGGGCATCAAGCCTTTGTCATCAGCACTATTGCCTTCTCAGCAATACACACAGTGCAGAGCAGATTCACCGGTCCTTCTGTCACGAGGGATAAATATATCAACAACTCTGCCATACCGATCAAACAAAGGATAAAGATCATCTGCACTAGTGCAGAAAGTGATGTTGAGAACGAGGAGAGAATATGTGTTGCTGATATCTGGAGGACTTGAACGCCCGAAGTGAGACATGGTATCAATCCTGCTATCGTATCGATCCAGGCGACACGGTTGTGCATCTATGCTGCCACCATCTACGTAGCAGAATGTGCGCAACAAATGAGAATTTATAAGTGGGAGACAAGAAAATCAGGATATCAGGAAGAACCAAAAAGGAGACTGCTGAAGCACGAAAGGAAGACAACCCGGACTGAGGCGAACGTCAGTGCTTAAGACAAACTTCAGAAGTGAATGAAGAGCACTTTATTCGGCGACGGGAGCTCAAGCTAGCTAAACAGGCAGCAAGGAGAGATGAGAAGGATCGAGATCTTCAAGGTCGGCGCGCCATGGGGAAGACAGCGGGCTACGCAGAAGCCATAGCTTCACTAAGCGTGCAGACGTGGGCAGTGGAAGCAAACAATCAGGCTTAGAACCTGCAACGCTTCAACTCATAACGAGAGCGAGGGCGGACGAAGAAGGACAGACGACTCGCTCTGCAGGGCTTCCATAGCCCTGCGTTGAAGACAAAGAAGGCTTGGGAGAGGTCTACGGAGGGCAAGAGCATGCAGGCGAAACTGAAATCAGTCGGGAATGAGAGACGGGTGAGCACGGAGACAATGAAGTTCTGATTTGGCTGGGAGTGAAGGTTTGTGCGTAGGTTCGCCAGGATCTGTCAGAGAGCCCCAAATTCAGTTCTTCACAGGTTTACTGCAAGCTTCATATCTCCCTACTTAGATAGAGAAAAAGTATACGAGGAGAGACAGTCGCCATTTACCAAATATGGTGCATTGTAGTAGGATTCCCCCGCATGGAAATGTGCGCTCTCCATTTTGAATTATGTAACATTATTTTTATCTTTCATCCGCGAATGCTAAGCAAGCAGAATCCACTCATTGATGAGTTATTGACATCATCAATGATGTCATGTATCCTTTTTTGAAACCTGTGCCAAGGGAATCTATGCCAAGGAGAGCTCCAGAAAAATCGGTCAAAGTATCTCATGTTTAACTTCCATTATCGTACGTGATGATTGTTTAAAAACATCATCTTTACTCCTTATCAAGATTTTGACCGTTTTTTTTTTTATGGTTAACTTATTAACTTATCATTTTGTATTAAGGTTTTGCCTTTAGTTTTTGGCACAACGTTTGCCTTTCTGAGCATCCAACATCAAGACACTATTTTGTAATTCCTCAAAGGGTTTTAATCCTCAATTGGCATCATTTTGTATCTCTTCCAAGGGTTTCCCCTTGAATTTTACTAGCCCATATATTGTATATCCCAAGGCACTTGATCATTGACTTTGCACCTAAGTTGGCGCCACTTATTGTAATCACCAAATCATATCATTTGGCACTAAGTGCCTCCCTCTTTGTACACTCAAAATATAAACAAAAGTATTGTGTGTGTGTGCACCCTTGTGGGTTGAAGGCTAATCTAAGCCCACCCACAAGCTGTCTCCAAGTGTCTAAGCCTGCTCTAAGGCTCAATCGGTGTGCAAAGGGCTAATCTAAGCCCCCTCCTCTCGCGTCTACTTATCTTGGTGTTTTACAAGTGCCGGGCTACTCTAAGCCCCCTCCCCCTTCCCAAGAATTCTAAGTGTGGTATCCAGTTGTTCATTTCAAGCTTTGCAATTATTTTGAAGCGGTATTTTTGGCAAGTATCTTTGATAGTGTTTCTAAACTCTTTATCCTCAAAGCTTTGTAATGACCAAAAGTGAAGGTAACTAAGGACATATCACAGTTTGTAAGACGTCCAAGGACGCTTGGGATACATTAGCCGCTTTGTATGAAGACAAAACCCCTTCGAAAATATATGCATTAGAGGTCGAGCTTCATAATTTGACAATTAGGCCACACGACACAATTACCAAGGTCATAGCCCAATTTGAGGACTACAAACGTAACTTAGCACTATGTGGTAGACAGATCTCTAGTGAAGACATGGCCATTAGGCTTCTTAACAAGTTACCTAAGTCATACGAGACATTTGTCACAACTTTGTATAATCGCGGTGAAGTCTTATCTTGGGACGAGGTTCGTCGACTATTGCTCCTTCACGACTCGCGAGCCAAATCGACTTCCTCACAAGAGTCTTCCATGAAGGCCAAAGAACCATTCGATAAGGGCAAAACCACAAATCATCATGCTAGCAATGGATCTAAGCAAGGATCGCATTTTCATTGAAGAAGTTTCACTTGTAATTTTTGTGGAAAATCAGGACACTTAGAAAAATTTTGCTATAAAAAGAAACAATCATCGAAGGCTTCTACGTCTAGGCAAGCATCCAAAGGATCCCAACATAGATCCCACTCCTCGAGTGAGGAACTCTTCATCTCCACAGAAGCCAATGCACTAGTTACTTCTAGCTCCCCGCATGAGTGGATCTTTGATATAGCTCCGCACTAGTTGCTTCTAGCTCCCCGCATGAGTGGATCTTTGATATAGCTCCGCACTAGTTGCTTCTAGCTCCCCGCATGAGTGGATCTTTGATAGCGGAGCTACCTCCCATATGTGCAAAGACAAGGACTCCTTTCAAGTACTCGAAGAGCACACGGGAGAAGTGTATCTTGGCAACAACAAAAGTTCATCCATCGAAGGAAAAGGGAAGGTCCAAATTACCAACAATCAAGGGGAATGCAAGTCTTTATCCAATGTTCTTTTTGTTCCAAATTTATGTATGAATCTACTCTCCGTCAAGGCCATTACAGATCAATACAAATAAGTATGGTTTGATAACACCTCAGTTAAGGTACTTGATCCCCATACAAAGGATGTCATTGCTCAAGGTATTGAAGAAAAGGGCCTCTACAAACTATCTTGCTTTGTATCCAAAGAATGAACCTCAAGTTTGTGGCACCAGAGATTTGACCACACTTCTTACTTATCAAAAATCTCTTCATCCCAACTTGTGAAGGGATTGCCAAAGATAGGGAAACTTACTGATGTATGCCAAGCTTGCACCCAAGGCAAGCAACACGTTACACAGGGTCCTAGTTCCTAAGGAAGCTTCAACACGAGCGAGGAACCCACTAGCCCTTATCCACATGGACTTATGTGGACCTATGAATACCCAATCCCTGAGTGGATCCCTCTACTTTTATCTTCTAGTAGATGACCACTCTCACTATATTTGGGTGTACTTTTTGAAGTCAAAGGAAGACATATTCTCTAAGTTTCAAACTTGGATCAAGGAAGTTGAGAATGAAGCTTCGATTAAAGTTAAAACCATCCGATCAGATGGAGGTGGTGAGTTTATTAATCATGACTTTGATAACTTTCTCAACCAAAAAAGGATCAAAAGACAAGTCACTCAGCCTCATACTCCATCCCAGAATGGAGTAGCTGAAAGAAAGGTACGCAGTGTGATGGAAATGGCAAGAACTATGCTTCATCACAAGGATCTACCCTACAAGTTCTGGGTAGAAGCCGTGCATACTGCCGTTCACATTCTTAATCGAGGATTTACAAGTGCATTACACAACAAAACACCCTTCGAAGCCTACTATGGAAGAAAACCAAATGTGAATTACTTTCGAGTCTTTGGTAGTGAAGCTTTTGTCCATGTACCAAAAGAAGATAGAAACAAGTTACAACCAAAGTCCAAGAAACACATATTCATAGGGTACAGTGACCAATCAAAGGCATACCGTCTATATGATATGGAAAACCACTCCATCACCATTTCAAAGGATTTGATCTTCAATGAAGCTTCCTCATACTCAAGAAAAGGTTCAAGTACAAGTCTTAGTCCACCTATCTATATTTCAGAGGGGGACTCAGTATTTCCAAACTCAAACTCAGAAGAAAGTACTTCAAGTCATCCAAGAAGATCTCAAAGACTTATTGACAAGAGACAACGAGAACAAAGTCATTATGTCAATTACGCCTTAATGCATCATATTCAAGAAATCCCAGAACCATCTAATTACAAAGAAGCTCAAGGATAACCTGAGTGGGAAGAAGCTATGCAAGTAGAAATGGATGCAATCGAGAAGAACAAAACTTGGACTCTTGTACCTAAGCCTACAAATCATAAGTCATAGGAGTTAAGTGGTTTTATAAAGTTAAGTACAAGTCAGATGGCACATTAGACAAGTACAAAGCAAGGTTGGTAGCTAAGGGATACAAGCAACAACATGACATTGACTATGAAGAAACCTTTGCTCCTACTACAAGATTCACAACCATAAGAATTATCTTAGCACTAAGTGCTCACTTTAAGTGGCCCATTTACCAGCTGGACGTCAAAAGTGCATTTCTCAATGGAGATCTTCAAGAAGAAGTATATGTTGAACAACCTGAAGGCTTCAAGATCAAAGGAAAGGAAGATCAAGTGTACAAACTTCACAAAGCACTTTATGGACTCAAGCAAGCTCCGAGGGTCTGGTATGAAAAGATTCACAAGTTCTTTGAAGACAAGGGATTTCACAGAAGCAATGCTGATGCTAATCTCTATATCTATCAAAAGGAGTCTTTAGTAGCCATCATCATTCTCTATGTAGATAACTTGATCTTGTCATACAGGCTCAGACGAAGAACGCATCCAGTTTATCATCACCCAACTTCATCTTGAGTATTCTATGACAGATCTTGGATTATTACACTACTTCTTGGGTATGGAAGTTTGGCAAACAAAAGAAGGTATATTCCTATCACAGAAGAAGTCCTTCTCTGATCTACTTTCCAGATATAACATGGACCAGTGTCTCTCAATTTCTACACCACTTGATCCCAACATTAAGCTTACACTGGAGGACTCATCATCACTTGTGGATATGCATACCTATCGAGAGCTTGTTGGTTCATTACTCTATCTTGCAAACACTAGACCAGATATTGCTTATGCAGTTGGTATACTCAGTCAGTTTGCACATTAGCCTCGTCAGACTCATTGGGATGCTGCTCAGAGACTACTTCGATACCTTGCCCTCACCCGACATCATGGTCTTTGGTATAGAGGGGGCATCGAACTCGCCGGATATTTAGATTCAGATTGGGCTTGTGATCCTGATTCTCGACGGTCTACTTCTGGGTATATATTCTTGCTTGGCTCAGGACCCATCTCTTTGGCAAGTAAGAAGCAGCCTGCAGTTGCACTTTCATCTACCGAGGCCGAGTACCGAGCATCCAACTTTGCACCATGTGAGGCCATCTGGCTTCGACGTTTATTATCTGACATAGGTGTTTTGCAGGATACTCCGACATGTCTTCGCATGGACAGCCAGTCACCCTTGGCCATCGCCAAGAATCTAGTGTTCCACGCTCTGACGAAGCACATCGAGATCCAGTACCACTTCATGTTCTCATGCTTCGACGTTCCCCTTTGGTGGGGTTACTCGTACACGTGCAAGTGTGGGTGTGGTTGTGTGGGGTGGTGATGGCCATCCATGGTAGCGGAAGGCTTTTGGGCTCAAGGAAGAGCATGTCTGCCTCCACATTTATTGTTGGAAGGTGAATATGATGTTTGAACCCATATGTTTTGTGAATAAAGCTTGTGCTTTGTCTTGTCAATAGGAAGGATCTTGGAGGGCACTAACATCACTTCTTTAAGACTTTTGGATGGGTTTTGAAAGAGGTTGCGGAGAGCTACATGGTGGTGTGCTCGACTTGCCCAAATGCCAAGGGAATGGGCTGTAGCGTGAGGAGAGAGAAAGTAGAGATAGAAACCTGCGAAGAAATTTGGAGAAGAAGATGGAGAAGCTGAAGTTGAAGAAGTCCCAATCAAGTTATGAGAGATTTGGGACCAAGTCTTATTGATAAGTGACTACTTTTAGGCCATTTGGGCGTGTTCACACATGGCCAAAAGTCATAAAAATAATGTAAGTGCCTATAACTCTTCAATTTGGGCTCCAAAAAATATAACAAAAATATGTATGGAAAGCTCTCTGGAAGGGTCAAAATATACAAAAGAAGTCCTTGGGGTTATTATCCCCAACAACCTCCTAATTAAAGGACCAAGGAGGCTCCTTTAAGCTAAATAACTCCCACCATCTGTATACATAGTTGATGTTGTGCCTTGGGTAGACACTTTGTGAGAGCATCTGTTGGATTTTGTGTGAAGGATTGACCTTGATCAAAGTGATCGGGCCATCCTCTAACACCTCTCTGATGAAGTGGTATCTCACATCAATATGCTTTGTGTGAGCATGGAATATGGCATTCTTTGCCAAACATATGGCACGCTGGCTATTGCATCCAAGAAAAGGTGCCTTTTCAAGCATCCCAAACTCACTGCACAAGAGGGCTAACCAAATGGCTTCTTTGGAAGCCTTTGTGGCTGAAATATATTCAGCCTCTGTAGTAGATAGTGCAACGATCCTCTTTGAAGTTTAGAGCGCCATGAAATAGCTCCACCTGCAAGGGTGTATACATAGCCACTTGTGGAATTGCATGTGTCCACATCATTTGCCATGTCTGAATCACAGAATTCAATCGACCCTTTCCATAACATAGGCATTTACCTTTGGTCCCTTTCAAATATCTCAAGATAGATTTGACTGCCTCCCAATAAGCTTTGTTAGGATTATCCATGAATCTGCTAACAACTTCCACTGCATGAGCAATGTGTGGCCAAGTGGCAACCATCACATACATAAGTGAACCACGAGCTGATGGATATGGAACACTCTTCATGTAGTTGGCTGCATCGTCATCTTTGGAACAATCATCCTTGGAAAGCTTAACATGTGGCTCCAATGGTACTCCAAAAGGCTTGGCATCAGCCACATTAAATCTGTCCAGCACTTTTTCAATGTACTTTTCTTGGGATAAATGCAAAGTATGCTGCTGCCCATCCCTTTTTATTCGCATACCAAGAATATGCTCAGCTTCCCCAAGGTCTTTGATGGATAATGCAGAGTTCAGCTGTTGTTTTAGAGCATTTATTTAGATTTTAACAAATATACCCAAAGCTTCCTAGAGTAGTCATCAACAAAAGAAACAAAGTAAAGAGCACCCCCCATAGATTTGGTGGGCATGCTACAAACATAAGAATAAACAAGATCAAGCACATTAGACTTACGAGAGACACTAGAGTAGTAGGATTTCTTTACTTGCTTACCATATTGGCATTCATTACAGAAATCAAATTTAGAGCTTTTAGCATCAAACTTGTCCACATAGTTTATCAATGCCTTTTGGCTCATGTGGCCAAGCCTTTTATTCCATAATTCCATACGTGAATGGATTTCAGGCAAAGGAATAAACTTGCCCAGCAAGGCTTTACCATGCAAGCAACAAAGAGTTCCTTTCTTTGTATCTTTAACAATCAGCCTAGAGCCTTTGATACGCTTCCATGATCCCTTCTCAAAGAGGGTACTATATCCATTTGCCCAATAGACAATATGCTTTTCTTGATGCTTGGTACATACCTTACATCATGCAAAAGCAGCTCATTAGTGCCATCTATAGTGAGGTGCATTGTGCCAATACCTTCAATAGAACAAACATGGTTATTTCCAAGATATGCATGTCCATGGCTGCTTGCCTGAAAGGTAGTAAAACACTCCTTAATAGGAGTAACATGGAACGATGCACCTGAACCCATAATCCATGTTTGTGACAAAGCATCATTCACAGTAAGCAAGGCAACAATCAGATCCCTCTTTGTGATCTGCATATCTTGTGCATGAATATTAACATAAGCATCATTAACTTTGGCATGATGTGTTGCCATAGTAGCACAAATAATATATTTTGCATCTGATAGCTCTTCAATGACGACACTAGAGGCCACATTTGCCTTCTCTTTGTCCTTGTCCTTTGAGTTGTCATGTGCTTCATTCTTGGTGTCCTTTTTCTTCTTGTCACTAGTGTTCTTTTTTCTTTCTAGTTGAGCTTTGTAGTATCTGCAGTTAGGCTTTTTGTGACCTTTCCTACCACATTGGTAACAAGTCATTTCAGCCTTGCCTTTGCTTTTGCTCCTGTTCCTATGTACATTTTCACTTTTCTTTTTTGTTCTTCCTCTAGCCATAGTGGCTGAACCACTACCCTCTCCACTCCCTTTCCTCTTGATTTTCTCATTCAGAAAAGAACCCCTTACACCATCAAAGGTAAGGTTAAGGTCATTTGAAAGTGAAACAACCAATGTTTCCCATGAATCAGGTAAGGTCATCAACAAGAAGATGGCCTTAAGCTTATCATCAAATGAAGGTAATCCGGAGTCCTTCAATTGCGAGAGAGTACTGTAAACGTAGATAAGTGCTCAACTTCACTTTTTGACTCATTGAACTGCATACACATAAGATGCACTTGATTTACAGGCGTGATATTTTCATAGGTGGCCTTCGGCTTCTCTCATACCTCAAAAGCACTTGTAAGGCCCTTCAGATCCATTAAGATTTCATTTGATAGAGCCATCTTGATATAAGTCATGGCCTTCTTGTTTACATGCTGCATCTGTCATATCTTCAAGCTTGACTTCCTCAAGAACCCCTTTGCAATCTTTAAGAAAGAGGATGTCCAACATTCTCTCTTTCCACAAATCAAAGCCACTACCCTTAAATCTCTTGATCGCAAACAATTTTTTGACATCAGAGGAGATAGAAGCCGTGTTCGCACGTTGAGAGCTTCAAAATTTCATTGATAACCCTAACGGATCACTTATCTTTGTACATTCACTTGGTAATACATTCAATATTATGTGTTACAGAGCTCCAAGCTTCTTCTTCTTCCTTGTGTTGTTTGTTTTGAAGACTTCAAACTCCAACAATTGATATCACAACAGGTCTCCGCTTTATCTAGGCTATCGTGGACACCCCTTTGGTCATAGTTTCAGAATCACACAAAAATTCGTGAGTATACTCAAGGCGATTAGGAGTTCAAAAGAGCTTAACTACATGGTGTCGAAATTTTGATCTGAGCTCGTTTTGGCTTCCGAACGCTCGTATTGGCGAACCAAATTTGTATATATTTGCTACAAGTTTAGCAGAGCTCGACGTGGTAGTTCTATTCAACATTTTGAGATATAGTCATTTTGAGGAGTTATTCTTTGTTTTATTGCAGGAAGATCAATCTAGGCAAAACATGTCCATTATGCATGTTTCAAATCAAGCTTTCTTAGCTAGTCAGAAGGGCAAAGGTAAATGGAGCTCATCTACTAGTAAGCAGAAATTCGCTAGTTCTGCACAGTAAACAAGGGAAGACAAAGACGAGAAAAAAAAAGAAAAGAAGAAACAGTTCTGCAAATACTATGAAGGAAATGATCTTAGCATAAAGAGTTTTCCAAAACTGGCTACAAAAGAGGCAAAGAAGAAAGAGGTTGGAATGGCTATTGCAGAGGCCTCTACACCTAAAATAGAGTCCGCTAATCTTGTACAGAATGAAGAATGGGTGTTTACTAATGTTTGCAGCTATGACCCGTCTTCTCATGAACAATGTATATCTGCAGTAGAGTCAGATGTTTGGTACTTTGACAATGGAGCAACCAAACATATTACCTCGCAACGCAATTTCTTCAATTCACTTGAGGTTGTCCCTAGAAGGAATACTGTCATATGCTCTAACAACTTCTCATATCTTGTAATGGGAGTCGGTAAGATCATTCTGACTATTGCTGATGGTAGTTCTTTCACATTGTCAGATGCTTTGTTTGTGCCCGGAATCAAGAAAAATCTATTGTCAGTCTCAGCATTAGTAAAGATCAGCTTGGTTGTTAAATTTATTGATGGAAGATGTACAAGTCATGATCTATCAAATCGCAATGTCATTATTGCTTCTGACATTTTATGTCGTTGGTTGTATAAGCTCATAGACTATGCAAAATCCGTCAATGATTTAACATGTGAAGTTCAAGATTCTCAGGCTATCTCATATGCAAAGCTTTGGCATGCACACTTTGGTCTATACTTGTAGAAATCTGAAATGGTGTCTTCTCAACCTAAACTTGAGGCACTTGGTAAACATGTTTGTGAAGGCTGTATTTTGGGCAAAATGAAACATTCCTCCTTCCCAAAAGATGGTTTAGTTCGAGCAACTCAGAAGTTGTAGCTTGTTCAATGGTTTTGAAAGCAAAGGCTATCGTCATCATCATCCATAGTCTAAACACATTGTGGTTAGCCGTGATGTTGTTTTTGTGGAAGATGCAATTCAGCCGTTACTTTCATGTAGTAAAGAGATATCGGCTAGCTCCAAAGATGTGTATGATGTTTTGCTTCCTCTTTTTACGAGTGTTGGTCCAAATGAGATAATTTCTTAGCCTTTACAATTTCACATGATGATGCATATCGTTCCATTTCTAATGCAAATTTACATGATGCACTTGTTGATGAGAGGGGTGATATAGAGGAGGCAAAAACTATGCCTAAATGACTAGTGAAGACTTTGCGAGATAGCAAAATAGATACACCTTTGCCATATCGTACTCGTTCAAGCTCTCATAGTGCTTCTTTTGCATGAGATTGCTATGCTATGGCTGCCTCTAGTCTTTGTGATGAGAATGAGCTTGTTACTTTTGATGAAGCACAAAATTCAAAAAATTTGATGGTTGCTATGCAATCTGAGTACGATGCTATTATGAAGAATGGTACCTGGTCTTTATGTGATTTGCTTCCAAGCAAAAAGGCCATTGGCACTAAATGGGTATACAGACTGAAGCGTAAGCCTGATGGAACAATTGATAGGTCAAGGACAAGGCTTGTAGCAAAAGGTTATGCTCAAGAGAGAGGTATTGATTTTGATGAAACCTTTTCTCCCACATGCCGCATGACCACTGTTTGTAGCATCTGTGCACTTGAAGCTCATCATGGCTGGAATGTACATCAGTTGGACATTAAAACTGCATTTCTGAATGGTGATTTACATGAAGAAGTGTATGTATTTTATCCCCGTGGTTTTGTGCGGGTTGAAAAAGGCATTATATGGTTTGAAGAAAGCACTATTGGTATGAAAAGATACATGCCTACTTGATTGCACATGGTTTTGAGAGCATTCCATATGAGAGCACCTTATATGTTAAGCGTGCAAACGATGTGCTTCTGATCATTGTTGTGTATGTTGATGACATGCTTCTCATTGGTTCAAATGAGAAGCATATTGCTGAATTTAAGGCTGATTTACATGCCTCTTTTGAGATGTCAGATTTGGGGCATTTGCACCGTTATTTGGGCATTCAATTTATGCAAGTTGATGGTGGAATAGCTTTGTGTCAAACAAAATATATCGACACATTATTGCAGTGTTTTGGCCTTGAAGACTTCAAACCTATTGCCACTCCTATGGAGACAGGTTTACCGTTGAGTCTTCATGATTTTGGAGATGCATTTGATGTTGTTCTCTATCAACAAGCTTTTGGATGCTTGATTTAGTTATGCATAACTCGGCTTGATATTCAGTTTGCTATCTCTGAGATCAGCAAGTTTATGCATTGCTCATGTGTCAAGCATTGGTAGGCAGTTAAGCGCATCTTTCGCTAGTTGAGTGGTACCTGGCTACTTGGATTGTTTTATTCGAATTGGATTTATCCGAAGGGGGGATCGCTATCGCTAGATTTACATGCTTTTTCTTACTCTGATCTGGCTGGTTCCTATTACACTCGTTTGTCCACTAGTGGTTTTTGCTTCATGCTTGGTAGCTCATGCGTACCTTGGTTGAGCAAGAAACAACCTACTATGGCCACTTCTAGTTGTGAGGCTGAGTATAGGGAAGCTTTCACGATGACTGTTGAGTGTGTGGGCCCAAATGCCTTTTGGTTGATATGGGTATTTGTCAGTCTTCTTCCACCACAAGCTTCACTGACAGTTAGAACGCGTTGGCCATTGCGAGAAATCCTGTGTTCTTCGCTCGCACCAAGCACATTGAGGTGCATTATCATTATGTCATGGAGAGGTTCTCTATTGGGGAGATCAATTTGGCTTATGTGCCCACACAGGACATTGTATATCTTTTCATCAAGGATCTTCCTCGGGAGAAGTTTGAAGCTTTTTGCAAAGCTTTGGGCTTACTTCCTTTTGTGGATTGATCCCTTTCCACATAGCTTTGCACTCCCTTATACATGAGTGCCGGATCCTTGTTCACTGCATCACTCCTAGAGGGGATTTGTTGATATATTTCGATAGCGATGTGTGTGAACACACTAGGTCCGAAGGGGCACCTTTTCCCCTCTTTAAGAGGTTTTTTCCCCGGCTTGTATATATGCCTATAACCCTAACTGGTCACTTATCTTTGTACATTCACTTGGTAATACATTCAGTATTGTGTGTTGTGCTTCAAGCTTCTTCTTCTTCTTTCTTGTGTTGTTCGTGTGCTTCCGCATACCTCAAAGTCCAACAAAGCTCCTTGACTTAGGGGAGAGAGTGTTTGGCTCAATGGTTGGTAGATGAGTCCGATGTCTATCCTCGTATGTTTTGTGAATCAGGCATATCATTGTCTTTTGACCGAGAAGGATTTTGGAGGGTGCTAACATTTGGGTCTACACTAGCATTGAAGTATATACAATGGGTATCATGAACATTCACTCACTTGTATTCTTTGTAATTCTTGACTTTTATGTGTGATGGTTTTTGTTGGAGAAGCAAAAACATATTTTTATGAAAGAGACGATTGACATATTTATAAATTATAATAGAGCTTGGGCCGGATTAGATATAATATATTACAATGGATCTTTGGATCTATATTGGACTTGAAGCATGTACATTGGTTATCATTCAATGAGGAACATTCACAATCCAATGATGCATGTATATGATGTGTAAAGAAGTGTGAACAAATCAGTAAGACAAGCTAGCGTATAATTTGAATTGGAATGTGATTAGGGCTCCTTAACCTATCATAATATACATTCTATTCGTTTTTATCTTTGCTACTTGCTATGCTCCTAAAATCATGATTCATGAATACTTTTGTAAATAGATATTCATATTTTTGCTGGGATGTAAACTATACTTTGGCTATGCATGCATTACTTCTAGTGTTAAATAGGCTCTTGATCGTTAGGTTGAACGGTTCTCTCTTCTTGACAGGTGTAGAAGTAGACACATCCACATATGCTATTCCATCAATTGCTTCTGTTAAAGGGTGGTTACAATGTGTTCCAAAAGGATTCTATTTTCATTTCAAAGCATTTGGGCTCTTTTGCAGGTAGCACTATATTTCCACTGTTGATGTGGTCTGGCTTGCTACAAGTATTTGTTAACCTTTCTTCATACATAGTTATTATTAAGCACATAGCTCAGTTAAAATGAGAAAAGTAGCATTCTCCTAAATTTTCGACGAAGTATTCAAGCAAAAATGTTGGTGTGAATAATTAATAAAAAGAATGCGAAGTAGACTTTCATTCATATTACTCTGTTAATATGATATGATGAGACTCCCTTCTTATACATTTGACGATTTGGGGAAGCTCTCTATGATTGGGGTTTGGCTTTTCAGTTTCGAAGATAAGGAGAGTTGTCCAAATGGCTACCCATGTTGAATGAGGTAGCATGTGTTGGATCTCATCATTTAAGTTCTGATCAATGACCTCTCTGTGAGTGCTATAAATGGATCTTCTCCCTCATCCTTGAGGGGATCGTAATTGAAGTGTACTGTAGTGTTTAGTTGTGGGAGATCTTGCTTCATTGGCTCTTTTTGGTTGATCGGAAACTTGGTTTTCTTTGGTTCAGCTATCTCAGGAACTGCGTTTGTTGTTGATGCTTAAAGTTTTGAACCATGCACAAGCTTACAATCATCTTAAATTGCTTTGAATTGTTTATGCAGCAAGTCATGCTCATTGACAGCACTGCCTGTCCATATACGTCACAAGGTTTCAGAAATATGTCCTGGAAAGGATTATATCCATCTAAATGATTTATCAGTATCTCTAAGGTAAAAAACATGATATAAGTTAGTCAATATGGAGCGTCCCATGACAATGCCTTCAATGTCCATTGCATTTTTAGTTTGATGTTTTTCTATTCCTTTGCGTAGAGATGAGCTATGGCAGTCGTTCAATAAAATTTTGTATGTTGCACATGGTGCTGGGAACCTTGGCCTTGTTGTCTTTCAGGTCCTGCAACAGTTCTTGAGCTCGTGTGGTTATGAATATCCGGGTTTGCTATTTTTTTCACATTATGTATGGCTGATGCTGCAGTTTCATCTAAGTTTCAAGCCCACGAAAGAGAACCAAGCACATGTGGAATGGTGCAGAGAAAATTTAGATCCATGCTTCCTCATGGCATGTCCAAATGAAGACCATAAACTTTTTTGAAATACAATCTTTCTTTGTTTGTCATGTTTTCTTATATAGTAGTCTTTGAAAATACTTAGCTGCATTTTTTGTGATGATTTCTTCAATTTCTGAGGTTTAACAGTTATCTTTAGCAGGCTGCTGAATTTCGATGCAGAGATTGGTTCAACAATGAATGGTTGACGTTAACAACAAAATGGCTTAGTTCTATGGGCATAATTCTTGTGGCCGCGGTACTATGTAACATAATTTTAGTCTGAAAAAACAATTTATAATTGTCAATCGGTATATGTGATAATTAGATCATGGAAGGTATTCCCTTGATTTGAAATAGGAGTCTTGGTTTTTTTTAACCTTGAATTTCAGGATGAATTGGAGCATGAGACCTTTCAAAAGGACAGGGAACAGACTGGACTACAGAAGGGGCAGGTATGCCTCATCACTGACCTAGTATCATTTCAGCGGTTTCAAACACACGGGCATCGTTTTTAACATTTTCACCTTTCTTGGATTCAGCTGTTCTGGGGTTTTCTTTCTATGTTTATAACAGCTTGATAAATTGCTAATTCTGCTGAAGTGTTTGGTTGTGCTCTTTTCTATTCTATATTGGAAGTTTCTCATATTGATTTATGTAAACATTTTGCACGTTTCTAGATGCTTGCCCTGAAGAACCTCATGTATGAAGTAACAGTTCACGTCTACATGTTTTATCTTTGCATTCAACACTATTTTCTTGGCGGATTGGATAGGACTTTGATGGTCACCATGTAGCATACACATCCAAATATTGATTTTGAAGGCTTCTATTAGATGATCAAATCACATTTTTTCTTTGCATATCTTTGTTGCTGCAGCATACTCACCTGGGTAGGGTTCAAAATGACACAATCTTGTAAGTAAGATCACCATGGAATTACATCTGTAACACAATTTTGAAGGAGATCTCTTATTCAATTCTCATGCGAAAATATAATACACATGTTTCTTTTGACTTTAAGGTCGAAAGATTTCCAATGCTATTTCTAGTAAGTAGGATGTCATCCACATAATTGAATCAAAATCAACAAGCTTTTTTCTTTAGTTCTATTCCCGTACGGGCAATAATAAATATTATTTCTTTAATGACCTTAAGAAACCATGACTCTATGTATCTTCTTTTGGACCAGTTGTTTCAAACAAAAAATTCTTTTCTTGAGCTTACACACCAATTTTGTCCTTTTCAATAAACCATTAACTTGTTGCATATACACTTTTCCACACGGACATCTATGTAATGCTGTCTCGACATTCATCTTTGTCATTTCACATCCTCCATGACAACCAACGAAAGCACATTCAAAGTAGTTTTCTTGACTTTTTGTGGAAAAATCTCATGAAAGTGGGCACACCTTGTGTTTTGGCTTGGCATTAAGAGTTTGATCTTATACACCCATTTGGATGGCAATGCTTTCTTTTCTCTAGGAAGAATCTTAAATTTGATTCATAGCGAGTGAAAACATTTTTGATTACATGATTTCCTTTTATTTCATGTTGGAACTTGTTCTCAAGATGTCTCTTTGCGACATGCCATTGTGATATAGTACATGTATGGAACATACTTATGTGAAACTTGTGCATACCTCCTAATTGTAGGTTGAAATTCAATTACATGTGAATCAGCTATATATTGTTCTTTCTCACAACTCACTGGACGTCTACATCCAATTATGTAACTAAATATCTATCTTGAAATGCACCACTTGTGATCTCCTCTAAAGGTGCTATGTTTTTGTGCATTTTTCTTTCAATGAAATATGGATCATTGTTGTGCATAACTTTTATGCACTTCGAATTCCTCAAAAGATATGTCACCTCATACATGACAAAGATATTGACTTTAACATAAAATTGTCCCTAATCTTCATAAGAACACAACCAAAAGTCTCAGATCCAAATACTTGTAGACATTTATGAAGCCTCTTTCTTGACCATAATTCTTACGAAGCTTCATGTTTAGGACTTTGTGAGGAAATTACTTCACAAGTTAGGTTGATATCGAACAACCCAACAATGGAGAATTTGCTTCATGCCACTGTGTCAATTGTATGTCTGATTCCTTTTGCTACATCATAGAGGGCTGCCCATCCCTTCATCGTATGGGCGCTTTTCGATTTCTTGTAACTCCTCCCTCCCCCACATAAAAAAAGGCTCTTTTTAGGCCTTGGGAACTACAACGCCCTTGAAAGCCATTAAAGATAACACTCTTAAATGGTTTTAGAGAGAGTTTTGACCATTGTTCATGCATAGACACTTTATCTCATGCATAGACACTTTATCTTCTTGACTAGAGTAGCAAATTTTTAGAATATAGATAGGGACACATACTTTCTCTTTAGGTACTCTTTTCTTTTTAAGGGAAGCCACATGTTATTTGGATTCATCTAGGTATATTCTTTTGACTTAAAGGATACGTTTACTTGCAAGTGGGACAAGCTTTGACTTGGATATTCACAGGGGGTGTGCAACTAGTGTCGAAAGCATATTACACCACCATGCTGTGTCTCATATGTCACATGTCGAGATTTGGAGGGATGGAAATCGGGGCATGTAGACGGTCCCCTCAAATATTGCATAAGCGGTGCAAAAAGAGAATGATCTTGCATTAGAAGCTTCATTGGCATGTTGATGTGAGTCGGCAGCCTAGTAGTAGCAAATTGAGAAGTAGAACATCTTCTCAACATGAGGAGCCGGATAGTGATGATCCTATAAATGGGTCCTCCCAAAGACCTAAGCAAAGGAAACTTCATTCATCTTTCTTATCCTTTGGATTACCAAGGTCGCGATAGAAAGTTGCCGAAATTGAGATTGAGCATTGCATATTAGAGTGCAACCTCTCATTCAATGTAGTCTGTACGGATGCATGGAAGAGAATGATAAAAGCTATTGCCGAAGTAGGTCCATGTGATAATTGGCATGGAGACAAGTACAATAAATTATGTGGGCCTATAGTTATTGAAGAGAAACAGAGAATAGAAGTCTTAGATTCCATAAAACAGGGTTGGCAAGTATATAGATGTTCTATTTTGTTTCATAATTGGAGATACATGAAATATGACCATATCATCAATGTTATGGTTTCATCTTGCTTAAGTACCTATTTCTTGAGAACCATAGATTGCAGCAAGGTAGGTACAAGGATCGTTGGGGAATTTATCTTTGAGCATATTAAAGTGGCCATAAAGGAGATTGGAGTAGAAAAGGTGGTACAAGTTATCATGGACGATGTCTCTAATTATTAAAGGATGGGGGAGTTGCTTGAGAGTGAGTTTCCCATGATTGTTTGGATCCCTTGCAAGTTGCATAGCTCGTTGTCTTGACTTACTTTTTGAGGATATCGAAAACTATCATGATTAGAGTCCACTGTTCTCGATGCTAGGTGCATCACAACTTTCAAGCATAGTAAGAAAGATTTGTTCGATATTACCGAATACCCGATTTAGATACATTTATCATGTTTTGAGTTCCTACATGATTGTGTGGATGAAGATCCCCTATGCATTATTGTTGTAGACAAGGCATGGATGGCTATGACGCAAGGAAAGACAAAGGCTGCAGGTTATGTGCAAAGGAAGATCTTGGACATTGACTTTTGGATGGAGGTTCAGAATACTATCCCCATCCTCAAGTTCATACATGTTGCGCTTCGTGTTATCAAATTGGAGGGTTCCATTGTTTGCCTTATTTATCATTTATACCAGCAGATGCAACTAGACATAATGTTATCATCATCTTTATTGATCTCTAGGTATCTTATTTTTGCAAATTTATATTTAATATCTATATTTTCATTGTCCAATTCTGTATTTCGTATTTATTATTATAACTTTTTATGTTTGAACTTTGTTTTAGGAAAAACAATGTATTGAAGCTTATGGATTCATGATGGGACTATCATGCCCTATTCATGGATTAATAGGTCTTTTACATCCATATTTAGAAGTCCTAACTTGTGGAGTGAAGGCACACTTCGCCACATGAAGGATTTATATATGGAAAAGATTATGTCTTTAGATGATCAGATTGTGTTGGATGTTGATAGGCATTGCATATGCTCGTTCCACCTTCCTATGACGAGAGATGATGTCTCGACCATTGGAGTTGTGGAACCCACTATTGATATGGTCATCCACATATCTCATGACATGCATTGCGAGTCTTGTCTTAGGTATACAATCTATTTTGTAAAGCTATTTGAACAATGAACATTGAATATTCAACATTTGTTTAAACTTCAAACTTTACAATTATAACTTTACATTTGTCTCGGCTTATGTATGTCATATGATCATTGATGTAGGATTCACCTACATCACCTTGAGAGCACAATTGGAATTTGTTTTCTCTAGTCCACACCAAGCTTCGGAATTGATTGAGTCTTGCTTGGCCAGAGGGAGTGGTCTTTTGTAATGCGAACCTACGTTTATCACATAGGTTGAGGGATCTTAAAGGTCATAGACAAGTATGTTGATGAAGATGCAATATATGTATTTATATATATATATATATATATATATATATATATGCTTTTTAATGATCAAATTTCATGTATTTTTTAGGTGTTGCCTTTTGTATTTGAGACTCCACTTATGGCGGGTAGTGACATTTAGATAGAGTCGTTTGTTCGTGATGAATAAGATGACATTTATCGTATGTTACATTTGGAGCTCGAGACCGTTGATTGACGAGTTTCAAGAGCTCTCTCACAAATACTATCCCGATCTAGTCAGAGACAAGCGTAGAGTGATGCTCCATCTACTAGCACTTTTGCACCTAGAGGGAGGAGGCATAGGTTGTGCACTCTCAGAAGAGGAGATCAAGCACTACCATAGGATGATATAGAGGATGATGTAAAGGGTGATCTAGTTGCACGTACCACTTCGATATTATGACGATGAAGGAAACTCTATCATTATGGATGAGGCTTCATCATAGTCATCTTCATGTCGTTTACCATGGATGACTTAGAGTAGTTACTAGTCACTAGTTACTAGTGGAACAGGGTTATCACATTCATTGTTTTGATTTTTTTTTGTCATAGTCCATGGACCATGATCCATGAGATATTTGCCATAGTCACTACTTATGAGGTGAGTATGCTCGATAGTGGATCTTCATGCCTTAACCCCTTCCATATTTTGTAAAACACCAGCCCTATCACTTAAGTCCTATTTGTTTCTTCTTTTAGTATCTTTCTACAGAGTAATGGATTGTTATAGTAGATTTGCAATCATCTCACTCGATAATAACCTTAAGGGAAGGATGATTTCAATATTGGTTAAAAGTCTCTTTGGCATTTTCTTTATCTTGATAAATTATTTCAAAAAGGATAAATCAAAATATTTAAAAAGATGATGTATAAGCTTGGATTCACCCTATGCATTTTCGTGATTGTACACTTATATAGTACTTATGATATATATTTACCCTTGGAAAAATATCAAGGTATTTATTTTGGACATGCTTCGTAATCAAGTTTTTAATGAGATATTCGGTGTAATAACACCTGCTGAATTTTAAGTAAGGATCTGATAAATTAATTTTGATATCTTTTCGAGTGGTTTACTATTGCCAGGTTGCAGAAATTTACACATGAAATTTTGCTGTGTATAGTCATATGCTTTCACTACATTTTTGTTCTCTATTGTAGGTTAATCCTCTAAGCATCATTTATGCATGATTGTGTCTAGTATGTTTTGATGGCTCAAATTAGTTCCAGCATGAATGTAATTCTACTTTTTCCTTTTTTTTTTTCAAAAATAAAAAAATCATTCATAATAAAGTTTCCTCTTAAAGCCTTCTTTTTTAATGCATTTTTAATAATACTAAAGAGTGTATATCTCATAAAACATATGGACATAAAGGTTGACAAGGTGTAAAACTGGTTGCTGAATTCTCATGATAGGAGTTAAGACTCTTAGGTTGGATATTTTTTTGGTATTTCACATGTCACAGTAACCGACTTAGTTGAGTAGCAATATACAACACTTGCTGGTATAGCCCTCACTATTGATATAGCATTTTTTGAGCATCCTTCTAGCGGTGAATGGACTTTCCCATACGTGTTCATCTTTGCTACACTGTTAGTTCTCTTTTTACTACAACCTTGTATGATACCCTTTTGCTATCGAGGAAGTTGTTAATATTATTCTTGGCCTCATATCTTGCTTGCATGCTGGGAACATTTCTCCCATCTTCATGTGGTTGGTAAATGATTATATGTTTTGGAAGCATTGCAAATAAATTTCAATCCTTTCTTAATATAGTTTGTGGGTCTTCATACATGTTATCAAGAGGTATATGGTATAGAATATTCATTTACTACCATATGTCTTTCACCTCAGTATGCATCTATTGGGTTTCGATTACTATTATGTACGCACTCTATTTGGCGACTTTCTATGGAATTTGGTTTGTTGCTAATAAGAATGATTTGATTAATAATGCATCTCTCTTGATACATTTCCTTTATGTTACATTGTCTTAGAGACTGACAACTTGTCAAGTGCAATGGTAAATTTTCGAAAAATGAAAAGATTGTTGCATGTTTAGCCTTATGAAGCTTCATTGACAACCCAGTAAATTGACTTCCATAGGATTAAAATTATGATGAAGTGTTTTCAAAAATAATATAGCAAGAATGATGATTTAAGTGTAAAGATTTTAAGCTTCATGTTGTTACATTGCAAACGAATTCATTGAACAAGTCCAAAATTATTGGACAATCTTCTAATAGCTTGTCTGAACCTTATTTAGCAAGTTTGTCTAGTTTCCCAACTCCATAATGTTCATCTTTAGTTGAGTCTAAGAATTCGTATGTGAGATCTATCACTTAATCTATAGATACATGAACAATATATGTACATAATTGCAATTTGCAATGTTAGTGGTTTAGTTATTTCAAAAATAAAATAGCAAGAATGATGATTAAAGTGTAAAGGTTTTAAGCTTCATCTTGTTATGTTGCAACCGAATTCATTGAGCAAGTCCAAAATTATTGGACAATCTTCTAATAGCTCGGTTGAACCTTATTTAACAAATTTGTCTGGTCTCCCAACTCTGTAATGTTCATCTTTAGTTGAGTCTAAGGGTTCATATATGAGTTTTATCACTTAATTTATAGATACATGAACAACATATGTACATAATTGCAATGTTAGTGGTTTAGTTAATAAACTTCTTTTGTAAGATATAGTCCCCAAATTATTGTTTGTTTCATTAGCATACTTTTAATTTTTGTGTATCTTTTCATCAATTATGCTTAAATGATTCACAAAGCAATTTATATGCGTTGTTACTTTTGGTTTATGGTTTTGCCAAAATGCCTTTATGAATCACTTTTGTGAAGGCTCATCGTGCTAACAGTTAAACAATTTAGAGGAGGTTTTGTTTTGTCGCCAACACATTTAACATCTACATTTTTCTAATGTAAAAATATCATGTGGGAATGTGCATATTGTCGCATACGAGTCTCAAATAATATAATGATAGCTGATTGATAATCTGAAGTATCATCATTTATCCGAGGTTTTGATTTTGAATGTAAGCTTATCTGATATCCCATGAAAATTGATATGGTTTCAAAATGCATTCTCTTGATGGGCTTCTTCCATAAAAATTGAATCATCCATACTTAACTCAATGCAAAAAGTTATTATGATTCTTTAGTATCAACAATACTTGATGACAAGTCATATCATAGTGCGACAATATTAATTAATGTGTTCATATCATTATCTTTTGTCAAACGTAATTGGAAGTGGTACATACATACATACAACACATATATATATATATATATATATATATATATATATATATATATATATATATATATATATATATATATATATATATATATATATATATATATATGTATGTAGGTAGGTAGGTACGTATGTATGTATGTATGTATGTATGTATGTGTGTGTGTGTGTGTGTCCAAGATTAGTCCTGCTAATATTGCTAGGTCTTCTACAACTAAGGAGAACATGAAGTTATGGCATGTTAGATTTGGCCATATCAGTTACTCAACTCTCAAGCACATTAAAGATCAAGGTATGGTGGAGAGTCTTCCCACTTTTGCTTTACAAGATGATGCAGAAGCATGTGAGGGATTTTTTGAAGGAAAACTGCACAAGCTACCATTTAAGAAGCATGGATACATCCCATCTACCAAAAAGTTGCATATCATACATATAGATGTTAACGGATCTATGAGAGCAAATTCTATTCAATGTTTCAAGTATTTTGTTACATTTATTGAAGATTTTTCCAGATATTCTTTTGTTTTTGGTGTGAAAGCAAAATTAGAAGTTTTCCCTACATTCAAGCAGTTCTTAGCTATGGTTGAAAATGAAAGTCAATCTAAGGCCGAGATTTTGAGAAGTAAAGAGGAAGAGAGTATTTGTCAAAAGACTTTAAATCTTTCCTAGAAGACAGAGGAATCTCTCACGAGCTCACTATTGCTCATACTCTAGAATAGAATGGTGTTACAGAGAGAAAGAATAGAACACTTGTTGAAATGATGCGTAGTATGATGTCCTCAAAGAAGCTTTCACCTAAGTTTTGGTTTGATGCAGTACATACAACCACCATATTCTTAATAGGTCATCACTCCTTCTGAAGCTTATTATGGTAAGAAGCCCAATGTGAGTTACTCAAGCTTATGTTTTTGGATCTCAAGCTTATGTTCACATTGAGAAGAAGGATCGTGATAAACTTGATGTCAAAGCCATTAAAGAAGTATTCATTGGTTATGCAATTGAAAGTAAAGGATTCAGATTCTATGTACTAGAAACATGTGATATCCTACTCTCTCGCAATGCTTATATCGCAGAAAGTTAGATCTATGATAAACATGCAGATATTGGAGATTTTATAAAAGAAGATAATTATGTATTTTTCAAGTCAAATTTGGATGCTTACACTCAGCCAAATCAATCTTCTCAAACTCCAAAGGTTTTAGTTGATAAAGATAAAGAGAAGGTTGTTGTTCCTACATCATCGATATCTATATCTCCAACTTCACCTTCATCACCTCTTGATGTACCAACATATGAAGGCGGGGCTCCTGGAAGTGTGCCTGGTGACATCTCCGCTCTAACATGGCTAAGGCTGCATATCCTCGTGTGAGTCTATCGGTGGCTGCCTGTCTCATGCTGAAGGGGCCAGGCAAGCTCGTGAATGTGACTCCGATGTAGACATAGGAAGTGACCACCTCAATCTGTCCACTGCCAACTGTGAATGCTGCTCCATTCCTCACCATGGGGGAGGTGTGGAAGATCATGACCTTGGTCTTGCCAAGGTTTACTGTCAGGCCTCTCTGTGTGCAAAACTCATGGAGGGCATCTAGGTGGTGCTGGAATCCCTCGGGTGACTCTGAAATCAATACAATATCATCTGCATATAATAAAATGTGGACCTGTGTACCTCCAAGGTCTGCACCCTCCCCTCCAGCTCGGAGAATGTAGTCCTCAATCTCGTCGATGTAGAGCCCGAAGAGAGTGGGAGAGAGTGGGCAGCCTTGCTTAACACCCACTGTGCTAGCAATGGCCTCTGATAGTCCCCTCGGGCATCGAACCCTCCCAATCACCCGCTCATAGAGTGTGTAGATGGCCCAAATCATCTCTGATGGTATCCCCAAGCTATGGAGTCTCCGAAAAAGCTTCTCTCGTGGCACAGTATCGAAGGCTTTGCGGAAATCCACAAAGCAGCAATATAATCTCTTCTTCCGTATCTTTGCCCCATCAATGAGGCAACGCAGAATGAAGATGTGATCAATAGTGGAGAAAGCCCGTCGGAACCCTGCCTGACCACGTGCTCGTAGCCCTTCCATCTCTGCATAAGAGCTGAGCTCTATCTCGAGAACCGTCCCATAAAGCTTGGCCATGGTGTGACCAATCATGATAGTCCTGTAGTTCCCTGGGTCCAAGGTATCCCCAGATTTGTGAATGGGTACAATGATGTTCTTCGTCCACTCCTCTGGGAAGCCCTCCCCTATAGCCCGATTGAAGACATGTGCAATCAATGGAGCTATAGTGGGGCCGGTATATATGAGGTGCTCACTCTGCAGTCCCGTGTGGTCAGTCGAACGCCCATGCTGTAGCCGCTCAATGGCCCTCTGGATCATCTTTGCTGTGAAGAAAGAGGAACGAGTAGGGCGTGGTCCAGGTGGTTGGGGGATGGGAGGCTGTCCAGGTATCTCATATAGTCTCTCAGCATACTCGTGCCAAATCTGTGGATCTCCAATAGGTGTGGTTGGTCGTGGCTCTCGTAGTGTGCGCCATGCAGCAGTGCAATCCCTGCTCATAAGTAAATGGTATAGCTCAAGCTCCTTTGCCTCCTCGAAGGCCCGTCTCTTTCGGCGTGTGAGGGTCTTCATATGTCTTCTAGCATCAATCTCTGTGATCTCTCCCAATGCTCTCTGAGCTCGTAGTCGACGGTGGAGACTCCTGCACTCATCATCATACCAAGGATTCTGCGGCATGGTCCCTGGGGGAGGTGTGTGACTAGAATGGGTGGTGTGTGGGAATGAACCGATGGCTGATGTTTGAAGGATGGATGCTATATGTGAGGTAAGTATAGGTAGTGGGGTATCAGGATGAAGCAAAAGAAGGCTTTCCTCAACTCGGGCTGAGTATATGTGAGCAAGCTCGTGTGTGAAGTGGATGGTAGTGTGTGGGGGATGTGTCACGGGTGTGTGTGTGTGAATGTCCCCCTTGAGGGATAGTGCAAGATATGCGTGATCTGCTCCAATGGGTATAGGTGGGATGGTGAAGGAACTGAATAGGTGGGTGGCCTCCTTGGGTCCCATGATATAATCTACGATACTCCCTCCTCCATCTGTAACTGAGTGCGGTATGCATGTCAATCTCCCTGACATAGGCCACTGTCTCATCCCGTTATAAATAACGAGGCGATGCCTGGACCCGAGTCTGAGTAGGTGGGTACCGTAGAGTGTGCGTGTAGAATCAGCTGAAACTCGCGCCATAGATCCCTCCTCTAGAGTGGGTAGTATGACTGGATCCCCTGAGTCAAAAGCCTCGCATTGATCGCTACCCGTCCTGGCATTGAAGTCCCCCATGAGGAAGACTTCTCCTAGAGTAGAGTACTCAGTGATCTCCTCTGATAGACAAGTATAAGGTGAGCCCTCCCCCTGATCCATGACAGAGAATCGGGAGCCAGAGGGTGCAAAATAGCATAGTGCAATATAG
The DNA here is from genome assembly GCA_020310875.1 of Ceratopteris richardii. Classification (NCBI taxonomy): domain Eukaryota; kingdom Viridiplantae; phylum Streptophyta; class Polypodiopsida; order Polypodiales; family Pteridaceae; genus Ceratopteris; species Ceratopteris richardii. The sequence continues at coordinate 153,052,307 of CM035409.1, forward strand.
ATGGTCCTCTCCTGTGAGAGGTGTAATCGGATCCAAAGGTATCTTGCCTGTGAGTCTCGTGCGACGATGTGTATCCTGCTCTGAAGTCCATCTCTGAAGAGTATCGCTACTCCCCCTGATCCTCTGGTAGTGTGGTGGCGTGTACAATCTCTGTGTATAGACTCCCACTGGAAGCCATGCACCCGAGGTAGGCTCCTATCGGGGCTCTCATGTGTCTCTGTCAACAAAATAATATCTCTATCTTTGCTCACCTCCTCAAGCCTCTCTGGATGTGTCCATAAATCGCCATTGCAGTTCCACACTGCAAGATGTATCTCCTCAACTGTCTCACAGGCCGCGAATCCCTATAGTACGGCTTTGCCATCAATGATGACCCTACCATCTCTGTATGAAGCCTTTCTCCCCTCCCTACGAGCCTCGTGTACTCTTGGCATGCATGCACGACGATGTGCTACTTGCATGGGTGTGAGATCATCATCTAGGTAAATAGGCGGGCCTTCAAGCCCCCTCAAAACCACTCTTTTGCGAATGAAGGTGGATCTCACTGTTTCAGAGGGGAACTGCAAAATGAGAGCTCTCTTTTTTGAAAGATCTTTTCCTTCTCTCCAACATTTGATGAATGGGAGTGCCTCCTCTTCCTTGTAACCAAGTTTTTTACATAGTGTCTTCCCATCCATCTCTGGGTTGGAGCCTTCGTTTTCTAATATACCTGTGACTCGTACATTCAGACGTCGAGCTCGTCGCATCCTCTCCTCCTCAATGGTGGTGTGTACAATGAGAGCTTCTTCTTTTTGTGCTTCTTCTTTTGCCTCTTTTTTGATGTTTTTTTTCACTACTTCAACCCATCCTTCTTTGGTTGCTTCGAGTTTGGTGTCAATGCTTGCAGTCAAGGCTTGAGTTTGCTCCATTTTAAGTGCTTCTCTTGTGTGTTCTCTAAGTTCACCTTCTTCCGGGCCGATGGAGGCTATTGATGCTTTGAGGGCCTCGATTTGTTCTTGCATGATCTTTTTTTCTTCTACCCAATCTTGCTGCCAGAGAGAGAGAGAGAGAGAGAGAGAGAGAGAGAGAGAGAGAGAGAGAGAGAGAGAGAGAGAGAGAGAGAGAGAGAGAGAGAGAGAGAGAGAGAGAGAGAGAGAGAGAGAGAGAGAGAGAGAGAGAGAGAGAGAGGGAAAAAGAAAGAAAGAAAGAAAGTGATATTAACCTCTTCCTAAGGCCAAACTTGGCTTATGAGATAGAACCATGTACAACTGTAGTAACCTCTGTGTAAAAAAAACAGAATAGTACTCGCTGCACCAAACTGTGTAGGCTGAAAAAGGCTGGAAACAACCACAGGATAGTGTACTAGGTGATGGAGAGGTAGTGGGGATAATGTAGTGGTGCGTGGGGAGATGTGGCTCTGACTTTGCAGATAATGGCCACCTAATACATGGGAGCCCCATGATGGGAGTGAATATGTATATCCTAACTACAGATAATAGGTGGAGGTGGGTGGAGTATGTGGTACATCGGTGGTGGTCTAAGTGCCTCCTGAAGGAAGACTACCCAGGTGGTGGTAGTGCGCCTGTGCTCCATCATGTGGTCATGGGCTATCATGATGCGTCAGATATCCTCCGTCGCACTCTTTGTGCCGCTCCTATTGGAGCGTGAGCCTTATGCCTCTGGAAGGCGGGCCCATCTGATTTAGCACCTCACTGAAAGAACTCTGTAAGGAAATGTCCCAACCTACGTTGGTCTCCAGTGGTCATGCACAACTGTAATGACGACTCTATGTGGAACGTGCTCATAGATCTGAGTATGCTGGACATCTGGTAACAAAGTGCTCCTCACTCTCTATCTTTATATGATATACTGGGCACCACCTCTCCTCTCTAGGGGCTCCCTTGGTGAGACCACTCGATCTCTAGCTTGAGTGATGAAACTCAAAGCTGCGCAATGAAGACTCGGAGGTGGTGTGGTAGGTATGTCTGCATATATCGCGGAGTCCCAATGAAGCCTTGGTCTGAGATATGTAGAAAATGCTCACAGTAGTGGAGCATTTTCGGTGGCAATGTATCCCTGGGGCTAATCCATGTCCTCTGTATGTATGTATGCCATATCTCCGGTCAAATTGACCCTATTCCTCTCCTTGTGGGAGAGCGAATAGGTGGGGGCCTGTAAGTCTTACCGCAGTGGTGGTAGTCTGTCTATGTCAAACCTATGATGGGCAAGCCAGTCTCGTGTCTTTGCGTACCATGAGGAGGTGTCTCCTGCTAATGCCATGTCGCGTGACGCCTAGAAAGCTCGATAAGTGATGCGCTCTGTGTCCATGCTCCGGATCTTGTATAATAGGCATACTGTTTGGAACAATGCCTCTACTAGCATCAGTGGTGCAACGAGCTCTGTTTGATGATATCACGTGGTACCAAAGTCTTGCTGCGGATGAGTGTGACAATCATGAGAATCTGTGGCTTCTCCAATGCTGTCCATGCTTATGTAGCTAATCCCGGCCACACAGGTGGTGCTGTAGACCTTTTGCGGACTTTGAAACCAGCACAATATCATGAGCATATAAAAGAATATGAACAGTGGTCCCTTGCACCTCAACGCCCTCCCTTCCCTGCAATCGTATGAAGTCCACTAGCAAAGCAATGTATAGACCAAAGAGGGTGGGTGAAAGAGGCGCCCTTGCTTCACCCCGATGGTGCTAACAACTGAGTGGGATAAGCCACTTGGACATCTGACTCTACCAAACTCTCTCATGTAGGGCGTAGATCCCCCATATCATCTCATCTGGAGCTCCGATATCGAGTAGGCGTCCGAAGAGTCGCTCCTTGGGAACTATGTCGAAGGCTTTGCGGAAGTCCACAAAACAACTGTATAATCTCCTCTTCCTCACTCTTGCCTTATTGATCAGGCATCTTAGAGTGAAGATGTGGTCAATGGTAGAGTAATCTTGTGTGAAACTTGCTTGTCCTGGAGCCGTGATACCCTTCCTCTCGGCGAGGGTGCTCAAATCTATCTCTAGCATTACCCCATATAATTTGGCCAATATGGGGCCAATCATGATCTTGTGATATGTAGCTAGATCCATAACGTCGCCTTACTTATGAATGGGCACTATGGTGTGTTGAGTCCATGAGTCAAGGAACCCTTCAACCAGTGCACGGTTGAAGAGGTGGGCAATGAGCGGTGCCAGAGTCGTGCATCCGTAGATGAGGTGCTCTGCCTATAAATTGAACTAGTCATGGGCTCTTCCATGTTGTAAATGGGAAATATCGCGGCTCACCATAGTGGGTGTGAAGAAGTAAGAGGTAGCAGGGCGTTGAGCTTTGTGGCCTGGGGATGGGGGGCTGATCTTGGATCTGGTATGGGCTCTGTGCATAGTTATGCCGAATGCTTGGGTCTCAAATGTGTGTACTGTCTCCTCTCCCTCAAATGCTTGGCTCAGTGAGTGAGGGAGGGTCTAATGGGATAGAAGATGAAAGTGTGAATGTGATAAACATATGGTCAGCACCAAGTGGGCGTCGTCCAATACTAAGTGATGGGATAAGTGAAGATCCAAAGATGGTACTTAGAATGTGGTCGACCGTGCTCTCACCCCCTTCATGAGGGAAGCAAGTGAGTCCTCCCGAGCCTTGCCAACGATGCATCCCATTATATATAACGAGATGGTGTCGGCTGCCTAGCTCAAGCAAATGTCTTCCATACCCGATGGTGTCTTGACCCATATTTGGTGATACTCTATTGGTGCTCGTCTCATCCGGATCTCTACCCCTCATGAGATGTGGATGGTCCATGTCATATGCCTCGCATTGACGTGATTGGGTGCGGCCATTGAAGTCCCCCATAAGGAAGACTTCACCTAGGGTGCTATAATGTAGTAATTGATCCGAAAGTGCCATGTATGGTGCATAGTGCCCAGCACGGTTGGAAACGGTCGGTTCGGACCGGTCGGAAACGGAGTTTCGGAGTTTCCAAAAATTTGGAAACGGCAAGAAACGGGAAATGGCGGAAACGGTAAAAATATATATATATATATCTATACATATATATCATAGTTAGTAAGGTACGATCCGTACGGTTCGTACCGTACGTATTAGTACGGTACTACGTACGTACCCTAAGATTTGGGGCTTCCCGTACGATATTCGTACGTTCATAAGGTACGATTCTTTTTTGGCTGAAAATAATATATTTTATATTTGAGATGATAAACATCATGTTTATGAATAACATACATCAAAATAAAGGTAAAAAACTTCATTTAGCTATATTTAATCATGTGGGATATTGTCGTCATATCGGGGAATTGGATGTATCAATATCTACTTAGAAGTTAAAACTTAGAACTTAGAAGTTAGTACTATCATTTATGATTTATGTTAAAAACAAAAATCATGCTATCAATTTTCAAACTTCATTCATGACACATGTACATACTACATACATCTAGATTCTACACGATACCATCATACCAAAATGATAAATCTAGCTTCAAATCATATCAAAGTTTCAAACATGATCATCGTGATTCATGAATCATCACCAAGAATACATGAAATAACAAGATGATAAGTCACAAGTCTAGAGTGATAATAGTAAATACTAAAAAACTAAAAGTCAATGAAAAACATCATCAATCATCATAATGTCCAATGTCAATAAAGTGTCAATAAAGTGACATCAATCACTCATCATCCATCTCATCAATATCACTATCATCAGAATTCTCATCAAGAGAATCCGATGATGTCATCTCATAAGTAGATGATGGTGGTGTGGGAGGATCACTGACAAGGTTCCCCTCATCATCAAAACGCGGGGATAGTGGAAGGTGTTGCAGCGATGATAATGTACTCCTCTGCCTCCTCGTGTATGTACTAGCCGGTGCTCGACTAGTGCTAGCTCCATCCCCGTGTGAAGTGGTTGATGCACGCCGGATAATCAATCCCTTCCCGCGACCACGGACTCCTCTGACCCTTCCTCTGCTATGGCCCCTTGTTTGCCTCACATCTATAGAGCAAAGCTCTCTATATAGATCGGCAAAAAGAAGCTCTTCCTCATCTTGAGGCACATCATGTGATGGAAGAGGAGTGTCTTTCACGGAAGGCCAAAATTTGTCCACATTCACCTAAACAAAAAAGAGAACCAAAACATGAATTAGCATAACACGGAAGCCTACAACATTGAAAGCTGAAATTTTATGCAAGCAGCAAATGATAAAGCTACTTACTTGTTTGAGAGTCTCCATGTTAGGGATATTTTGCAGCATCTTAAGATTTGTACGACAATATATTAACTTTTCCATTTGATGAGGACTAAGTCTATTCCTCACCTTTGTGTGGATGAGAGAGAAAGCACTCCAATTTCTCTCACATGCACCAGATGAGCAATCTTGAGATAACACTTTAAGAGCATATGTGAATAATGTAGTGAATGCAAAACCAAAATTTTGCCACCAAAAGAGTGGTTTTACCATTGATTCTCTATCCCAACATGTAGGAAAAAGAAAGGCAGGATTTCCCCTCTCATCCATATAACAATTAATTTGCTCCAACATGTCATTATGTAGATGTGTGGGAACTACACGTGACATATATTGAAGACGATCCGATAATAACTCCACATCATGGGTGCTTTTGAATGCCGGATGCAATAAACCTGCAAACCCATGGATAGGCCGATGCATCCATGTCCATCTTCTCATTGTTGCCTAAAAAAAAAGAAAGAGGGTTAAATATTAAAATTTAATAATAAGAATGAATTATGAGATGAAAATTATAATACACATGCCACATGTGAGATATATATCTCATTGCATCATGCATGCATGCATGATGCATGATGATTACATGATACATCATGTATGCATGATTGCAATTTGCAATTTCAATCATTACATGCAAAATTCAAATTGCAATTTGCACATAAATACCAAATACAAATGTTAAATACATTTATGATATGTATAATGATTAATCATTAATGTGAATCGTGGTATAATTGATAAAGCATAATTTATCAAAATATCTTACCTCAAGTACTTCATCTCTTTGCTCCTCGGTGACAAGAGTGCATTCCCTTATCTCTTGCATAGCTCTTCTCATGATATGGATGAGAAGACCGAGAGTAGCACCTTCACAATCCGTCATGTGTAGAGCTTTGTAGATAGGTGTGATGACACCTAAAATAGCTCTCACACCATCCCAAAAGCTCTCATCCAAACATAACCTTTGCATGCTTTTTGACTCCTCCGATGTGCTCTCGTCCCACTCGATCCAAAAGGTAGATACCACCGTTTGTCGTAGAGGCACTTTCACTTCAAGCAACCTTGAAAGGACAATCCACATGTATGCAAAGCGTGTGGTGGCGGGCTTCTTTATTTCAAGCTTGCTATGCTCTCTAAACATAGCCAACACTTTCACTTTTTGTGTGAAAAATGTAACTATGTTCGAGGCTTGTAGTGTGCAAGCTTTCACCCATGTTAACTTTCCAATATCCTCCATGAGCAAATCAAGACAATGAGTTGCACATGGAGTCCACACAATATGTGGATACTCACCCTCCAAAAGCTGCCCCATATGCCTACAATTGCTTGCATTATCGGTGACAACTTGCACTACATTTGATGAACCCACCTATGCATAAAATCCATAAATTAGTGTCAAAATATCAAAATGAAATTAAAATAAAATAAAAATTTAAAACTTACTTCTTCAATGGCCTTCTTGATATGCCGATAGATGAACACTCCGGTTGTCTTCTTTCCCTTCTTTCCAACCTCAACGGCACGTAGGAAAAAAGTACCAATAGGGCATGACACAAGAATATTAATTATGCCTCTATTTTTTCTATCTCTCCATCCATCCGAGAGGATAGTGCATCCATACCTAAACCATTTCTCACGCATAGGGGCAAGTGAGAGATCTATTCTTTTCTTCTCCTCATCAATCTTGGTTGTCCTCATATCGGAGTAGCTAGGTCCACTCCATCCTTGGCATGGACCCACTTCACTAATTGCTTTCACCATAGTCTTCCATTGGTTTGAATTAAGAAGATTAAATGAGAGATTTTCCATAATTACCGTTCTTGCAATCTCTATGTCGGCTATCTTTTGTTTCTCTTTGATCCATGTGAGAGAGGACCTTACATGCCCGGGAGCTTGCCCTAATCCACTTTGCCTCATTGATTGTGACTCCCTTTGTAATGGTGATTGTGAGGATGAACCAACATTTGAGTCATGAAAATGTGACTCCTCTTCATGTGAAGAAGTAGAGACCGTTGCACGAGAAGAATGGCTTGCATATCCTCTTACCGATGTAGGTAATGTGCTAGGAGATCCCATCATTTTTTGCCTAATCTCGGATGCAATATGATCGGGAATTTCCTTGCATGCGGCCACTTGCCCTCCAAGCTTGCTTATGTGTTGAAGTAGCCTTGTGGCCCCGCTTGTGTATCGCTTGCCACAATATTTGCAAGTCCAATGATGGGAATTAGACTTCTTTGTGTCTTTCTCCACCCCAACACAACGGAGATCAAAAGCCTCATGCTTTTCTCTCACCATGTTGCTTAGAGAAAGGTTAAAGCTGAACTAGAAGAGAAAGGTTTGAAGCGAGCTTGAGAAAGCTTGATAGAGCTTGAGATAGAGCTTGAGAGAGGCTAGAGCGAGCGGTTGCAGAAAATACCCGAAAGCGCAAGACTTTGAAGTTAACAAAAGTGAACCGAACGAAAAACTTTAGGTCTTTTTTTTTTTCGGAAAAAAAATCGTACGAACACGTACGAATACGTACCGTACGGTACCCTATAAAAAATACGTACGGACATATTCGTACGCGTACGAATAGCAACTATGATATATATATATATATATATATATATATATATATATATATATATATATATATATATATATATATATATATATATATATTATATACACACATGTCACACACACATGTCACATATACACACAATGCACACACACATTGCACACACTAACTACTCATACATGATACACTCATACATACATGGCACATGCATTGAACATTCAAATTTCTTACATTATTAAGTTCAACTATTATCTATGGCATATGCATATTATTAATTAAACATTTGTCTCTAGACAATAGACAATTTATAAAGACTTGTATTATGTATACATACTTCCAAAATCCGAAATTCCAAGCCAAAATGATACATCATAGATAAAAAACTGAAGTGTCAAATACATATCATCATGAAAGATGTTCCATAAACAAAGTACATCAATCAGATTCTACATCAATAGAATCCTGGGATCCATCATCACTCTCTATATCCTCCTCACTACTAGAAGATAGTGCCTCTCTAGTAGGCTCATCTGCATGCCTCCTGCTATCACCATGGCGTCGTGAGCGTGTATCATGCGCGGGCTGAATGGACTCCTCATAGAGCAAAGTGTAAAGATCTCTATCCTCCTGAGGTATCTCTGGAATGTGCTGCACCTTCTCAATATCAAGCTTATCAACATCTATCTGTATGGGATCAGGAGATGCTGAAAGTCTCTCTAAAAGCTTCAAGTTGGCGTTGCAGAAGACAAGTCTCTCAAGCTGGGCTGTCGTAAGTTTATTTCTCTTTTTAGTGTGAAAAAGAGCCCATGTACTCCAATTTCTCTCACAAGATCCAGAGCTACAATCTTGAGAGAGAACTCGAAGAGCAATACGTTTCTGTTAAGCAAAAACATAATGATATTAAATTAGCAAAAACATAATTTTGAGAAGCACTAATTAGTAAATAATAAAATTAAAGTAAATAAGAAAATTACCAATGTAGGTGCACATGCACCATATTTCTCCCACCATGAGACAGGCTGGATCTGAGTCTCTCGAAGCTTTGCTGTCGGTCTACCAAAGCGGTGTGTCTCATTCCTAAAAGCAAGAAGATCATCCTCTATGCGACGGATGATCTCTAAATCACCACCACTATAATGCTGTATGTATTCCTGAAAGCCGAAATCTAGCTCTTCACTCTGGAGCTGATCCTCACTACGCCATAATGGATGCAATATGTGAGCGACAGCATGAATTGGTCTGTGAAACCAATCCCAACGCCTATTCCATACTTGTCGTATCTCTTCCACTCTACAATCATAAAAAGAAAATTCAAGTGACAAGAATTAATACATTACAGATGTCATGCTTATAATGAATAATCAAGATTAAAGAGTAATGAAAACATAAAACATGGAAAAAACTTACTTCTCTGCAGATAAGTATGTGTTTTTATTCAGGGCCTCTCCAATTCTGTCCATATACTCATAGAGAAGACCCATCGTACTTCCCTCCATGTCGGTGATGCGTAGGACTTTGTATATAGGGTTTAGGGTTTTAACTAAACCCTCTGCCTCAACCCACCAAGACTCATTCATTAAATTGCGTCTAAACAGCAAGAACTTTGGAGTGGTGCTTTTATCCCAAGCAATCCACTCATCACTACTGATTGTGCGAATCAAATTTGTTCGAACACGAACAAGCCTCTCTAATACCACAAACATGTAAGCAAACCTCGTGATGGCGGGCTTGAGGATCTCCAGTCGACTGTTAGCTCGAAACATAGCCAACATCTTTGGACGTTTGGTCACAAATCTGACCATACTTCTTGCTGTGGCAAAGATTGCATGCACCCAAAATATGTTGCCCACATCCTCAATCAAAAGATCTAAGCAATGAGAAGCACATGGGGTCCAAACAATAGAAGGATATTCTTGTTCAAGTAAATTCCCCATGGAAACACAATTGCTTCCATTATCTGTTATCACCTGTACCACATTATGAGCCCCAATCTCCTCTATGACAATTTTTATATGCTCTCAAATATATGCACCTGTAATAATAAAAAAAATTCAAAAATTAGAATTTACACTTTACATAATATACAATGCACATGAAATCAAAATAATATACTCAACCAGTTACCAATGGAAGGTACCTGTAATGGTAAGACCAGGAGTCGAAGCATCTATAGCTTTCCAAAACATGGACCCCTTACAACATGAGACAATAACATTATATACATGCCTCTTGCGGGCATCTGAACAACCATCACACAAGATGGTGCATCCATACTTCTTCCATGTATCCCGCAAACATGCCTTTTCCTTCTTTAATTCCCTAGTGCGCAATGTCTCTGCTGAAGGACCTTCCCACTCACATCCAATGCGGCTAATCGTTTTTATGGTGTTTTTCCATTGAGTGGTCCTAGCCACATTGAAGGGATAGCACAACGAATGAATAATCGCGTGATTTCCCTAGTGGCCTCTCTCATTGCTTGCTTTTGCAAGCTAGCTTTAATGCTTGCACTTTGCAATGAACCTCTTGCATGGCTGTCCACTTTGGGTAAAGGTGTCCTTATTGCACTAGGACCTTCATCCACACTAGAGGAGGCATGAATACTAGAGCTTTCAACTCTAGTTCTCTTTGAAGTGCCAACACATTGGCTTGAGGTAGCTGTTTGGGTGCCTTCTTCTTCCTTTTCCTCATCACATGAGGGCATTCCCATCCGTGATCGTCTCCATGCCTCAAGCCGTGCATACACATCATTAGGGACCTCTTTGCATGGTCCTGTATCTCTACATGGGACACGTGCAAGATGGTCCTTCACTCTTGTCACAGAACCTGTCTTTTCATAGCCACAAAAATTACACTTCCATTTTCTTGATCCACCTCCACCAGAATAGTCTCCAATCTTCTTGACATATCTCCAGTAGGGATCTGGAGCCATGTCTGCATACATAAAGAAAATAAGACTTTAGTGATAGACTATAGTAGACTCTTGATGATTCATGAATGATGCATGCAAGTTGCAACTTGCAACATTGAACATGCATGCGTGTGTGCATGTGTGAGTGCATGTGTGTGTGCATGGCAGCATGTGTGTGTGCATGAGTGGCAGCATGTGTGTGTGCATGAGTGGCAGCATGTGTGTGTGCATGAGTGCATGTGTGACATCATACATGTGTGTATGTAGTATGACACTTGAGTGCATTTATGTGTGTAATATGTATGAGTGCACACTGCATGTGTGTGCATTGTGTGTGCAATGTGATGTGTGCATTATGTACATGTACATTATAATTTATGTGTGTGCATTGTGTGTGTGTGTGTGCATATGTAGCATCTTATGTAATATGTAAATATGTAGTATGTACTATGTGATATGTGTGCACTGTGTGTGTAATAGTGTATGTATGTACTATGTATGTTTAAAAAAAAAAAAACATACATAGTACATACATACACTATTACACACACAGTGCACACATATCACATAGTACATACTACATATTTACATATTACATAAGATGCTACATATGCACACACACACACACACACACACACACAATGCACACACATAAATTATAATGTACATGTACATAATGCACACAGCACATTGCACACACAATGCACACACATGCAGTGTGCACTCATACATATTACACACATAAATGCACTCAAGTGTCATACTACATACACACATGTATGATGTCACACATGCACTCATGCACACACACATGCTGCCATGCACACACACATGCACTCATGCACATTGCACACACACATGCACTCATAGTACATTATACACAGTACACTACACTACTGTCTATTACAAATCGGAAAATTTTATACCTGGGTCTTGAACAAAGATTCGTAAAGGTTGACTCGTGAGTGAGGGGCAAACTTCGAAGTTCGAATGCTGAGTGGTCTCGACTCTCTCTCTCTCTCTCTCTCTCTCTCTCTCTCTTTGATTTCGCAAGCGACAGAAGACAACTTCGACGAACGCGTAGGCTGTAGCACAAAAGAAGTCAACAAAAAAATTCTGGAAAAAAAGGCCCAGAAACGGCGTTTCTGGGCCGGACCGTTTCCCAGAAACGGCCGAACCGTTTCCCAGAAACGGCCGAACCGTTTCTAGGCACTATGGTATGGTGAGTCTTTGTTTCGGGTCGGTCCCCCAAGGTCCTATCTTGCGTATCACGATCCGCCTGGTGGGAAGTAGCATATAGCAATGTAAACCCAGCTCTCGGGTGCTATCTACATGTGGACCCACATGTATCGTGCCTCCTCGTCTCTTCCTATGATATGGATCGGGCTTTGTATCTCGTGTCTAAATATGATGGTCATACCCCTCGACCCTCGTGTTGTACTGTCTTGTCGTGGTCCTGAATGCAGATTCCCAATGAAAACCTGCAATGCGAGGTAGGCCTCTCTCTGGGCTCTCGTGAGTCTCTATGATGCAAACAAAGTCATGAGTGCCTAGGATCTCTTCTAGTCAGTCTGGTCGTGTCCAAAGTGCTCCATTGCAGTTCCACAATGCTCCTCTGAGTGGTCTCTCATGATATGGTGTTGCCTCATAGGCCGCATACCCCTATTTGATAGGGTGTCCATCGATGAAGACTTTATCACCCCGGTAGAAAGCCTTCCTTCCCTCTGGTTGGATTTGGATAATCTGTGGCATACATGTCGAGTGGTGGTCTATCTGCATCCTCGTGAGACCCCCCTCCATATATAAAGCTCCTCCGGGTAGTCCACGCAGTACTTGTCGTCGTCGGAAGAAGGCAATACGTGTATCCTCAGAGCTCATATGGAGGATGACTGCTCATGGTCGGGACATGTCTCTACCAAACCTCCATGCCCCTGTGAAAGGAGTGCTCTCATATCCCAAGCATCGGCATATGTAAGTGGCATTTACATCGGGTGATGTGCCTTTTGAGAGCCTCGTAATCAGTACATGTAATTGACGTGTGTGCCTAGCCTCTCTTCCTCGAGGGTACCTTGGACTCTAGAGAGCTCTTCCGTTCGTGCCTCCTCGTTGACTTCCTTCTTGACCCTCTTGTGAACTACTTCCACCCATGTCTCTGGAGTGGACTCCACTTTTGATTTGATTTCCTTTTTAAGCTCTTCCTTGAGTTCTTCCACCTAAGAGATCTCTCCTTCCTCTTTAACCCTGGAGATCTTCACGTGAACAATTTCTTCTTGAAAGTGGTGGGTTTCAACCTTCCATTCGTCTCATTCCTCTTTGATATCTGATTTGATCTTCCAAGGCTTTAATCTTCTAAAAGGCTCTTCTAATTTCTTGATTTAGTGCTTTGTCTTCCTCTTTTTTTACTTCTTTGGTATCTTTACTTATAATCTCTTCCACCCTTTTATTTTCTAATCGTCCCATTCTCCTCTTTTATTTGTATGTGTTTGAAAGCTTAGAGGTTTTAGGGTTCCCTCATGAATGCTTAATGTAAAAATATAAATCAGAGCCTAGATGCTGGTTCAAAACCCCAAAATAGATGGATTAGGGTTTGGTACCCATTGATTAGCATTCGTTCGAAATATTAGGGTTTGCGACATATTGTTAGAGTTTTGACATTTTTGAAGTATCTCGATTAGGGTCTGTTGCTACACGTGACGCTGTTGTACCTCTTGCTCTGGGGCGAGATCTGCTTTGTACCTTCTCCTCGACACCTGACGTCGTGGGGCTGTGAAACCCTAATGCACATGCCAATGTAGAGGTGGAGACAAAACCCTAGCATAGAGGTTGTTGTGACAGGGCTGCTCGAGAGGGCTATAGGCAGGGAAGGGAAGACAGGGCTACAGGGAAGGCAAGGTTGCAAGAGAGAGAGAGAGAGAGAGAGAGAGAGAGAGAGAGAGAGAGAGAGAGAGAGAGAGAGAGAGAGAGAGAGAGAGAGAGAGAGAGAGAGAGAGAGAGAGAGAGAGAGAGAGAGAGAGAGAGAGAGAGAGAGAGAGAGAGAGAGAGAGAGAGAGAGAGAGAGAGAAAGAAAGACTTTTTAACGTCTATTAGAGGCCAAAATCGGCCTATGAGACAAAACATATACATCAGTATGATCCAATCCACTGTGATCCAAAACGAAAATAAAGTGTGAGTACTACAAACGGGTATAAAAGGAGGGATAGTAGCTGGCATCAAGGGTGTGGGGTGCTATGGGTATGCACTCTATATGCTCAATGGGTGAGATACAAACATGATATGCATAGGGAGGGGAGGCTCGATGGTGTCACAACCCCCTAAATGCCTGGAGTGGGTGTAGGATATAATGCATCGGTGGGTAAGGCTGGCATCATGGGGGGGAGAGAGGGAGAGAGAGAGAGAGAGAGAGAGAGAGAGAGAGAGAGAGAGAGAGAGAGAGAGAGAGAGAGAGAGAGAGAGAGAGAGAGAGAGAGAGAGAGAGAGAGAGAGAGAGAGAGAGAGAGAGAGAGAGAGAGAGAGAGAGAGAGAGAGAGAGAGAGAGAGAGAGAGAGAGAGAGAGAGAGAGAGAGAGAGAGAGATAGAGAGCATGGAAACAACCACAAGATCATGTATCGGGTGACGGAGAGGTAGTGGGGATAATGTAGTGGTGGGTGGGGAGATGTGGCTCTGACTCTGCAGATAATGGCCACCCAATACATGGGGGCCGGATGACGAGAGTGAATATGTATATCCTAACTACAGGTAATGGATGGAGGTGGGTGGAGGATGTGGTACATCGGCGGCGGCCTGAGTGCCTCCTGAAGGAAGGCTACTTAGGTAGTGGTGGTGCGCCTGTGCTCCATCATGTGGTCATGGGCTATCCAGATGCATGAGATATCCTCTTGGTATAGTCGTGGTCGTCTGTATCCAGTTGTATGTGGTCGACGTCGCACTCTTTGTGCCACTGCGTGTTGGAGCGTTAGCCCTATGCCTCTGGAAAGTGGGCTAGTGTGAGGAATCGTCCCAACCTCCGCTGGTCTCCAATGGTCATGCACAATTGTAATGACTCTTGTGTATGGAACTGTGCTCGTAGATCTGAGTATGCTCGACATTTGGTAACAAAGTGCTCCTCACTTTCTATCTCTATATGGCATACTGGGCACCACCTCTCCTCTCTAGGTACTCCCTTGGTCCGACCCGTCTCGATCTTGAGCTGATGTGATGAAACTCGAAGCTGTCCAGTGACGACTCGGAGGGCGTGTAAGTCGTAATGCGGTGGTGGTAGCCTTTCCATGTCAAATCCATGATGGGCCAGCCAGTCTCATGTCTGTGCATACCATGAGGAGGTGTCTCTTGCTAGTGCCATGTCGTGTGACGCCTGGAAAGCTCGATAAGTGATGTGCTCTGTGTCCATGCTCTGGATCCTTTGTAATAGGCATATTCTCTGGAACAGTGCCTCTACTAGCATCAATGGTGTAGCGAGCTTTACTCTGATGATATCATGTGGTACAGAAAGCTTGCTGCGGATGAGTCTAGCAATCATGAGAATCTATGGCCTCTCCAATGATGTCCATGTTGATGTAGCTAATCCCGGTCCCCACATGGCTGCTCCATACATGAGCGTTGGCGTAACCAGAGTGTGGAAGAGCCACCCCTTTGTGGGGGGCTCCTGAAAATGTGCCTAGTGGCACTGTCTCTCCATCAAGGCTAGTGTTGCGTATCCACGTGTGATGCGATCCCGGGCTGCCTGAGACATAGAGAAAACCCCAGAGGCTTCTGTGAATGTCACTCCGAGATAGACATTTGATCCGACTACCTCAATCGGTCCACCTGTTGCTGTGAAAGAACTATGTCTCCTCACATGTGCTGATGTATGAAAAATCATAAGGTTCACAAATAGCCCTCTATGTATGCAGAAGTTGTCTAGGCTGCGTAGGTGGCGCTGTAGACCTTCTGGAGATTCTGAAACTAGCACAATATCATCAGCATATAAAAGAATATGAACAGTAGTCCCTCGGACCGCAATGCCCTCTCTGCCCTGCTATCGTATGAAGCCCACTATCTCCTCAATGTATAGACCAAAGAGGGTGGGTGAAAGAGGGCACCCTTACTTCACCTTGATAGTGCTAGCAAGTGAGTCCGATAAGCCACCTAAACATCTGACTCTACCAGATACTCTTATAAGGTGTAGTTCCCCCATATCATCTCATTTGGAACTCTGACATTGAGTAGGCATCTGAAGAGCCGTCCCCTCGGAACTGTGTCGAAGGTCAATCTCGTCGATGTAGAGACCAAATAGAGTGGGGGAGAGTGGACAGCCTTGCTTAACACCGATGGTGCTAGCAATGGCCTCAGACATACCTCCTCGACATTGCACCCTCCCACTCACCTGCTCATAGAGTGCATAGATGGCCCAAATCATCCCTGATGGTACTCCCAAGCTCTGGAGGCGTCGGAAGAGCCTCTCTCATGGAAGTGCATCAAAAGCTTTGCGGAAGTCCACAAAGCAGCAATATAATCTCTTCTTCCGCACCCTTGCCCCATCAATGAGGCAACGCGAAATGAAGATGTGATCAATAGTAGAGTCGTCGAAAGCTTGCCTTGCCTCGTGCTCGTAGCCCCTCAGTCTTTGCATATGAGCTGAGCTCTGCCTCAAGTATGGCACCATATATCTTGGGCATGGTGTGGCCAATCATGATGGTCCTGTAGTTCCTTGGGGCTAGGGTGTCGCTAGATCTGTGGATAGGCACAATGGTGTGCCTAGTCCACTCGTTTGGGAAGCCCTCCCCTATAGCCTGGTTGAAGACATGTGCAATCAACGGGGCTATAGTGGAGGCTGCATATATGAGATGCTCGCTCTGCAATCTCATGTGGTTTGTCAAACGCCCATGTCGTAGTCGTCCTATGGCCCTCTCAACCATCTTTGCTGTGAAAAGAGAGAAGAACTAGTAGGGCGAGGCTCAAGTGGCTGGGTAATGGGAGGGTGCCCAGGTACCTCATATTATCTCTGAGCATAATCATGCCATGTGTGTAGGTCCTCAATAGGTGTGGTTGGGCGTGGCTCTCGTAGGGTACGCCATGCTGCAGCACTGTCCATACTCATAAAGAGATGGTATAGTTCGAGCTCCTTTGCCTCCTCAAAGGCTCGCCCCTTCCTACGTGTGAGAGTCTTCATTTATCCCTTGGCCTCTCTCTCTCTCTCTGATCTCTCCCAATGCTCGCTTATCTCTGATCTCTCCCAATGCTCGTAGTTGGCGGTAAAGATCTCTGCATTCCTCATCATACCAGTGATGTTGTGG
This sequence comes from Ceratopteris richardii, assembly GCA_020310875.1. Taxonomy (NCBI): domain Eukaryota; kingdom Viridiplantae; phylum Streptophyta; class Polypodiopsida; order Polypodiales; family Pteridaceae; genus Ceratopteris; species Ceratopteris richardii. Next base: position 153,069,295 of record CM035409.1, read on the forward strand.
CATAGTTCGGGGAGGATGTGTGTTGGGAAACAATGTCCCATTGGTCAAAAAATGGTTGGTCAAATTTGTCCATATAACTCACAGTTTATAGCATCTATATACTTTCTGAGTACTTCTTGTAGCACAAAACAGTGTGGCCGTTGTGGACAAACCAATGACCTCTTATCCCAGCCACCCAGGTTCAAAACCCGTCAACGGCAGCGCGTGTATATATAATTTTAGCAATCAAAATCTTGAGAAGCAAAAACGATCAGCGACGTCGATTTTCGGATGTGTTTTTCTCACATGTGCAATTGCAATGATTAATTGCTTTATTGAAGAACGATCGTAGCTGTTTTAATAGCTTTTGGAGAAGCTTTTCAAGGGACAAGGAAGACTATATAAGAAGTGCTTGGGCTCACTTGTATGTATCCTTAACCTAGTGTTCAACACAAGCCTTGAGCTTGGACCTCAATAGAGGTGGTGTTTCGTATAGCACATGGGCAGCCATGGTGCTAACTTGAAGCATGTTGAGGAGCGGCTATGGAGTTCTTCTTGGAGAAGATGAAGAGTGTGCTCACACTCTTGCTCATGAAGAGGAGGTTATCTCTTGTTCATGGAAAGAGGACTTGGTCATTAGCAGCTTGATGGTGAGGATCGGCCATCTACATGGTGTATTTGAAGATTGTCTTTTACATGAAGATTTCGGGCTACTTCAAAGACATTGGATGGTGTTTAACATAAGATTTACATCTTATGTTAAGTATTCAGGTACATATTCTCTTTATGCACACAGATACTACTTGGAGTTTATGGAGGCAGTAGCATCCATATCAGGAGGAGTCCTATTCGGCATAGGTACAAGAGTATCAGTACGTATATGCTTTATGCATATTTTGATGAGGTGTTGGAGAAGGTGTGTTCACATGAGTTTGAGGATTTCCGGCAGCAAACTTGTTAGCATTCTTTGCTACTTTTTAAGAATGTGATCTTTTCACACACGTATCTGACTTAGGGTCTTCCATAGCCTAAGGTTAGATGAGGGTTTGTTGATTATCAGTTTCACATTGATCCTTCCTCTTTCGGTCACTCATATTCACTCTTCTATAACCTATAAGGTCACACATCTCATGTATATTCAGATTTCTGTCCATACATCTGAATATATTTGTTACATTTGTACATTCATTCATCCATCTATTTCTCATCACATAGAGTGGTTGAGAGTTTTGCTCCCACGTTGTACATTGAACATTGGTATATATGATAGTATGAGTAAGCGGAGGCTTACGTAACACTTTACACATGTTGTATAATCTTTCTCTATCTTTGTCTCATCATTTGTATGATTAAGTTATGATCATAGTTGGTTCCTTACGCGTCGGGTACCTTTTTCTTGACCCGTCAGTAACCTTTTGCTGACGTGGCGTCAGGAACGGGATTCTGACCAGACTTTTGCAGAAATTTCAGAAAGAGGTTTTTTTTACTTGTTTGCATTTCAAGTCATTCTTTTACATGGATGATGCCATACAGTCTCATATTTTGCACCTGCCACCAGATTTGGACTGCCATATAAGGCATTGTGGATATATGAATAATGCAGATGTTCAGGACTGCCAACTACGAGTCTATGGCTATAATATGAGTCATGATCTGTCTTGACCTGATGCTGATGCTGTAGGTAGCTGATGAGGATTAGTTTGAACTTTCCTCCGACATCCATAATGTGTTGCTTAAGCTGATATGAGTGTTCAGATAACTATAACAGCATTTTGCAGCTCAGCCATTTGTTGCTAGTTGGTACTCATACATTCAACATTACTCGGAGTTGTACATGTATATGGACAGGTATCTAGACAGTACAATCTAGACTATAGTGCATGTTTACTTGCATGCAGGTTGTAGGGCCTTCACTATGAATTGTGATGTGATGTATCATGTAGGTTGTAGCATTTGGGCTGTACCCATCATCCATCAACCAATGATCCAATCATCCATGTTTTCAATAGAGACAACGGAAATCAATATATTGGATTTAAAGTTATAATCTATATCATTCATGAATAATTTATTACTGTATTATGATAATACATGATGTTAAAGCAATGATCTCTCTCTCTCTCTCCCCCCCCCCATTTCCCTCCCTCCCTCCCTCCAACCCTCCCTCGCTCCGTCTATCTATCTATCTATCTATATATTTATCTATCTATCTATCTATCTATCTATCTATATATATATATATATATATATATATATATATATATATATATATATATATATATATATATATATATATATATATATATATATATATATATAAAAGAAAAATTAGGTCACGTCAGAAACGTTTTTCCTTACTCGTCATAAGTCGGATTCCCGTCAGAAGTCAGAGGTCAGAATCCCGTCAGTAACAACTATGGTTATGGTATGTTCATGTTTCAATATTCGAAGATTGCTAGATTCTATGTTGTATATGCTTGACCTGTGGAACCATGGACCTGTGATATGAGCCAAGGACCTACCTCATTTCCAATAGGATGTGTGTGACCAGAATGGATGGTGTGTGGAAAGGAGCTAATGGCTGATGTCCGAAGGACTGATGCTATTTGTGAGGTGAGTAGGGATAGTGGAGTGTCAGGATGGAGCAAGAGAAGACCCTTCTTGACGTGAGCCGCATATATGTGAGCTAGCTCGTGTGTGAAGTGGATGGTGGTGTGTGGGATGCCTGCTCTGGGTGTACGTGTAGGGGTGTCTCCCTTGAGGGAGAGCGAGAGGTATGTGTGATCATCCCCAATGGGTATGGGTGGGATGGTGAATGAGGTAAGTAGGTGGATGGCTTCTCTGGATCTCATGACGTAATCTATTGTACTTCCCCTTCCATCTCTGATTGAGTATGGTATGCATGTCAATCCTGAGGTAGGCCACTGAGCCATCCCATTATAGATAACGAGATTATGTCGAGAGCCTAGTCTGAGTAAGTGAATGCCATAGTGAGTGTGTGTAGAGTCCGCTGAAGCTTGAGCTGTAGACTCATCCTCTATGGGGGGAGGGAGGGAGGGAGGGAGGGGGGGAGAGAGAGAGAGAGAGAGAGAGAGAGAGAGAGAGAGAGAGAGAGAGAGAGAGAGAGAGAGAGAGAGAGAGAGAGAGAGAGAGAGAGAGAGAGAGAGAGAGAGAGAGAGAGAGAGAGAGAGAGAGAGAGAGAGAGAGAGAGAGAGAGAGAGAGAGAGAGAGAGAGAGAGAGAGAGAGAGAGAGTGTTTTTATGTCTATTAGTAGGCCGAACTCAGCCTATAAGACAAATTGGTGTACATGGGTGTATCTTCTGTCAATCAGAAAAGATAAAAGTGTTGAAAAAAAAACTGGTAAAGCTGATATAGATCTCCGTAGTATGCATGTGGAGATACCCATGAAAGTGGGGGGGGTGTATGGAGTGCGATATCTATGATAGTCTATATGCAAAAGGGTAGTACAACAAGCATGAGAATGCATCTGAAACGACTAACTAGCTCCATCCTGTGCTAGTGTGTGGATGCAAGCTGTGATACATAGGTGGAGGTGGAGTCAGGGCCACCCTGATGGCTGCAGCGGGATCCGCCATCATCTGGGATCGTCTCTCCTCCATGGTCATCTGGGATCGTCTCTCCTCCATGGTGCGATGGTCACGAGCCTGGATCTCGGCAATCTGGTGTCGGTGAAGTCTCGTGGCCTGAATATCCTATAGCACGGGGTCGTCTTCTAGCTCGAGAAGTTTTAGCCTGCTGAAGAGTCACCCTTCTCGGTGTGTGGGCTTGGGGGGGGGGGGGGGGGGGAGGGCTGCAGCACGTTGTGGAATAAAGAAGTCAGTGAGCTTACTCTGTCTCCCTCCTGTATGGGCTGCTACAGTAGGTTGGAGTAGGGAATCTCTGTGATTCTGTATCACCAGTAACAATCGCCCAAGCTGTCGTTGGTCTCTACAGTCCATGATCTCTCGGAGGGTGGGTTGTCCTGTGAACAAAGTCTCGTATCTGCCTCTGATGCCATCATATGCGCTACAGTTTCTAACAACCATGCTGCATGGATACTTACATGCCTCATAGCTCGAGGGTAGCGATTGGCCACTTGAGAGTCTCATCACACTGACTAGAGATTGAGACAGGCAGAGCCGTAGACATTCCCCGAGAGAAGCGGATATATAGGGTATGCAAAGTAGAGATTGAGGATGAGGAGTAAAGTCTCTTCTTCTTCACTCTTGCCCCATCAATGAGGCAGCGCAAAATGAAGATGTGATCAATAGTAGAGAAAGCTCGTCAAAAACGTGCCTTGCCTCGTGCTCGTAGCCCCTCAGTCTTTGCATATGAGCTGAGCTCTGCCTCAAGTATGGCACCGTATAATTTTGCCATTGTGTGGCCAATCATGATGGTCCGGTAGTTCCCTGGGTCCAGGGTGTCGCCAGATTTGTGGATAGGCACAATGGTGTGCCTAGTCCACTCCTCTGGGAAGCCCTCCCCTATAGCTTGGTTGAAGACATGTGCAATCAACAGGGCTATAGTGGAGGCTGCGCATATGAGATGCTTGCTCTGCAATCTCGTGTGGTCTGTCAAACATCCATGTCGGAGTCGTCCTATGGCCCTCTCAACCATCTTTGCTGTGAAGAGAGAACTAGTAGGGCGAGGTTCAAGTGGCTTTGGAATGGGAGGCTGCCCAAGTACCTCATATAATCTCTGAGCATAATCATGCCATGTGTGTAGGTCCCCAATAGGTTTGGTCGAGCGTGGCTCTCGTAGGGTACTCTATGCTGGAGCACTATCCATACTCATAAAGTGATGATATAGCTCAAGTTCCTGTGCCTCCTCAAAGGCTTGCCTCTTCCGATGTGTGAGAGTCTTCATTTGTCCCTTGCCCTCTCTCTCTGTGATCTCTCCCAATGCTCGCTGAGCTCGTAGTCGGCGGTAAAGATCTCTGCATTCCTCATCATACCAGCGATGATGTGGCATAGTCTCGGGAGGAGGTGTGTGACCAAAATGGATGGTGTGTGGAAGGAGCTGATGGTTGATGTCTGAAGAACGGATGCTATTTGTGAGGTGGAGCCATCCCGTTATAGATAATGAGATTATGTCGAGAGCCTAGTCTGTGTAAGTGAGTGCTATAATGAGTGTGTGTAGAGTCAGCTGAAGCTTGAGTTGTAGACTCATCCTCTATGGCATGTCGTATCTGTGGGTCTTCTGGGTCAAATATCTCACACTGATCATTGCCTGTCCTTGCATTGAAGTCTCCCATAAAGGAAGACTTCCCCTAATGCAGAGTACTCTGTAATCTCTTCTGACAAGCAAGTTTATGGTGAGTCCTCCTCTTGATCAATGATAGCGAACTACGAGCTAGAAGGAGCAAAGTAGCATAATGCTATAAAGATTAACCTCTCCTATGAGAGCTTGAGTCGAATCCAAAGATATCTCTACTTTGAATCACCTGAGACTATCTGTATCCTGGTCTGAAGTACATCTTTGAAGAGTATGGCTACTCCTCTTGAACCTCTAGTGGTGTGCTGATGCGTACACTTTCTGGTGGTGTGCTGACGCGTACACTTTCTGAACTGTGGACTCGAGGTAGTCCCCGGTCCTGACTCTTGTGTGTCTTTGTGAGCATAATAATGTCTTTGCCTTTGCGCACCTCTTCCAACCTCTCTGGGTGTGTCCATAGAGCTCCATTGCAGTTCAAAACTGCAAGGTGTATCTCCTAGAGTGTCTCACAAGTCGTGAATCCCTATGGGATGGGCTTGCCATCAATGATGACATGACCATCTCTGTATGAGAGAGAGAGAGAGAGAGAGAGAGAGAGAGAGAGAGAGAGAGAGAGAGAGAGAGAGAGAGAGAGAGAGAGAGAGAGAGAGAGAGAGAGAGAGAGAGAGAGAGAGAGAGAGAGAGAGAGAGAGAGAGAGAGAGAGAGAGAGAGAGAGAGAGAGAGAGAGAGAGAGAGAGAGAGAGAGAGAGAGAGAGAGAGAGAGAGAGAGAGAGAGAGAGAGAGAGAGTGGGAGGGAGGGAGGGAGGGAGGGAGGGAGGGGGGGGGGGGGGGGGGGAGGGGGGGGGGGGAGGGAGGGAGGGAGGGAGAGAGAGAGAGAGAAAGAAAGAAAGAAAGAAAGAAAGACTTTTTAACGTCTATTAGAGGCCAAAATCGGCCTATGAGACAAAACATATACATCAGTATGATCCAATCCACTGTGATCCCAAAAGGAAAGTAAAGCGTGAGTACAAAAGACGGGTATAAAAGGAGTGGACAATAACTGGCCTCAAGGGTGTGGGGTGCTATGGGTATGCACTCTATATGCTCAATGGGTGTGATACAAATATGATATGCATAGGGATGGGAGGCTCGATGGTATCACAACCCTCTAAATGCCTGGAGTGGGTGTAGATGCATCGGTGGGTAAGGCATCATGGCGATCCTCAAAATGCTCTGAATGTCCAGATCGACAGGGGTGCGCTGCTGACGTCTCCGTATCTCCATGTCATGGCGTGCGTGAATCGCCTCCTCTGTCTCCAATAAAGCCCTGATCTGTCTGCCCCCCGTGAAGAGCTTTGGGTAGCGGTCTCTGATGTCCTCATATGCGTGGCATCTACATGTGTAGTGCTCCTCGTCCTCCACCTCCTCTCTACATATCCTGCATAATCTCTCGTCCCTCGGGGTATGTGTCGCTCGCCCAACCTCAATCTCGAGCTGGTGTGATGATACTCTGAGCTTCCCAATGGCCACTCTCTCAGCTGGTGCCATGTATGTATCCATGTATCGTGGTCTCTGAATGAAACCATCCGCTGTCACAGTCAGGAAGTGCTCTCTGTAGTGTTGCCTCTTTGTGGGAAGAGGCTCCCGTGGTGCTATCCATGTCTCCCTGACGTGTATTTGTAGTAGATCCTGACGGATGATCCTATTCCTCTCCGAACGAGAGAGGGTAATGTGGGGGGAAGAGAGGTCATACTGAAAGGGGGGAAGATCGGTAATGCTCATGCCATGGTCTGCTAACCATCGGTAAGTCTGTGCATACCATACTCTCTCATGCCCTGCCTCTGCTAAATGTTTGGAGCTCTCAAATGCGAGAGAGAGAGAGAGAGAGAGAGAGAGAGAGAGAGAGAGAGAGAGAGAGAGAGAGAGAGAGAGAGAGAGAGAGAGAGAGAGAGAGAGAGAGAGAGAGAGAGAGAGAGAGAGAGAGAGAGAGAGAGAGAGAGAGAGAGAGAGAGAGAGAGAGAGAGAGAGAGAGAGAGAGAGAGAGAGAGAGAGAGAGCTCTCCTTAGCCTTTAGGCTTTAGCCATACTCAGGGATAGGAGGGGAAGATAGAATAAAAGCCCATCTAGCACGATTTGGAGGTGTGTAGGTGTTGCTCCTTGTTTAAAGCCAATACTAGAGAATATGAAAGAAGAGCTTTTGGAATGGGTTGTAGCACAAGAAACAAGAAGAGGGATTAGAGCACCTACACCTAGTAGTACACAAAGTTGAATTCCTCGGCCGCAAGCATCTCAAGGGGAGTTTCCTTCATCCCCTCTCATTGAGGACTTGGAGACAGAGGAGGCAGCACATGCATCTCAACATCAAAAAAAGAGGCCACGAGAGAGTCAAAGCATTCCTACATGTCGTGGAAGTGTACATGCATCATCCACATGGGCTAGTTTGCAAAAGCAAGGGAAATAGGAGGCCACCCAAGGTATTATGAAGCTCTCCATTAAGTGTGGTATAAGTTTTAATGTAGTGTGCACTCCCTTACGGGAAGAGGCCGCGAAAATGGTGAGTAGGCTTGGGGTTGAGTGGGAAGGGCCTTCTTATGAAGAGCTAAGAGGAAGTGAGCAGAGAAAAAAAAAGAGATTTTGCTAAAGCAATTTGAGTCTATGCAAGAGACTTGGAAGAAATATGATTGCACTTTGATGTGTGATGGATGAACAGACTTTAGAAAAAAGAATGTATATAATATACTCGTTCATTGTTGAAAAGGCACCATGTTCCTATATGCCATTGATGTATCTACTCTAGGCCTATTCATAAGAGGGGTGTACATTTTTGGACATATGAGACAGACAGTCTTGTACATTGGAGTGGAGATTGTTGTCCAAGTCATAACTGACAATGGAAGTAATTGTGTTTCCATGGGACGGAAGTTAGAAGAGGAGTTCCCATCCATTGTATGAGCTCCATGTGCAGCCCAAAGCATAGACTTGCTGATTGAGGATGTCGAGAAGGTCCCTTGGATACATGAGACTTTGTCCACATGTGAGGTCATATAGTGATTTGGAGCTTCTTAGGCCTACAAAGACCATATTTGCTTATATGTGCATTGTGATGAAGAGATTGCTTTGAGTGAGGCAATCACTTATGTAGACAATTGTTTCTCATGAGTGGTCGGCATGAGTGGCCATACAACCAAGAAAGCAGAGCTTCACTGCATTACATGTTTGAGTGATAACTTCTGCAGAGAGGTAGAGGCATTGGTGGGAGTGATGCAACCTCTATACTCCATGCTACGCATCGTTGACATGGAGGGAAGTACTCTAGGCCTCGTCTATGAGCATATGGACCGCGTTGGGGAGTCCCTTTTTGGATGCACTTCTATTTCTTCAGATAGGTATGCAATATGCATTTTGATAATGTTACATGCAAACTTTATTATTCTTATTTTTATTACCAATGACATGCTTAAGTCTTGGTTCTTGATTCTTGATTCTTGAATAAATAGGCTTGATGAGATTAGATCTATATGGAGGGATCGATGGGATTGGTTCCATCGATCGATTCCCCTTATGGAGATCTGAGAGGCAGATGTTGGATCATAAGCTTGACAATGCATGGACTTTATACATATGCAGATTATATGCGGATGATGTTGGTATGCACTTGGCGCTTGAGAATCAGCTCCTACTATTCCAAACTATGGGGTAGTTTTGGGAAAGCATTGCCATGTTCCGGCCTAGTAAGTTGTCACCCGTGTCTTGGTGGGGGAAATATGATCTATCTGCACCTGATTTGCTAAGTAGTAAGTATTAACTTCTAAGTCACATTTAATTCAAAATTTCTAAATGATAATTCAAGAAAATAATGCGTTTTTTAATATGGAACATGCAAAGATCACTTGCCATCTGCGTTCTTCCATAGGATTGTAGTGCTAGCCCCTGTGAAAGAAATTAAAGTACTTGGGCCCTCTTCCACACAAACAAGAGGAATCGATTATTTGCTCCACAGTTGGAGCAGCTAGTATATTGCCACTGCAACTTGCACCTTTTGGAGACCGGAGGTCACACATCGGATGTGCGGAAGATCAACATTGACCATATCGACATAGAAAAGGTTCGTGAAATGTCTGCTATGCCTTCAGAGGAGTTTGACCTTTACAACATGCGATATCAAGAGTTGATCGAGCCACAACATCAAACTCGCTCCCAGAGATGTGCTTGATCACGAGCCATAGATTTTACATCGACTTCAGGCGTGGTAGAGAGGATGAGGATGAGGATGAGGATGAGGATGAGGATGAGGATGAGGATGAGGAAGAGGAAGAGGAAGAGGAAGAGGAAGAGGAAGAGGAAGAGGAAGAGGAAGAGGAGGAGGAGGAGGAAGAGGAAGAGGATGAGGATGAGGATGAGGATGAGGATGAGGATGAGATTTCATCAGAAATTGAGTGAGATTTTGATGATTGACTCTTGGACCTTGGTTTGTTTTGATTTATACTTGTATATTTATTCGGACATGTCACATTGTCTCGACTCTTTACTCTTGAGGTGACTCATCTATCTTCACTGTAATTGTAATTTGTGCCCATATGTATTTGGTGTATTGAAGTTTTAATGCTGAATCTATTGAATATTCATATGAATTAGTGTCAAGTGAATATAAGTTTTGATTTTGAAATGTGATCTATAATTTAGTATCGCCTAACTTAAAAGTTAAAAGTTAATGTGCATTGTGATCAAATTTCTAAGTAGTAAGTTGAAATGCAAGTCAGAACTTAGAAGTCGAATTAGAGTGCGGACCACCTATATATGATATGTTTAAAATGTTGATATATAATGTTGATATGTGATTTTTGAATATATTCAAGTACTTATAAGATGTTTTATACACTTAGGATACCTAAAATCTAAAAAAATAATAAAAATTTGATTAAAAAAAATGAGTTGTACGCAACTTCATCGCAATTTTTGGTTTGCAACTTCATCAAGTTACTAACACGTTACTACTGCATTGTCTACGACGTTGCCATCCCGTTGCTAATGCATTGTCTACGACGTTGCACTTCTCAAAATTTTGATCTTAGACCGAGTTTCATTTTCAATGATAGCTAAGAGCTTCTTGAACGTAGGAAAAACTTTTGATTTTGCTTAAGACCAAAAATTCATGAATATCTCGGAAAATCATTGATAAATGTAACAAAATACCTGAATCCTTGCATAGAATATGCTCTCATAGGTGCATTAACATATGAATGTATGATTTGCAATTTTTAGTATTTGTGATGTATCCATGCTTCTTGAATGGTAGCTTATGCAACTTTCCTTCAAGACATCCTTCACATGCTTTTGCATGATCTAATAAAGCAAAAGTGGGAAGACTTTCCTCCATATCTTGATCTTTAATGTGCTTGAGAGTTGTGTAACTGATATGGCCAAATCTATTATGCCATAACTTCATGTTCTCCTTAGGTGTAGAAGACGTAACAACATTAGCATGACTAATTTTGGACTTAGAGGAAGCGGTTGAAGACTTAGAAGACTTACTTTCTTTCTTATTCTGTTGACTCTTTTTCTCCTTCTTCTTGTTCGTTTGGATGATGATACCATGGCTTCATCCTTCCATACTTTTTTGTTGATCTCCGTCCTGAAGTAAGAGGAATTGCAACTCTTCAAATGATATTTCTCTATCTCTGTAGAAGGAGAAAGAGAAATAACAAAAGAACGAAAGGTAGATGGAAGTGAATTCATGAGGGTATTCACCATCTCATCATGATGTGTAGTGACTCCAACATTAAGTAATAGATCACGGAACTCTTTGAGCTTCAAAATGTGTGATTAAACTGACTCACCAACTTTCATCCTTGTGTTGGCCAAATGTCTCTGGAGATGAGCTTTCCTAGCGGGGTCCTGCTATGATAGAGATTTTCTAATTCCAACCAAGCTTGACGAGAGGTTCTCCGTGTCCTGATATGTGGAATGATATGCCTTTTGACTCCCATAGCAATAAATGAGAGTGCTTGTGCATCTCTAGTTTGACTGCCCTTCTGTAGGTTGAATTTGCATTTGTCTCCCTCTGTTTGTGGTTGAAGATATAATCTCCTCTTCTTCCTCTTTAATCTGCTGAGCAGAAATCAAGGTAGCAGCCCTCTTGGATGAAGAAGCCACATCTTCCTCTACTTGGCTTGGGATGCTTGCCATTGACAATGTTCCACAAGTCCTTGGAAACTAGCAAACTCATCATCATAAAACTCCACATTGGATAATTAGACATCTCATCAAGTTTGTGTTCTTGCTCAAGTCTATCTCTATGGTCACTCATCTTGAGTTAAGGGTATATGTCAACTACGCTCTGATACCAAGTTGAAAAAGTGTGATAGGTCTAAACAATAATCACAAGTTTAATCCAAGATCTTTCCAACATTTGACATTATGCACCTTAACTTGATCAAGAGAGATAAATTACAATATAAAGAGATGAGAAGACAATTATAAAAGTGCAACAGCTTAATGCCACTACACACATTAATAAATGCAAAATGTCAATATACAATGTGACAATGTGTATCATACAAAAACTGAATGTAAAGCTGAATCTAAGGGTTCTAGTTACAAAAAATAGTCTGTGAGTGTTTAAGAGGTATTATGTGAGTGAATATGTGCAAAACGAAGGATATAAACTGTCCAGAACAGTTATTACATCAAACCCTAACCTGAAAATAGGTCTCCTCTGATCTAAAGCAGCAGTAGTGGTCATTCCTCGCGGTGAAATGGTAGGTAAATACTTGACACAGCAGCAGCACGTGAAGAAACCCTTAAGTATAAGCCACAACTTACCAAAATCAGCATACACACTAGGGATTGTGAAGAAGAGCAAAGGAAAACTGCCAAAGTCTCTTTCAAATCCGCACATTTACTTTCAAAAGTCCTTCTAGCTCTTAACCTTAGAGCTTAAGCTTGTATAGCTTCAATAATTGATGTTTTATGAGGCTCTAATGCCCCTCTTTATATAGCTTTTGGATTACCCACGAAAATCAGCATGAAAAGCTGCAAAAAATTTAGTTAAAAGGAAGTTTCTGCATGAAAAACAAAACTAGGGTTTGACTTTTGGTTGACTTCAAGGCGTCAGATGGTGAAGTCTTATATATCATCAGAAAGCTCTTAATGAGTACTTTCCAACGGTGCAATAAAAATTTTTAACCATATTCGACCAAATTTGACAAGTCCCAAAAATAGGGTTGCTGGAATTTTGGGCAATTTTGAGCATTCGGACATTGTTTTCCAACAAATTGTACTATGTATGTATGTATGCAGTCCCTTTGCACCCATGATAAATTTGGAACAATATACACAAGATCAGCATGGCCCAAGCACAAGGATGGGATACAGAAAAGGAATTATCTCTACGGGTCTCTCTCTCTCTCTTCCCCCCCACCCCCCCCCCCCCCCCCCCCCCCCCCCTTCCCCCCTTTTTCCCCCCCCAACATAGTGCTACGTGGTCATTTTCTGCGGAGACAGAGCCATGCCATCATCACACCATACCTTAAACATCACCTGATTTAGTTTTGATTTTACCCACTTCTGTTTTTTGCATACCTGGATGACTTTCAGTTGTATATAGTTTTCTCATAGGCCAACTTTGGCCTTTCAAAGACATTAATATATTTCTCTCTCTCTCTCTCTCTCTCTCTCTCTCTCTCTCTGCACGCACGCGCACACACACACACACACACACACACACACACACACACACACACACACACACACACACACACACACACACACACACACACACACACACACACACACACACACACACACATTTGACCTTGTTCCACCTAAGATGCTTGTGCTTAACATGGATTGCTGATCACTTGTGCTTTTGGATTTTGTTGTTCATTTAGCAGTTCAGGAATGCTTTTGGATTTTGTGGTTCATCATCACACCATACCTTAAACATCACCTGATTTAGTTTCGATTTTACCTGGATGACTTTCAGTTGTATATGGTTTTCTCATAGGCCAACTTTGGCCTTTCAAATACATTAATCTCTCTCTCTCTCTCTCTCTCTCTCTCTCTCTCTCTTCCCCCCCCCCCCCCCCCCCCCCCCCACACACACACACACACACACGCACACGCACACGCACACGCACACGCACACGCACACGCACACGCACATATTTGGCCTTGTTCCACCAAAGATGCTTGTGCTTAACATGGATTGCTTATCACTTGTGCCTCTGGATTTTGTGGTTCATTTGGCAGTTCAGGAATTCTCGCATCTTTGAGAGAAAAGAATGACTCTCCCAGACCATACCTTAGTCTGGATGTCCTCTTGTGAATAATGAATAATAGAACATGTTCCAGAAGAATGTATGTATATGCATGTCTGCATGCATGCAAGTGTGATGTGTATATATATGTATATATATGTGTATACATGTATACGTCTATGCATGTAATATGTGTAACTTTAGGCATAGTTCATATGTATGTAAATACATATATCAGAAAGCATGACAAAAAAAGCTTCTAGTGAATAATTTAAAAGTTTGAAATTCTTAAATCGTTTTCAATTTGTGATTTTAAACATTTGGGAGTGAACCATGATGCATGCATGCAGTTATTTGTGTGTTTGTGTATATATGTATGTGTGTATAATTGCAGAGATATAACTCAACCAATTTGAAATTTCCTTGCCCTCATTATCATGCTCAAAATGGTTTATACATTCTGGAAATGCAGTCGCATCAAACATTGGTGGCATGAGATTTATCTAATATTTGATGTGTAGATGTCACACATTATGCTGGCTTTAAAATGACGTGATTTAATGTACAGTTTGGAAATGCAGTCACATTAGATATTCGTGGCATCATGCATGAGATTTATCCAGCATTTAATGTGTAGATGCCGCACAGTCAAGAAATACTTTTGCTTTGGATAAAAGAATGATGTTTTCGTTCTTTTAGAGGTCTCTGAGACAATGTATTCTTTGTGCTTTAGAGTCCCATAACATCGACTCTCAGGATGCATCCTCAGTCTCATTTATATGATTCTATATGATAAGCACAAGAGTTCATTTTTACAATTGCAATCATGGCCTATGCTATCACGAATCTTTACAGGGAAATGCATTGATGATCCCATAGCTATTGCTTGATTCAACATGTGTGTTGCAGATAAAAATTACTCTACCAGTAGCATGGTCCCTGACAAACCCAGATTTCATGTATGTGCGAGTGCATAGGCGAGAGGTATGCTTGTCTCTCTGTTCATGAATGATTGCAATGCCTCAAAGACATCTCGCATTTCAATCTATGTGCTAATATGCAGGGTTCTCAACGTCTTCTATCAGAATCAGAGCTTTCATGTTGGGTAAATCGCTTGACTGTAGAGTTACCACAAGGTTTAAAGGTGTGCATTGAAGATTCATTTATGTACTGTCCTCATTTGTCACTATGATTTAATTTTCTTGTTGTTTTAGGGACCCATATTTTTCATGTGGGGAACTGACTGGGAAGACCAACCACTCATCAATGCAAAGAACTTAAATGCAATGATAGGAGACATGGCTTTCAACTGGAAGGCATCTCAGCAACTCTCAGGCTCTAGAAGCATGCTAAGTGCTTATTTTGGGAGGAAAACGAAAACCGAGAAGTGTGCCCTGGTTTCTAAGGATTTCCTACCTCTTTGTAATGAAGAACAAAAAGAACTCGAGCATGATTGCAATTCTAGCCAGAGCTCACAGAAGTTTGAAGTATCTGAGTTTCCTGGTGAAAATGTGTTTCTAGCCCCTGCAATTTTAACTGCAAACAGGAAACATATCCAAGATTCTCCTGCTCTTTTGGGCTGCATTAAAAAGACCAAGTACAATGACAACAATAAACCACTGGAGTCCTTAAAAAAGACCTCTTCATCTATTACTGCATATTTTCAGAAGAGATAATCATCTGCATTAGTGTTAGTGAGGCCATTGATCATATGGCTGTTTGTTTTCAGAAATATGTCCTGCTATGCCATGAACTGGGTCCTTTGTTTGAGGCCTTGAGTTGCAAGCTCACCCATTTTCAGCAAGTAGCAAAGCATCAATATGAGAAGTGCAAGCCTGCTGTGGCCATGAACATACAAGGGAGACACATGGCACAACTATGCAATGGCCTTCGAACATGCTTGTGTTGACATGTAAGCTTAAAGTTCATATTAAATGGACAAAGCATGATTTTGGTTCAAAAAGGGTGATCTTGTACGAGTGAGGAGAAGTTTGTGCTCTCTTTACGGAGGGGCAACTTATTATTATCTCCATTCTTGTAAGATTATGTATGTCCAATGCAGCTTTTGTCAGATATCAATGCGTACTATCAATATTACTTAGTGGAAAGTCTTGTGCATTAAGCCATTTTATTTTGATACTTGATTTTAATTAGCCTTTGGAAAGCCGATTAAGGCTTCATAAAGTGCATCATTAAGTGCGTGAAGTTTCAAGGTTACAGTCAGATAGGAGTTTCTGATTTCTAATGGAGGCTGAAATCTTAGTCACCATTTCAGGCATGGTGGGTAGTACTACAGAATTGATGCAGCTCTTTTAAGTTTGTCTACAGTGTACATACATAAACAAATCTAATGAGTTTATGAGTTTCATCATGAGTTGCTGAGATATCTATGCAGATCAGCAGACCTGTCCTCTACTGTCTAGAAGGTGAAGGATGCAAACAGCACGTGCATGTAGAATTGTTCTCACCTAATTTTAGTCCCTATTAGAAACCTGATAGATTAAGGAAAATCAATGTCTTTCCCATCCCAATGGATGCTGGGCATGGCGCATATACATGATATCCAACTCCTGGCTTCATGTAGCTCAGGCTGACTAAGATATCCAGAATTTTGTGTGCTTCAGAAATACTGGGTAAAACAAAATTTTGAAAGCTTGGTTAAATTGATGAAGTACATATTTTGAGGTGTCATGGTAGACATCAAGACTCAGTTTTCAAGGATTCATTTGAAGTTCATCCTCATGTCCATATTATGGTTTTCCTCCGAGCCTTTGAAGAGTCCAAATTGATCCATGAGATACGTCCTTGTTATGAAGATCAAATATGATGTAGAAAGTGCTCATTTCAAACCTGTTAAGCAAGTTCACGTTTTGAAGACCTTTGGAGTGCAGTAGTGGAGATGCTATTCCAGGTTCATCTTGTTTCACGTAAGTGTTTGATACTATTCATGCAGTCATAACGCTTTATTGAATTATATGGGGAACTGCCCCGATTTATAGATACAATGTAATACTTCATGCCAAAAGGTCTCCATTCTCCTGAAAATCTTTAACGATATTGTTTCAAAAGCTATCAAATTCAAAGAGGATCCTGGTATGACTTTGAAGAGTTATGCTGTTGGATATTTAGCGTGTACTAACGGATGAGTTTTGTTTATGGGTACGCTTAAGCTGCTAGTTACATCAAGCTCTCTAGAGCATACGTATAATTAGCACGAACTCGGTCCATGTGCATTTTATCTACTTTGTATATCGCGATTACTTATCCCTCATTTCATTGCACATACCTGCAGGGTACACATATTATCATTTCTACCGTCACTAGCTTGAACTTCTTTGCATGTTTTAAATGAGAAAGTCCAAAAGTGTAGTATTGTTAGGCTTCCATATCTCTGAATTTGAACAAAGAGTTGATTATATAGAACTTACATTAGTTTGTTGACTCTTCGCTATTTATATCCCACTCCGACATTTGTTTTTGAGATCTTTGAATTTCAAAAGGATTCTAAGGAGCTTAAATGTTGTGCCCTCCTTTGTTTCTTTTTCAGCCTTGATCTTTGAACCACTTATGAATAAGAAATGCATGGGCCCTAGTTTTAGCATAATTGCTCTTAGGTCCATAAGTCTACAAATTTGTTCAGATGGTTTTGGCATTTCCATTGGACAAGCTCATTTGTGTGATTTCCCCTAGCTTGGTGTTTCAAAAATTGGAATAAGTCATTTGGCTTGTTTAACTTTGAAGAGCTTGCATATCTCTTTCGAGGCCTATTGTTGGTTTTCAACTTATCATTATCTAGATTAGAGTGTGAGGTACTCACAATAGCTCTCCTCATTGCACCTGTGGAATTTTCTCAATTCCATATTTTTCTTGAATTTTTAATCTTCCCATCATTTGATAACTTCCATGTTTCCTTTTCTCAATTCATGGACTATTCTTTTTTCTATTTTTGAGAACTTGTGTTTACTTCGCAATACTTAATTATTCATCTTTGAAGAAACTCCTCTAACACAGCCTTTACTTCCTTGTCCCTTCTTTAAAAGTAGGTGGGAAGCCTAAAGAAACCGAATTCTCTTCGAATTCAAAGAAACATAATTTCATTAAAAGTTTTTTTTAGTAATAAAAAACTATGAATTTTGATTGGAAAAGCATGCAAACAACGAACCCTTTTAAAACATCGACGAGCGTGTTTTTAATTCTTCTAAATACATAACACCAAGGAAAAGAATTACTTAGGTGAAAAAAAAAACAAGCATGCTTTCAAAATATCCAAAGTAGCATTTGATGAAGCACTAATGCTCTTAGTTTTATGTTCCGCTCTTTTTATTTTGGTAAAAATCATGGCTAAGTTGACCTGATAACCCATCACTTACTTTCCTATTTGAGTTCATTGTGCATGATAATGTAGGAGATTCTATTCTAGTTTTTAATTATGATCCTTTTATTCTTATAATATTACCATGTATAGGTCAGAATTAAATCTAAGCTTGAGAGGATAGAGATTGATGATGTCGATTCAAAAGCTTCATGAGAGAAAAATCTTAAAGTGGCCCTTAAAAATTCCCTTTGTACTTAGATAACTCGATAGTCTTTTAATTTCATAAGACAACACACACTCTCATTTATGATTACGACAAACAACGCTATATCATCATTATGTCACAATATACTCTTGGAATAAACATACTTTTCGGCATTGTAGCTTTGTTAACATTTAATCCAAGCTTCAAAATGACCAAGTTATCACTCTCCATGCTTCACACCAATCAAATTCTTCGAGAATTTAGATAAGCCAAACTAAACTTAAGAAACGATTTATGATTGAATTCTTTCTGTTATTATTAATAATTGTACATAAATCTCCTTCTTCACTTCCACATGCATTGTTCAACAGAGGAAACATACTTTCCTAACTTTCATATATTTGAATGTTTATATTTTGATTACTCTAGGTACTTCTTTTGGTTAGGCTATATACGTACCTCAAGTTTACAAGTATACATGCTAAAAAATACTTATGTATAGGCATATGCATATGTGCCATTATGTGATCAATATATGGATAACCTATGTTTGGGCAAACAAGTCCAAATTTATACATATGATGTACTTAAGTATGAATATTTCCATACAAAATTTTGTGATTTTACAAAGAAAATAGGCATGTTATGGGTCATAGATGTATAAAATCTAATCATGTCTAATCGCATGGTAGCATGCATAATTTGGCATATGCAAATCATATATGATATGTGAATTCGATCAATTGATAAGAACTATATATATATGTGTATGTGTGTGTGTGTGTATGTATATGTGTGTGTGTGAACGCTAAAAAAGAGAATGCAAGTATTTCTTTATATAATAAGGAACACCTTGATTTTTATATTTTAATTTAATGGTTTATGTATATATGGATAACTAAGTTACAATGTAATTATATGTATGCATATGAGAAAGTGGTCATATATTACAAATAAGTACAAAAATAGGAATTTTGAAATTCATTATGAAATCTAAAATTAAATCTTACTTTTATGAGGCAACATGGAATGATATTCTCAACCCAAAGTGAACAAGTTTTTATAGACTTAGAGATTTAGTATGGAGAATTTCTATGTAATATTAAATGGAATTCATAACATGCTTCTACACGATCCCAAGTATAGCATCGATTATTGCATTTTTTTAAATGAAAATTGGATCATGCACAATCATACAAAAAGGGAGACCCAATATGGAAACAACGCAGAGATAGCACTAATGGAATTCCAAATCAATGGATTCATGAAGTCTTGTCTACCACTATAAGCACTATATTCATACATAAAGACCTTTGAAATCCAAACTAGATGGAAATGTTTTATTAATTAAGGAAATTATGAAGATATTCCATGGAGATATTCTATGAAGTCATTCTATGAAGATATTCTATGAAGATATTCTATGAAGATATTCTATGAAGATATTCTATGTGAAACCCTAATCAATCAGGATTCAAACTATTGACCCCTCTATAATGATGAATTGATTTGAGACACAATTCAAGGTTTCCTAGGGTTTATTGTCATGAACATTGTGGAATAAAGACCTTTGAAATGCAAATTAGATGGAAGTGTTTATTAATTAAGGAAATGAATCCATAATTCATTTAAGATTATGAAGATAATCTATTAATTAAGGAAATGAATCCATAATTCATTTAAGATTATGAAGATAATCTATGTGAAACCCTAATCAATTAGGATTCAAAGGATTGAACCTTTTATGATGATGAATTGATTTGAGACACAATTCCTGGGGTTTATT